>OX104059.1:48814991-49066865 GCA_944474145.2 Dicrocoelium dendriticum | reverse complement strand
ACAAGTAATTCCGAGTACGTTGGAACTTCAAGTACTTTCGGATCACAAGAAAACTGACAAAGCCAAATTTTCTATGTAGTGTTATTTAAGGATTTCAGTAAAGAAAACCTCGAACGGTGAAACACGACAAGCACGCCGTGACCTTGAAACCTCGTCAAAGACGAGCCAAATTTGAGGGAGCTGGGATCTAACCAAGGGCGAATTTTTGTTACGGCCCGAGGTTAAATGGAACAGCATGTATCAATAAGGCAATGGCGAGCGTTAAGAAATAATTAATGAGGTTCAATAATAGAATGGAATGCACTTAGTATATTTATAGGGAGGTAAAGTAATCTAACTTCTGTAGTGAAGTAGTTTACCCTGTAGCGATTGTAAATAATTTGCTTATTTTGCATTTTCACGTTTACCTATTTCGCTGCAGTTGTTGTACAGATTAGTTTTAATTAACTTTTTATACACTTGGTTACGCGCTCGCCTTCCGTGGTTCTTCCCTGGTTGCCGCTGGATTGTTGTGATTGTGCGCATCGCTGCCTGCTTGGTTCCCGATCGGACTCTACGTACACGTACATTTCGGCATACCCCGGGATTTACGGGCGTCCGACGCTAAGGTGCATCAGGATACTTTATATGTGAGGTAAACCTGACTGACTTGGTATTCTCCTTTACCGGTTCCTACATATAATTGGTGACCCCGCATTTTTTATTCAACATTTTGTGTATATTTTTCTTTTTTTAACTTACAATGTCTGATCACGCGCCTGCCATTAATGCGTCGGAACATTCTCTTGGACTACTTTTGCCTTCATTTGACGTTTCTAACCCACGTGTTTGGTTTGTTCAAGTGGAAGCTATTTTCCGTTTTCGTAAGATTACATCCCAGTCCACAATGTTTTCATATGTGACTGCTCATTTACCGTCCAACATCGCCTCTGAGGTCATCGACATTCTTGACCCTATGCCCCTAGAGTCCCCCTATGATAAACTTAAGGCAGCTATATTAAAGCGCACTACAGCCTCAGACGAATCACGCCTTCAGCAGTTACTCTCTGGTGTTGAACTTGGAGATAGAACGCCATCTCAGTTACTCCGACACATGCGTTCCCTCGTCGGTTCTTCCGCACTGGATGATTCCGTTCTCCGCCAGTTGTGGAGTAATTGTCTTCCTGCGAATACCACGGCTATTTTAGCTGTGCTTGCCGACGATCTCCCGCTAGACAAACTGGCAGAAGCTGCCGATAAGGTTCACGAACGCTTCATTAGAACGTCGGTATCACACGTCACAGAGACTAGCTCAGGCAGCCCCTCCAGAACCACGCTACTTGATACAATCAGCGAGAGGCTTTCTAACTTAGAGCTCACCTTGTCCCATCTCAGACGCGACCGCGTTCCTTCGCGACGATCCGTTTCTCGATCTAGACGGTCTAGCAGCTCTCGTACACGGAAGTCTCACCGCTATTGTTATTATCACCATCGCTTCGGAGACGCAGCGCGTAAGTGCCGTCCAGGGTGTAAACACCCCAAAGCCATTTCAACTCCTACGTCGGGAAACCACATGGCCAGCCAGTAATGGCGGCGGCTGTCGCTGGCCAGGTTATTAGTCGCCTGTTGTATGTATTTGACTCCACAACCAAACTTCACTTCCTGGTTGATACTGGTGCAGAAGTCAGTGTTCTCCCCCGTTCTCTGGAAAAACGCCCCCTGCAACCAGCGGGTCCAATGCTTACGGCAGCTAACCAGACTAAAATCGCGACCTACGGCCAGAAATTACTTACTTTGAGTCTCGGGTTACGGCGTAACTTCCCTTTCCTTTTTACCATCGCCGATGTGCAAAAGCCCATTATCGGAATCGACTTCCTCAGCAAGTTCGGTCTTGTGGTCGACCTACGTTGTGGGAAATTGCGAGACGATACTACGTCTTTAAGCATACCCTGCAAACTTGCCTCAGTCAATTCTCTCGGGCTTCGCATCCTCATCCCTGACGACTCACAGTATTCTTCATTGCTCCGACAATTTCCGTCACTCATTCGAACAAGTAACGACACTTCCGATCCCAAACACGATGTACGCCATCACATCGTTACAACCGGTCCGCCTGTAACTGCTAAAGCTCGACGCTTGCGTCCTGACAAACTCCAGGCAGCTAAAAAGGAATTCCAACACATGCTTGATCTCGGCATTATTCGTCCTTCAAACAGCTGCTGGGCATCACCTCTCCATCTGGTGTCTAAGAAGTCAGGCGATTGGCGACCATGCGGTGATTACCGTGCTTTTAACAACGTCACTGTTCCGGATAGGTATCCTATCCCACATATCCACGATTTCTCCCTTGGACTAGCTGGAAAGTCAATCTTTACCAAACTCGATCTTGTCAGAGCTTACCATCAAATTCCAATGGCGGAGGAAGACATCGCAAAAACTGCCGTGATCACCCCATTTGGCCTTTACGAATTTCTTCATATGCCTTTCGGCCTCCGGAACGCAGCACAGTCTTTCCTACGCTTTATGGATCAGGTCCTCCGTGGCCTTGATTTCGTCTACGTTTACATTGACGATGTCTTGATCGCAAGCGCCACACCCGACGAGCATTTATCACACCTCCGAATGGTTTTCGAACGCTTTGAAAACCACGGGATAAACATCAACCCGGATAAATGCAAATTTGGTCAACCAACCGTCGAATTTCTCGGTCACAAGATCGATGGTGAAGGTATTAAACCCCTTCCGGAGAAATCTCAAGCAATCCTCGACTACCCGATGCCACAATCTGTCCGAAGCCTTCGCCGATTTCTCGGTATGATCAACTACTACGGCAGATTCATTCCCAACTGTGCTGATTTACTTCACCCGCTTACCGACTTATTGAAAGGAAACTCAAAGACGTTTACGATAACCCCAGAAGTTGAAGCCGCTTTCACGGCCGTCAAGCAGAAGTTCAGTGAGGTCACCTCTCTCCATCACTTGAACACCACGGAGGACGCTACACTTGTCCTTAAGACGGATGCTTCAAGTTCTGCTGTCGGTGCAGTTTTGCAACAGTTAGTCGATAACGAATTTCAACCACTGTCTTTTTTCTCACGGAAGCTTCAACCTGCTCAGGTCAGGTACAGCACCTTTGGTCGTGAACGGCTCGCCATGTACTTGGCTGTGAAACATTTCCGTCACCTTTTAGAAGGACGTCGTTTCATTCTCTTGACAGATCACAAGCCACTGGTGTACGCCTTCCGTTCTTCCTCAGACCGTTACTCACCCCGAGAAACGCGTCATCTGGACTATCTTTCACAGTTTTGTGTTGATGTTCGTTATATCGACGGTCCTAACAACGTTGTTGCCGATGCATTGTCCCGCGCTCATGTGAATCAACTGTCATCGACGCCCATCGACTTGGAGAGAATAGCGGCCGCCCAAAACGATGATCCTGAGCTCGTTCAACTTCGTTCAAACTCCTCATTGAAAGTCACCCAACTGCCCGTACTTAACTCTGACATAAGAGTTTACTGTGATCTTTCAACCGGTAAGCCTAGGCCGTTTGTCCCACAATCATTTCGCCGAACCATTTTTGATCATTTTCACGGTTTTTCACACCCAAGTATCCGCTCCACCGTAAAACTCATTACCGACCGCTTCCTCTGGCCCAATATGCGTTCAGACATCAGACAGTGGGCTAAACATTGCCTTAGTTGCCAAACTAGTAAAGTGCATCGTCACACAGTCACCACCCCAGGTACATTTTCACTCCCTGACGCTCGTTTTAGACACGTGCACGTAGATATTGTTGGCCCTTTACCTCCTTCCAACGGTTTCACTCATCTTCTAACATGTGTTGACCGTTTTACTCGTTGGCCACAAGCTGTTCCCTTACGTGATACCTCTACCGAATCTGTATCCCGTGCTTTCGTCGAATCTTGGATTTCGCTGTTTGGTGTTCCATCCACCATCACTACCGACAGAGGGGCTCAGTTCAGTTCCACACTGTTCCGCGATCTGAGTCGTTTATTAGGCTGTACTCACATGAGAACAACCGCGTACCACCCCGCTGCCAATGGCCTCGTCGAGCGTTTTCATCGACAATTAAAAGCTGCCATCATGGCTACGTCGTCCGACTCACGCTGGTCTGAGCGTCTACCTGCGATCCTCCTTGGTATACGCAATACAATCAAAGAGGACATTGGGTGCTGCCCTGCAGAACTCGTGTTCGGGACGACCCTCAGACTACCTGGGGAGATGGTACTGGACTCTCGCACCACCGGCGAACTAGACCCCTTCTCGTACGCTGAACGCCTCAAACAGCATTTTCGATCCATTCAACCAAAGTCTACGCGGCCTAACCTACGTAAACAACAAGTCCACCCCGATTTGCACAAGTGTCCGTTTGTTTTCATCCGCGTCGACGCCGTCCGAAGACCTTTAACTCCGCCTTATGACGGCCCGTACCAGGTTTTGTCACGGAAACCGAAGTATTTCGTGTTGAATAAGAATGGATCAAAAGAATCCGTGAGCATTGACCGACTCAAGCCAGCTTACGTCGAAACTACAGTCGATAGTCAAGACCCCGTTTCCTCTCCTCAGCATACCCCCACCCCTGACTCATTACCCCCTACCCAACGACACACTGACGCCAGTACATTGAGTCCTCCGTGCCCTACGACTACACGCAGCTCCAAACACACACGTTCTGGTCGTGTTGTTTCTTTTCCACATAAGCTTGCTCAATACGTTCCGTAGGCACTTGTCGAGCGTTTTCTTAGTGCACGCTCTAGGGGGGAGTACTGTAGCGATTGTAAATAATTTGCTTATTTTGCATTTTCACGTTTACCTATTTCGCTGCAGTTGTTGTACAGATTAGTTTTAATTAACTTTTTATACACTTGGTTACGCGCTCGCCTTCCGTGGTTCTTCCCTGGTTGCCGCTGGATTGTTGTGATTGTGCGCATCGCTGCCTGCTTGGTTCCCGATCGGACTCTACGTACACGTACATTTCGGCATACCCCGGGATTTACGGGCGTCCGACGCTAAGGTGCATCAGGATACTTTATATGTGAGGTAAACCTGACTGACTTGGTATTCTCCTTTACCGGTTCCTGCAACCCTAACAATGGTAACATGTGCCCCACAATTCCAAAATGAGTAATTGCAGCGAATTACTGGTTTTTCATTGGTGCCATGAATGTCGAAATATCGTAGTCCCCTAATAAAGGTAAACGTATTTTCAGTACACAATGAATTAAAGCCTGCTGAAATGATGTGGAAAAGGTATAAGTTAGACTTAATTTGCATGATGTGTTGAAATTCTTCTTTGGTGAAGAACTATTATGAAATCTCATTTGCTGCAACGGAAAAATGAGGGAATCAGCAACGTGCAATAAATGAAAGCAGGCAGAAATATTAAACGTGAATGGTAGGGTTGTTGAATGTAAACCGAGAAGGAGCAATGAAGGCATTATATTGTAAAGTATGCAATGAAATGGATGAAGTTGTAAATTCCGTACGAGAACTTGTAGTGCAACAGAAAACATGCTCTTTCAGTATCTTGTAACATGGCATTGTATGGTTGTTTTAACCTTCGAAACGTCCAATTGTTTTACTGACTGCACGTCCGTTGTCACAAACCGTTTTAGTGAGTACCTCGCTGCACGTTTCTCTCTCTGTCTGATTCGCTTCCTATTCTTGTAGCTACTTACGTTTGACCATCGGTGCCTTCGCAGTTTGGCTCACATATGGTGGGAACACCGCGTGAGTAACGAGCGTGTTCGACGCCCGGTTTACGGCCTAGGAAAAGGGAATGAACCGCTCAGCACCGTCATTTCACTCACCAGGCTCCGATGGCTGGGCCACGTGTTGCGCATGCCAGCCCACCGACTCCCTCGACGTGCGTTGTTTTCTCACCGGGGATGTGGGTGGAAGAAGAGGAGAGGTGGCCAAGCGATGACTTGGTCCAGAGGAATGAAGGCCCTCACTTCGGAGCTGGCCTCAGTTGGAGCTTCACGGCTCCCTGGTTGGGGTCCAAAAGACGGTGAACACGTTTGGCTGGATACAGTTGCTGACATGGCAAGGAGCCGACCTCAGTGGCGTTCCTGCTGTGAGTTTCTTTGTCCCTCCCCATCCCTTTAGCCTCCCCCTCCATCTACGATGTTATTTCGTAGGGTAAAACGTAAATAAATTTTTGTTTTTGCCTAGTAGCCGGCTATTAGCTTACCGGAACGATGCGTATCCGTTGCTGGTAGCTCAGCTGGCATTCAACTGTCGTATTTATTTTTCCTTTATGTATTGTATGTATGTATGTATGTATTTCCTTTATGTATTGCGGTACAATAGCGGAGGTGTTTTACCATCTCTAGCTGACATGTATAATGATGATGATGATGACTTGTAGCCTGTACAATATACGTTGGGTTCAGTCGCCTCCGACTTCTATACTGTCGTATTTGACACGTGTTACTTGTCATTACTTACCGACTAGTATCCTGGGCTCCGCCCAACAATTGGTGACCCCGACGAGACATCTATATCCCCGGTCTATGCATTTCCCCAGACCTCGCCAGACTACGCTAATCTCTTTTCTCAGTATCCCAAGCTCGTTCAGCCAATGAACACAGCTTTGCTCGTGGCAGCTCAAGTCACGCACCACATACGGACGAACGGCCCACCTGTGTCATGCCGTCCACGCCGACTATCGCCCGAGAAACTAAAGGTAGCTAGGGCGGAGTTTGAGCACATGCTTGAACTTGGAATAATCCGCCCTTCTGACAGCCCTTGGTCCTCGCCCCTGCAGATGGTCCCCAAGAAATCTGGTGACTGGCGCCCTTGCGGTGATTACCGCGCACTCAATCGCCTAACCGTCCCAGATAGGTATCCCATTCCACACATGCAGGACTTTACGGCATGCCTCACAGGTAAGACGATCTTCAGCAAGATCGATCTGGTTCGCGCCTATCACCAGATACCTGTGGAAGACAATGACATTCCTAAAACAGCCGTCATTACTCCTTTCGGTTTGTTTGAATTTTTAAGAATGCCATTTGGACTGTGCAACGCCGCACAAACCTTCCAACGCTTCATCCACGATGTTACTCGTGGCCTTGACTTCGCGTATTCCGACCTCGATGATATCATAGTAGCCAGTTCATCGGAACAAGAGCACCTCGAGCATCTTCGAGCTCTCTTCCAGCGCTTGACCCAACACGGTGTCACAGTCAACCCGACTAAGTGCGAACTCGGCAAATCAACGGTAGAATTCCTAGGCCACCTCGTTTCCTCGTCTGGTATCGAAGTCCTTCCTTATAAGATCCAGGCAATCAAGGACTTCCCAGCTCCGACGTCGTTCAAGCACCTCTGTCGATTTTGTGGCTTGGTCAACTACTATCGACGCTTCATACCGCGCTGCGCTCAGCTCATGCAGCCACTGACTGACCTACGCAGAGGAAATGAACGTAAGTTCGCTTTCCCTGACACAGCACAGGCAGCCTTCGCCGAGCTCAAGGATGCTATCTCCAACATAGCCCTCCTCGCTCATTCCGAATCGACTGCACCTCTTTCTATTACGACTGATGCCTCAGACGTCGCGGTAGGAGCCGTCCTCCAACAACACGTTGGAGGGCAATGGCAACCCCTTGGGTTCTCCTCCAAGCGCCTGCAGCCAGCGGAATCCCGCTACTGCACGTTTGGCAGAGAACTGCTGGCCATTTACCTAGCGATATGTCACTTCCGGCACACACTTGAAGGCCGCGCTTTCACGGTCTACACTGACCACAAGCCCCTCATCTTTGCCTTCAACTCTGCTGGCGACAAATACTCACCACGGGAAACAAGACACCCAGACTTTGTCACACAGTTCATTGCTGACATGCGTCATGTCTCAGGTGTCGACAATTCCGTCGCCGACGCTCTCTCACGCGTCAACCTCACTCTGCAGTCTTTGCCTACCGTCGACCTTGCCGCCATGGCATCGGCTCAGGTTCAAGACGAAGATATGCAGCGCACCCTGCAGTCCACTTTGCTGCATGTGCAACCTGTTCCTCTCCAAACCACGGAAGGAACCATCCTCTGTGACACTTCCACAGGTTGTCCCAGACCTCTCGTGCCCGTCTCCTTCAGACGCACAGTCTTTGACGCACTGCACTCGTTATCACATCCTGGTATCCGTGCATCTTTGAAACTGGTCACCGAACGCTTCGTTTGGCCACGCGTAAACAAAGATGTTCGTACCTGGGCTCGCGCCTGCCTTCAATACCAGCGCTCCAAAGTACATCGTCACACCCGCCGTCCGCTTGGTTCATTCCCCGCCCCGGACTCTCGGTTCTCGCATGTACACTTAGACCCAGTAGGTCCATTGCCTCCTTCACGCGGATTTGTATACATTCTTACATGTGTCGACCGCTTCACCAGATGGCCAGAAGCCATTCCGGTAACAGACTGCACAGCTGGGACAGTTATCTGGGCTGTCTTGGACCGGTGGGTCTCGCACTACGGATGCCCATCCACCATCACAACCGACCGAGGAACGCCTTTCGAATCTTCACAATTCTATACGTTCTGCAACTTTTTAGGTTGTCGCCGCATTCATACCAAAGCGTATCACCCAGCAGCCAACGGGTTAGTTGAACGTTTCTATAGACAGCTTAAAGCCTCTTTCTGCGCCTCCTCCGATCCTAGCTGGAGCGAGAACATTTCGCTCGTACTCTTAGGCATTCGCAGCAGCAGCAAAGCTGACTTGCAATGTGCACCAGCAGAGTTGGTTCATGACACAACACTCAAGTTACCAGGAGAATTTGTTTCAACTCCCGCATCGTCGGGTATGCCTCCGCCTAACTTTGCGTCCTCCCCAGCTCAACGCATGCGTTCACTACACCCGGCCCCGCCCCGTGAACGTACTAGAGATGTGCAAATGCACAGCGGACTCTCTACCTGCAATCACGTCTCCCTCCTCACCGACGCAGTGCGGCGTCCTCTCCAGCCTCCCTACACTGGCCCTTTCAGAGTTCTACAACGGACTCCGAAACATTTTACTATAGACCAGAATGGTCACCGAACAACGGTGCCCATCGACCGCCTCAAAGTGGCTTTCTTTGACGAGCCACTTGCAGCCCACCCTGATGCTCTCGCACAAGCACCTGCACCTGTGGTGACTTCCCGAGCACTGGATAACGCGGAACCCTCCGTACCCCTTGACCCGCAACCTATCCCGCCGCAACTCCAAGCAACCGACCGACGAGGTAGACAGGTCAAACGTCCGGTCCGTTTTCCGACTTTGTAAGCGTTTGCCATTTCCATTAACACGCCTTTTTCGTCTTTAATGGTTATCCTGCGTCGCATCCACAAACGTTTTGCAAAATCGACACAAAATCCCAAAACATTTTGAAAACCTAAAAAGCGTATTTGCTTTTATCATACATGCCATGTTCCCCCTCCGACGTCAAGCCACTTCCCCAACCCTTGCCAACCCCCTCTGAGTTTTACTTTCCAGAAACTCAACCGCCGGAACGGCCCAGGCAACCCTCGAGTGACTCGCCTACCGGCTCAACGCAACCCTGGAGTGACTCGCCAGCCGTCCCAAAGCCCCTTCCTCATCCAAGGAACAGACAGTCGCCCTCGACCGCAGACACCCACAAACGGATTGGCCCCAAAACGCCGCCCAGGCATTGCCGACGAAGACGCCGGATTCCTTCGTGGGGCGAGGACGCCCGCATACCTTCGTGGGACGAGGACGCCTGAATTTCTATGTGGGACGAGGACCGTGGACTAAAGTGCGGTGGGGGGAGTGCCACCTCCCAAGCGCACCGTCGGGTCTGCAGCAAAGGGAAGGTCCTCTTGGCCTTTTTTCTGGACTAGCCAGTTATTTTTGCAGTCCGACCAGTCCGCCCCGACGGCCCACCGATGATGCACTCTGGTCCACACGATAGTCATAGATAACAACTAACAAAGCCTGGACCCAGCGAAATCTGCTACACAACGCACTTTGGAAACCCTTACTCAAGCCTCTGCAAATATTCGCATCCCCTCACCTTCCAGTTCCCCCACTAACAGCTCTATCGAAGGCCACATCCTATAGCCTTCTAGGGCGAGGCCATTGTAGTGCAGCAGAAAACATGCTCTTTCAGTATCTTGTAACATTGGATTGTATGGTAGTTTTAACCTTCGAAACGTCCATTTGTTTTACTGGCTGCACGTCCGTTGGCACAAACCGTTTTAGTGAGTACCTCGCTGCACGTTTCTCGCTCTGTCTGATTCGCTTCCTATTCTTGTAGCCTGTACAATATACGTTGGGTTCAGTCGCCTCCGACTTCTATACTGTCGTATTTGACACGTGTTACTTGTCATTGCTTACCGACTAGTATCCCAGGCTCCGCTCAACAAACTAAAGATGATGAAATAATGATCCGCATGAATTACGTGCTAAAAAAGGAAAAGGGTAATATTAACAGATAAGAAGTGTACAGTGGTGTACGTTGTTAAAGTGTTTGCAAATTATTGACGTGGAAGTTACTGGGAACTAATAATGTGCGTGCCATGCATCCGGGATATTGAGCAAAGGTGGCGCAGGCGGAATGATGTATACAAATAGCGTGATATATAATGTATAAGCGGTATCATTATGTGAAGTAATGTTAAATTGCAGTGAAAAATGAAAAACCATATATCCCAGGTAACATGGATATATGTAGGTCGTCCGAATAGCAGGGATAATTTATCATTCATTTATATCATACCTAGTTTGATAATAGAAATGAGGAAAAATGGTGCAATATACTATGAACATAAGTATTTGCCCCCAGACAAAAGTGAAATATATATATATATACATCTATATATTTAAATATATATTGCTATAGCAATGCATGATAACACATGTACATATACTTAAACCTGTTTTATTAATGGAGTGCATATGAATGTTTTCAATTATGACTTACATGGGGAACTGTCATAACGCGTTCCTCGATCGGTAACTGGGTGTATTTCCTATGTTTGGAGGCCTGTTTCTTCCGTGGAATGTCAGCGCTGGTAATCTGCATGGAGCACAAGAACAGGCTACGGCCATGATTGTTGCTACCTGCACTTGTGAACTGCGATGTAGGCCTGTATACTTAGTTCGGGTGAGCAACAAGCATGGAACCCCCGTCCCCTCCAGCAACGACCAACTGTCTCCTGGGGCCAGATGGACGAATTAGTGGGTAAAGACTGTCTCCTATCCACTGATGTCCATGCTTTTGTTGGTCTTTGTTGTTGGTATGTCACCCTTCTCTCCCTCTTCGTAAAATTTATTTCATAGCTCCTCATGCTTGTATGTCAGCAAAGCATCAGTTCCAATGGCTGATGATGATGAAGTGCCTAAACCGTCGCTACCCATTCCCCTTCCTCAGTCTTTGAACTTTGCAGGCTTTGGCTGGCCACAAATCACAGGAATACAGGGCGAGGCGGTTCTCTATCAACTGACAGCCTTTACAGGTTACTATTGCCTGGCATAAGTAACCTGCTTCGTGACTGCCCTGTACTGTGCCCTCGTACTGCGCCGATCCAAGGCTACAAACATACGTTTTCAGTTCCGCCATCACCTCCGCCGTCTTGCGAAGTTTAGTCGCCCTGTCCACCGCGCGTAGCTCAAAGACGTCTCCAGCATCAAAGAAGGTCACATCTGTAAATCCCACAGCCTCCGGGGAACAGTCACCAGGCCGACGGCGTGGAGCATTCCATCTACAATCTCCTACAATACTGCCAATAGGCTTCCCTTTATGGCGGTGACGTGGCACAAGGGCGCACATGGCATTCGCCATTCTAGGTGAAATTCACATTCGCAAGATTCATCCATCACCTTATACCGCCGCCTCTTTGCACCACGGGTGCATTCTACCACCCAGTGCGTGCTCGCATCATTTAATGGGGTTTTCCCCGCACTTATCCAGTGCATCCACTTCTACTTACGCGTGTACGGAAGAAAGCGAGTCAATATGGGGGTTACAAGCGACAGCTCCACAGGTGGAACGTATGGCACCACACTGTGTCTCCCAATCCCAAACGGCGTATTAACCACAACATTCTGAAACCCCTACTTGCGGCCTTCTTCCAGTTGTCACCAGAATGCAAAGACGAGGAATGGAGGACGCGTAGGTCTACCTGGTTGGAGATAAGGGGGAGTTCGACCCCACCGAGTACGTAGCTCGAAGGCGGGAAAGTTGCTCCTATACGAAGGCCGGAACACTTAACCTGATTAATGGGCAATAGCCACAAAATAGACCAGTCCCAGAGTTTGTCCAGGGCATGCTGTAAGGCCTCTGAACCCCCAGGAACATTTACGACATTCCAAAGCTTAATGTCATCAGCAAACAATAGGGATGATACCCCAAGCACTCCAGAGAGAGCGTTTACGTAGCTGGAGAACAGCATCGACCCAAGGACCGCGACCTGTGGGACACCGCTAACGACCGCTTGCTTAAAGAATAAGCGGCGACCCACACGTACACACTGCTCTCTTCCCTGTAAGAATGCAGATACCCAGTAAAAGGCGCGGCTAGATAAGCCGTAGAACCTCAGCTTTTGTGATAGCCTCAAGTAAAGTACCTTATCAACTGCTTTCGAGCAGTCTACGAAAAGCACATCCACTATGTGGCCATTGTCCACTTCCTCGGCCCAAGCTTCACGAGCAACCAACAGATTCGTCAAACACGAAATCCCCTTCCGCGAGCCATGCTGTGCACTACAGGGTAGATTAAAGCTATTCAGGGGACGTGCCAACGAATCTCACACCAGCTTTTCAAGCAGCTTGACCACGACGCTAGTCAGACTAACTGGGCTATAATTGGCTGACGCACTCCTGTCGTCATTTTTAAGATGGGACAGATGACAGTCTCTTTCCATTCAGAAGGTAATGTACAGCTGTCAAGTGACTTCTAAAACACCATCGTCAGCGGTCCACTTAGTTCCCCCGCCAACTCATGCAGAAGCTCAATACTATGGAAAACCTTGCTTTGCAGTCCAGCATTCTATAACTATTTGGTCATGTCACAGCATTATCAATACCACACTTACCGTTTACCACGAACGTTCCGCCGAGTACCATGCACACACTGGTAATGCACATATTGGTATGAATACCCTTCTGGCAAATCATCCCCGTCATCCGTTTGTACCGAGTTCCAGTAACCACCGACCGCTTATCAAAGGCCGTCGCAGTAGCCTGCTGAAATTTCTTCACATTCTGTTCCATGTCCGCAAATGTTCGCGAATATAATATCACCAAACGATTAAACGAAGGAAGATCGTCCACCATGCTCATGAAACTCTTCATTATACACCATACAACATCAATAAGCGACATAGTCCACATTTAGCATGGCGTACCATACCACCCTCACCAAATTATGCACATAACACTTTGGTTAGAATCCCGGTCTGCAAATTTGAAGGTAGAAATTTCAAGATAGAGCTTTTTCAAAATTTCAAGGTCGCACGTTTACCATGCTTACAGACCATAAACCACTTGCCTTTGCTTTCTGTGGTTCTTCCTTCCATTTCTCCCCCAGAGAAATTCGTCATTTGGATTATATTCCACAGTTTTCTACCGACATTCGCCATGTCGATGCTGCCAATAACGTTGTCGCCGATGCCATATCACGTACATGTCTTCACGAAGTTTCACGGCAGAAGATTAGCTTAGAAGACATAGCAACGCATCAAGAAGGAGATCCTGAGTTTGTGCAACTGAGATCAAACCTGTCTATCAAAATACCACAGTTGCCAATCCTTACCACAGGCTCCAAAATTTAATGTGATATTTCTACTGGCAAGCCCCGGCCTTTTGTCCCTCAGCGGTACCGCCGAATCGTCTTTGACCACCTGCATGGAATCTCACACCCGAGCATCCGAGCCACCGTCAAGCTAATTACTGATCGCTTCATTTGGCACAGCATGCGCTCCGAGATCCGGCAGTGGGCCAAACATTGTATCACTTGCCAAACCAGCAAGATCCACTGTCACACGATTACCGTCCCCGGCACGTTTGCTCTTCCCGACGCTCGTGTCAAACATGTTCATCTTGACATCTTTGGACCCTTGCCTCTATCCAACGGTTTTGTCCACTTATTGACATGTGTTGATCGTTATACGCGTTGGCCACTTGCCGTCCCTTTACGTGATGCTTCTACAGAAATGGTGGCGCGAACATTCATTGAGAATTAGATTTCCGTATTTGGCACGCGAGCCACTATTACTACCGACATAGGGTCCTAATTCAATTCGGCCTTGTTTCGTGACATGAACCGCTTGCTCGGTTGTTCCCACCTACGGACAAGCGCCTATCACCCAGCTGTTAATGGCATCGTTGAAAGTTTCCATCGTCAACTTAAAGCTGCACTTACTGCTTTACAGTCGAACTCACAATGGTCAAAACGTCTACCGATTATCTTGCTTGGTATTCGTAACACCATTAAAGAAGACATTGGCTGTTGTCCCGCTGAGTTGGTCTTTGGCACTACTCTCAGGCTTCTTGGAGAATGGTGCTAGACTCAAGGATCACCGGAGAAGTTGATCCGACCTCGTACGTCAAACGCCTGAGGCAACACTTCAGTTCAACTCGTCCAACGCCACCTCGAATCAGTCCTCTGAGTCAACAGGTACACCCGGATTTGCGCACTTGCCCTTTCGTTCTCGTGCGCGTCGATTCCGTTCGTAAATCTCTGACACCGCCTTACGAGGGTCCCTTCAAGGTTGTTGCCCGGAAAGAGAAGTACTTTGTGCTGGATAGAAATGGTGGTCAAGATACTGTGACTATTGACCACCTGAAGCCGGTGTACATCGAGTCCCGACCTATACCGAAACCCACGGACTTTCCTGTCACCAACCAGCCCACCTTCTCAAGTACGGCTACTACTCAGTCTATGTCTGACACCTCTGTTCCCACTTCTGCACCCCAATCATCTCATGACACAAACTCGAAATGGCATTTTCGAACACGCTTCGGACGTACAGATGTTCTCCCATCCAGACTACGGTAAATGACACCCAAGTATCGAGCTTTCGTCTCAGTGACTCAGGCCCTAGGGGGAGTTCTGTAGCGCTTGTACATATTTCTCTTCCCAATTGTACTTTCCTATTCTCATTTCCATTATTATTGTACAGTTTTGTTTTAACTAACCAACAACCGATAAAACACTTTTTCGGGTTTCGATTCGCCTTCTGGCTCCGCGGCTACGCGTGTTGTGTTGTTGGTCGTCGTCTGTCTGCTGTCCTCGTCCATCGATCACCGGATCTAACGTGTCGATTTATTGTGCCGACCAAGTTCCGTCTTCCGACCCGATTGTGTGACTAACTGACGGCCCAGCGAAGATCGTGCTTTACCTAAGGTCAGCTACAGCATTCTTATTTATAGACTGAGTTCTTATATGTAGTCAAGCCCTTTCCGTTTGGCCAATCCACTACAATTATTAAGCGAGGTCTCAACCTGCATTTCTAGAACCCCAATGTCATTTCAGCTGCGCGGCATGGGTTTCGTCGTTTGCGCTCATATGTCACCAATCTTCTGGTAGCTCGAGAAACGCTGGTTAAACCCATGGATGCTGGTAAGCGGCTAGATGTCGTATTTGTGCATTTCAGTAAGGCTTTTGACAAGGTTGCACACAAAATTTTGCTTAGCATACTTCGGGGTATTGGTGTTTCATGAAAAATGCTCTCTTGGCTCACTGATTTCCTGCATGACTGCGCTTTCCATGTACAATTGAATGAGTCCCTCTCCTTCCCTGTAAATATGACCAGCTGTATTCCGCAAGGCTCTGTTCTTGGCCCTGAACTTTTTAAAGTCTTTATTAACGACCTGGCGCATGTACTACGGGCTGCTTATTTGATTTACGCGATGATTAGAAGCTATGGATGGATGTCTCCAGTGTGGATGAAGCTGATGTAATACAAACAAGGCTCGATTCGCTGCATGATTGGTCGAACAAGTGTCAACTACCTATGTCTAGTTACTAGACTGTTGAGATTACATACATTATACAAATCACGATAAATGTTCCGTTCCTCCGAACGATGACTCCGAACCATGCGGAATTTATCATATCGTTGAGTCTTTGCTGCCAAACTGCCAACACTCCTCCAGTCCGATAAACATTTTCCCTAGCATTCCTTTGTGTGTTCTACTCATGTTCTTTGGTTGGCCGTCTAGTCTCGTGCTGAACATGTAGCGCACGATCTTCGCGCTATATGTCTGCCAGCGTAGAGAATAAATAGAACATTACCTGCGTATGTCATTGATGCGCAGTCGGAGGAATGTTTCAAACATCGACTAGATTCTTACCTGTTGAGTTAACTCGGATCTTGTTGCTGCTTGTGTCAATGTAACGGCTCCATTTGTACGACTTGCAATGTTCACCTTGATCCCTGTGCCGAACGGGAGGCGATGGAGCTGACAACGGATATTTCCTTCTACTCTACATTCCAATGATCCTTTTTCTTTGGCACAGAATGCAGGAATGAGGGACATAACACCTTGATAGACCATTCGAAATACGCCTGACGCAGCCCAGCCCGACAAAAGTCACAAGTAAAGACGACGACTGAGGATATGGTCCTTTTTGGATCATTGGATGATAGAGAGCAGAACATCCTTTGTCAGCTCCTTCACTTCCCGATCATGGCGTATAAGGCGTAAATCGTTGGGGTAGAAGGTTCCGCAGAAGACCACTGTAGCTGCCTTAGAGGCAGCAGAATCCCAGCGCGCTCAGGTGAGAATCTAACAGTTGGTTGAAACGCCACTCTGTCTCAGCATCAACAAGAGGCTCCGGCAACCGGTTCCAGTCATTCACCACGCGAGTTGATAAAGCCAAATTGAGCCGCACACGGAGATTCCTCGGTTTAAACAGTTTCATGCGATAGCCTCGTGTCGAACTCTCAGTGTTGAGTTGAAAGAAGTCCTGTACCTCGCAACTCATTTCTCTTCTGAGAATACGTCGAGTGAATATCAGATCTCCTCGGTGACGGCGGTAACCTAGAGAGAACAAGTTCAGTGGTTGAAGTCGATGTGGATACGACAAGTCTCGCAACTCAGGGACGGATTTGGATCCACGCCGTTGAACCTTCTCTATCATATCACATTCGGATTTGGTGAGAGGGTAGACAGCGGGTAGCCCGTATTCGAGGATCGGGCGTACATGTGAGCCAAACAGGAATCGGAAAAGCTCCGGGGTCAAGAGAGAAAACCCTCTACGTATAGAATGGAACATCCTGTAGGCCGCGGCGTCCCTCTTCTGGGTTCTTGAATAGATTTGAGGTCTGATGACGTTATCACTCCAAGGTCCCTTTCTTGGGTTGCGCTTATGAGGAAGGAACCACCAACGTGGTAAGTTCCAAATGGGTTTGATGAGCCAACAGGAGAACGGGGCATTTATCACGAGTTACGGGCAACCGCCACTTAATCGACCAGTCATGGAGTAGATCGAGGGTAGTGTGTAACCTGTCAGCGTCTTCAAGGCTGGATACTTCTATCCATAGCTTTAGGTCGTCATCGTAGATTAGGCAATTTGTCTGAAGAGTGGAAGGTAAGTCGTTGATGAAGATTTTATAAAGTACTGGATCGAGGATAGAGCCCTGTGGGACCTCACTGGTCATGAGAACAGGAGCAGAAAACGTCATTCACCTTCCCTTGCATAGAGTGGTTGTTTAGGAAGTCGAAGATCCAAGACAGGAGGTTCCCAGAAATACAGATACCTTGGAGCCTAAACAGGAGCCGTTCATGCGGGAATTTGTCAAAAGCTTTGCTGAAGTCAACAAACACAACGTCCAAGCGTTTGCTGGAGTCTAGCGACCTTGCCCAGGTCTCATTAGCAACCAGCAACTTCGAGGTACAGGAGCGTGCCTTTCGGAACCCATGCTGGGTATAAGAAATGACATTCTGTCCCCCAAGATGAGGAGTAACAGCTTATTTTAGGATCCGTTCCATAACTTCACCCTGTTGACGTCAAACAGATTAGACGATAATTGGCCGGATCCTGTCGACTTCCTCCTTTGTAAATGGGTTTGACGATACCCACTTTCCAAGCTTCAAGTGAGCGACGAAAGACTTGACATATGGGTAAAGCTATGTACTCCGCCACAGTCCTGAGGCCGGGTGAGCCATACGGATCTAACTGAAGAAGGTTCTTTTGTTTTTGACCTTGCAACCACCACGCTCGCCTGACTGATGTGCGCCGCTCTCAAAGCTGTAAAAGTACAGAACGCTAACCAACCCACTGGGTCAGGTAACGACACTAAATTGAATGGCAGAAAGGCGAAACCGAAGCGACTCCCATCGAAAGGCATTTGCGAGTTAGGAGAATGTCATCGGGTAGTAAAAATCGATCTGGCTTGTTCGCACTGTTTGGTATGGTACCATACGAAATGTGCAAATGCGTCCTAACAACAGTTACGGGAGCGAAGTAGCTCCCAAGATGCATTTTGGTTCTGTACTGCGTGTTCCACCATCCCCCTCGTCTAGTGCTTGCTTATCCTAGCTGAGAAATGCGACGGGTTAATCGCATAAGCAGAGCAGAGGCTAAACCATAAGATTACTTCAATGGAACCGAGTATGGGCCACAGAAGTGTAGCGGCTGCTAAGCAACGGCTTGCTGAACAATCTGCTTCCCCTGCACCGCAATCAGCCACGTCTCCATCTCCGTTGTCTTCTCTAAAGTTGGTAGAAAGCCGGGCGAAAACAGACTGTACCTACGTGAATCAAACAGTACTCACAGCAACGAAAATCAGGCACCATGCAAAACGTCTGGTTAAGCAAATTCCACTAGACCTGACAAGGACCTAACAAGGATGAAGCAGCCAAACACCAACCCTTGGCACCTGTAGCTCAAATATCTCTTGTCGAGACTAAGCCTCCCAGTACATCGGTTACATATGCAGAGGTTGCTGCAAGGGTCCACCGAGAGGCCGCCGTTGTGTCCTCTTCCATTGTAAACACCGTTAACGCAAATAGAGAGATAAAGAACAAACAAGCACTTATCAACAAGTCAGAACAAATGAGTACCATACCTTGTAGATCGATTAAAAAGGGATCCAACAACAGTGCCCGGACTGTTTTATGCTCAAATGTCCCTGAATCTACCGCCATCACATTGCGGGAGAAGTTGTCTGACGGCCAAGACCAATGGAACTCATTGTGTATGCAGATGAGTATCAAAGACAAGCCCATAAACTTATTACGAATTACTCGTCATCCGAACTCGCCACACTATGGCGAACCCAGACTTATTCGAGTAACTCTAGAATCCTCCACCGACGTAGAAAACGTTTTGCTCTCAGTAAGCGCGCTAAAATGCGATTCTTGTGGGATACGTATCTATCCTGATATCGCTTGGAGCGCGCAACAACCAAAACGAAACACCGAAGAGGGGCACAACAAGCAAGACCGCCTAAACACAATCTTCATACATGGCGTGCCAGAACATCCTTCTAACGATGTTCAAGGGACGGAAAAGCACGGTAGAGTACAGTGGCGGTTCATTCGCGAAACACTTTCTTTGGATAATGTTGTGGCACTATCGCTCACCAGGATACCTCTCTCATTGAATTACGGAGGATGCGGCCCTAGAATCCTAAAACTTGTGGTTCAGTCAGAGCAACAAGAAAAGGATGTTTTGGACCGCTGGCGGAGAAATCGGAAGCATATTCCTTCCGAAATTCGGAAAAGGTCGCAAACACTTTGCACAGCTCAAATATTAAAGCAACTGAAGTAGCAAGCATACGGACGAATGTACAGAAGTGTAACTTGACTGTTGCTTTAATTGACTCTGACGTAGGTCTAAACGAAGGCTGGGGCGCACCTTGGCCGAATCAAGTTGCAAACGAAGTATCATTGACACATTAAAAATCGAGTAACTGCCGATCTCCCATCGGTCGGCATTCTCCCACACTTGACAGCTTTACCTCTCTGCGGGCTCCTAGAGACCGAGAAACTGGCCTGCTGGTATACAAATGTTTAGGGTTTTTCTAACAAACTGGCTGAACTGAAAGATCGCCAAGCTTCCGGCTCGTATGATATTATTGGTATCTCCGAGACATTGTTGCACACGGGAATGACGGACGCTGAAGTGCCGCTACCCGGCATGTCGCTGATCCGAAACGACAGGCTCACAAATGGAGGAGGGTTAAGCCTGTATTACCGAAAGGACTTACAGTGCTAAGCCGTGGAGGATTTAGACTCGCAATTCCCCGACTCACTTTGGTGCCGGTTGCAGTTAAAAAGCAGGGCCGCTTGCCTTGTTAAATAAATAAATAAATAAATAGTATATTCTCTGTAAAACGAGACACACCTCTAAAAGGCATGATCAAATATGCATACAAGCATAGCTTCTTTGGAATATTAAAACATTTCGTTACAATGAAAGGAATAAACGAAAAGATGTAGTCCATAAGAGCGAGCATATTGTCAGGTAATAGTCAGACCAAGGATCATAATGGCGCCGTGGCGCGCAAAAACTGTTGCGTCAAGATACAAGTGGGGGGTAAATTTGCCATGTAGTGATCCATCAGCACAGGAGCCCGAACAAGGTTTAGTGCAATCGATGACCATTACGAAGCCGGGATGATCGGTACTCCACTAAAGCATTCTTCATAGTAAAATCAGTTGCACAGGTTCGATGTTGGAGGCTGAGGACTGCGTCAGTGTGAAATGTATAGCTGTGACTTTATTTTGTGGCGAGTCACATCCGCCACGTTGCAGTGTTGTTAAGCGGACATTTGTGGCTTTTTATAGGGAGAACGCTTGCCAGGCGAAAACCCACCACGTCCTGGAACACTGTCGTAGCTTCCGTTGAACTGTAGTGCTAGTCGGCTATGCATCGTATAGACCGATTTTGCACTCTATTATTCGCAGTCGGTTGACAGCCAAAATTTTTCGTTGGTTGGTCAAATGGCTTAGTACTGAACCGGCAATAGTCGTTGAAGCCAGTCAATGATGTAAAACAGTCGCAAAGTCGAATGATAATGATGCGGGTGAGTAAACATATTGTTAATAGAGGCCGGCTTTTTCTATTATATTGTCCGGCTCGCAACCCGTGTCCAGCTATCCATGCTGGACTTGTCATAGGGACGGTGAGTGCAGTTGTTTCTTGTGTCTGAATATGTCCAAAACAGGAATAAATGCTATTCTCCGCGAAGTGGACAAGTATTTCCTTCAAATGTAAGTGTAATTGTTTCCATAACCAAGTGAGAACTCCAGGAAAAATCATCGGAAAAGCCGCTTATGCGCGCGCAGTGCTGTCCGTGAAATGACATCAGAAAAGCTCCAGGTGACTGGAGAATCGGAATGTTTGAGGCAGTGAAGGTAATCACGCCAGAATTGTCAGTCTCCGGTTGTGGAACAGTGGATCCATGTAACTACATTATTCCAGGTGAGTAAATTGTTCTACTGTGAGTACGAGGCGAGCTAAACCCATTTGTTTAGACCCCGTGGTGGTAGCTTCTCCAGAATGGCGGAAAGAGCTCCATTTGGAACGATGTGTGGGTTCTTCATCTCCCGGAGAAAAGAACAAGCATGTAAAACAGCTGGCTATTGAAAGTGGGTCGACTATTCCCAGTGGATAAACCTTCTTGTTTTGGCGGATGTATCTGTGGAAATCTCGGGAGAAAACGGGCAACGGACAAGAGGCAGCCAAACAGAAAGTCAGCAACGAAGCAAGAAGCACAAACACAGACTGGTGGCGCGCAACGGTGCCTATGATACATTAAAATTTATGTAATTTTGTTTAGTATACATGATTTGCAAGCGCGTTCTTTACATCACGTCGCTGGTGTGCCTCAGACTACAACTACTAGGTAGAAAGAAGGGTATAACAAAGCGTGTTGACAACGTTAAGCGATTAATATGATTCTTGGAGAGTAACAGGTAAACCGATTATGATGACAGCAGACCGAATGCGAGCGGCATCTTAGGTGAAACTAAGGACAACATGGTTGAGACCGAATGCGGGAGCAACATAGGTAAAGCAACGTTCCAAGAAGAAAAGGAAATTTAAGGAATCAGCTATGAGCGGAAGAATGCGGACGGCAGTGCGAAGAGTAACTCATGAGAGCAATTAAGAGACGATAGTCAGGATGAAAAAGGTTTACTACTAAAGTGTGGTGAGCCAGGGACGCTCTCGTGCGAAGTATGAAACGTTCAGTGCTGAAATAGCATCGGTAATATCCCGGTAATCTGAGAGAACTCTGAGAGCCGGAGACCGAACAGACGAGACTCGAGAAGTCGACACATCCGGAGGCCTCGTAATAGTCCCAGAGAATTTCACTGATCAGATAATGACAAAGAAGGGCATGGCACTAAGCGTCGGTCATCCGATTGAAGATTTGAGGGTACAGGTTACTGATGGAAGTGCCTATATTAATCAAGGGTAAACAAGTCTAGCGGGCTGTCAATGTAAGCAAGACATAGTTGTGAGTCTAGAGAGATTAGATCGGTATATCTTGCTAGTCTGGAAAAGGTCAAAGGAGCATACCGGTCAGATGAGACTAGGTTATTACAAGGCACTAAGAGTTGGCAGTCCGATTAGAGAAGAAATGATAGTACAGGGGCCATAAGGAGAGGAGACGGTCCGGATAGAGAGAGGTTAACTTATAAGGTGTGGAAAAGTCCACGGGGCTCGCGAGGTAATGGGGACGGAGCGTTCAGTCTTCCGAGCATAGCAGGCAGCGTCGCAGAAGTAGGAGAGAAGAAGACCGAGCTGCCGAGGTTGGACTTGGTCGGCGCATTGTGATTGAGTCCTATGGTTCATTTGGGAAGGTAAGTGGAGTCAGTAGGATTGGACTGGTCAGAGATAGAAGTGGTTATATCAACATAGGGCGAACAAGTTCAGCAGGATATCAAGGTGAGGGAGGAAGTGCTTTGGATCGACGGAGCCTAGACCGCTAACATCCCGGTAGCCTGGTAGCAGTCCCATAGAATTTGGCTGATCAGCTGAGGCTGAGTTACGGATGACAGAGACTCAATCGTCCGATTGAAGAATGATTGGATACGAACGGCGCTCAGTCATCTGAACGATGGCTAGTAATGTCACAGGAGTCTGAGAGGAGTTGGAAAGCAGGAGACCAAACAGACGAGACAGGATTAGTCGGCGAAACGACATTGAGTCCAACAGCTAATTTAAGGAGGGCAAATGGAGTGGGTCGAGAGGTGGAGGTGACTATATAAATAGAGGGTGAACAAGTCTAGCAGGCTGTCAACGTAAGTGCGATATAGCTTGAGTCTACAGAGTCTAGACCGTTTAAATGTTGCTGGTCTGGAAAGGGTCAAAGAAGCAGACCGGTCAGATGAGACTAGGTTATTACAGGGCACTGAGAGTTGGCAGTCCGATTAGAGAAGGAATGAAAGTAGAGAACGTCATAAGGAGACGGTCCGGATAGGGAGAGGTTTACTTATAAGGTGTGGAAAAGTCCATGGGGCTCGAGAGGGAATGGGGACAGAGCGTTCGCACTTCTCATTCAATGCCGGTAACGTCACAGCAGTCTGAATGAATTCGGAGAGCAGGGGACCGATCAGACGAGACTGGATTAGTCGGCACACTTAGAGTAAGTAGTACAGTTGAGGTGGGAAGGTAAATAAAGAGTCAGCGGAGACGGATGGGTTGGGATGCAAGAGGCTACATGAATATAAGGTATGCAAGTCAGGCAGGCTCGCAATGTGAGAGAAGTTGTGTGATGGTGATACAGAGCCTAAAACTACATTTCGCTAGTTAGGAAGCAGTCAAAGAGGATAATAGGGCAGGGCTCTGAGAGCTCGCTATGCGGATGAAGAAGAAATAAAGACAGGCCGCGATAAGGAGAGGACAGAGTTGAGAGTTTACGTTTACGGATATGAAATGCGACAGTTAACGAGGCTCTAGAGGTAATGGTGACAGAGCATTCAGTCTTCCGAGCATAGCAGGCAGCGTCGCAGAAGTAGGAGAGAAGAGGACCGATCTGCCAAGGTTGGACTTGGTCGGCGCATTGTGATTGAGTCCTATGGTTCATTTGGGAAGGTAAGTGGAGTCAGTAGGATCGGACTGGTCAGAGATAGAAGTGGTTATATCAACATAGGGCGAACAAGTTCAGCAGGATATCAAGGTGAGGGAGGAAGTGCTTTGGATCGACGGAGCCTAGACCGCTAACATCCCGGTAGCCTGGTAGCAGTCCCATAGAATTTGGCTGATCAGCTGAGGCTGAGCTACGGATGACAGAGACTCAATCGTCCGATTGAAGAATGATTGGATACGAACGGCGCTCAGTCATCTGAACGATGGCTAGTAATGTCACAGGAGTCTGAGAGGAGTTGGAAAGCAGGAGACCAAACAGACGAGACAGGATTAGTCGGCGAAACGACATTGAGTCCAACAGCTAATTTAAGGAGGGCAAATGGAGTGGGTCGAGAGGTGGAGGTGACTATATAAATAGAGGGTGAACAAGTCTAGCAGGCTGTCAACGTAAGTGCGATATAGCTTGAGTCTACAGAGTCTAGACCGTTTAAATGTTGCTGGTCTGGAAAGGGTCAAAGAAGCAGACCGGTCAGATGAGACTAGGTTATTACAGGGCACTGAGAGTTGGCAGTCCGATTAGAGAAGGAATGAAAGTAGAGAACGTCATAAGGAGACGGTCCGGATAGGGAGAGGTTTACTTATAAGGTGTGGAAAAGTCCATGGGGCTCGAGAGGGAATGGGGACAGAGCGTTCGCACTTCTCATCCAATGCCGGTAACGTCACAGCAGTCTGAATGAATTCGGAGAGCAGGGGACCGATCAGACGAGACTGGTTAAGTCGGCAAATTGAGAGTAAGTCGAACAGTTAAGGAAGGAAGATAAATAAAGAGTCAGCAGAGACGGATAGGTTTGGGATGCAGGAGGCTACATGGGTATAAGGTATGCAAGTCAGGTAGGAGTCTGAGAGAAGTTGGAAAGCAGGAGACCGACCAGACGAGACAGGATTAGTCGGCGAAACGAGATTGAGTCCAACAGCTTATTTTAGAAGACAAATAGGGAGGGGCAGCAGAAATGGACAGGAATAAACTGCATAAATGTAAGCGATTCCAGCAGACTGTCAAGGTGTATTAGGCTTAACATTGACTGCAGGTCCCAGACCATTTGCAACTCTGTAGTCATGGATGCAGTCAGACTGGACAAATGAGACTAGGTCATGCAGGGCACTGAGTTGCCATCCGATTGCAAGAGAAATGAAAGGAAAGAGCGCGATAAGGAGCGGACAGTTTGGGAAGGAAGGGAGCTTTATTAGTGCTGATTGAAGAATTTGTGTCTATATGTGATCGGGGCCGTTCTCCCAGAGCTCGTCCTCGGGGATGCAGATGCCCAGGATCTCGGCTACCTTGGGGACGCTTAATAGTCTATATATGGCCGTGGAGAATTGCGTGATACTATCAGATGCTCTGACGGCTTCCGGTAGCTTATTCCAGACATGCGCATATCTATAGAGGAAGAAGTTAGAACGTATGGAGCAACGTGTGTTGGGTAGGGAAAATGAGTGTGCCTTATGGCGTAGAGGATAACGTGTATCGCCAGGCGGCTGAAAAAAACCAGCGGCACTTGAGTGCGATATTTTGATTAGCTTATATAGGAAAACAAGGTTGGTTTTGAGACGTCGCAGCCAAAGCGGTTCCAGACCAAGCTGCTTGCAGCGGCCTTGATAGTTGAGCGCAGACGCTCCTAATAGACGTTTAGTGAACGAACGCTGGACTTTCTCAATAACCATCCTGTCACTTTTACGTGAGTTAGTAACAACCATTGAGCAGTACTCTACTATAGGCCTGGCACACAACTTATAGAGCATGAGTCGAGACTCTAACAAGCACATTGACTTCAGTATATAACCAATGATAGACCTGGCTTTGGCAGAGCTATAGCTCGCTTGTTCCGCAAAATTCAATGAACAGGAATAGTGTACACCGAGATCGCGCACAGTGAAGCTGTTATCAAGTGGTGTACCGTTAAGAGTTAATAGTTTGGGGGTATACAGCATCGGTAGGAAAGGACGTTGCATTTCGTTGGTGAAAACTCTAGTTTCCATAGATCGCACCATGTTTCAAGAGCACTGAGATCGCTTTGAATGCTAGAGAGACTATTACGTAGACAGCTAGGGTCAAATGAGAAAATAACTTTTATGTCATCGGCAAAAAGGTACGGCGTGCCGTGTTTGAAGACCTGGAATACATCATTAATGTACAACAGAAACAGCAGAGGACCCAGGACGCTGCCTTGGAATACTCCGCTGGTTACGGATGCCTTTTTGGATGAGATGTCGCCCAGTTGCACTGACTGCGTTCGGTTGGAAAGGTAGGAAGAAAACCATGAAAGGAGATGGCTGGAGACACCGTATGCTGCTAGTTTAGTCATTAAACCATTGTGTGGGACCCGATCAAACGCTTTTTTCATGTCCAGGAAGATAATAACCAGTGAATGACCTAGGTCGATGGAGTGTGTCACGTGGTTTAAGAATTCAAACTGGCAGGTTTGACAGGATTTAGTCGGCAAGAACCCGTGTTGGGACCTATTGATAAGGTTGCGTGGCAACAGAAAGCAAAGCATCGCGTCCTTTATTATTCTTTCCATGAGTCGAGACGCAATAGCTGTGTGACTAATGGGACGATAATTGTCAATATTTAGGCGACAGCCTCGTTTGTGTCGTGGTATGACGGTTGCGTGCTTCCAGCTGGACGGGTAGTGACCACTCTTCATTGAGAGGGTGAAGACATTGAGGAGAAGGACTGGAATGTCCGGACCTCCGAGTTTTAAAATGGAAGAAGGCATACCGTCAGGACCTGGGTAGTGTGACAGTTTCAACGAGCAAAGCGCTCGCTTGATAGTGCATAAGTCAAAGTCAATAGTATGAATTTGATCTTCAGTGAACTTGGGAATCGTATTTGGCAGTGCCAAGTCATTGCTAGTGAAGGAGTTACAGAAATGTGTGTTAATGAACTCGCAGAGATCAGCCGCACCAGTGATTATACTTTTATCAGGAAGCACTAAGGTAGTAATCGGGATATCTTTTCGGCCACCCCGCTGCTTCAGTAGTCGAATGAGAGACTTTGCTTTGTTTTCAGTACAAAGCGCTGCATGCTCTACTAATGTACGCGCAGTACTTTGTGAATTTCTCCAGTCGACTAACAATTCGTTCATACGGATGATTAGGTGAAAGCTTTTGGTCTTGATGTAGCGGGAGCGCATTTTCTTGAGCCTGCTGGTCAGTTTGCGTGTGGAAGTGTCATCAAGATCTTGACGCTTTTTGATTTTCTTCTGTTTTGGAGTAAGGACATCTAAGCAGTTAGTGAAATTGTTGTAAAGCACGTTGGTCGCAGTATCTATGTTGTCGGAGAGGAAGAAGTCGTCCCAGGGGGATGATCGGAGGAGGGAGGAGAAGATGTCCCAGTTAATGCGCTGGAGGGGCCGAAATATCTCATATTTCGTGACTGCATGTTGACGGGATTTAGGGAGCGCGAAGGACAGCTTCACCACCTTGTGATCGCTGCCCGGTATGTTGTCTAACACGCTGGCGCACGCGTGCGAGATGCCGTTAGTGAATATAAGGTCCAGTGTGTTCGATTGTCTAGTCGGTGCAATCACATGCTGTGTCCATTCATGAGTGGAAATAGTGTCAACAAGGGCCCTATACTTAGGTGGGGCCGACTGTCCGAGCCACGAAACATGAGGCATATTGAAGTCTCCAGCAATGATCTTAAAGCGTGAAGGGAGAAATGAGACTTCCTGAAAGAGTCTGTCCAATTTGTTAACGCTAGCACAAGAGGAGTGCGGTGGATTATATAAACAGCCTATCAAGAGGTCCGGATGACCTCCAACGGTTTGAATCCAGACTGAGTCTTCAGAGTTGCCAAGAGATATAGTGTGGAAAGAAGATGCGTAAAACTCCTTCTTGACGTATATGAGGCATCCGCCACCACGTTTACTGGCACGTCCATTACAGAAAGTGGTGTACCCTGGAATGTGGAGCGGTGCGTCAGAAGCGTCGGCCGAGAGCCATGTTTCTGTTATCAACACCACATGCGGGCTTGACAGAAGGATGAAGGGGCCTAGAAGGTGCATTTTATTTTTAATTGATCGTACATTGAGGAGGAGGAGAGTGTACGAGTCGTATTCGCATCGTCCCGTCATTGGGTCGTCAGATTCTGTAGTAGGGTCGTAACAAGACAGTGGTGGAGGCGTTTCCGATGCACTGTAATCTACAGTTCCCGGGTTGCATACATCAGGCGATGTGGCAGCAAGTACTGGTGCTACTGGTATGGGGAAAACTCCTACAGGTGTAGGAGTCAGCAGATGTCGGCGAGAGAGGGTGTGTGTGCTTGAAGAATGTGACATAGCGGGCCGTGTCCCGGTAAGTTTCATAAGAGGGGGGTTGTGACAGGCTGGAAAGATTTGGGCAGCTCTATCTGCATTGGCAAAAATTGACATGGTGCCCAGGATGTGGGGTAACAAAGGCGCGGAATGGTGTGGATATGGGGACAGACACTTAGATGTGTTCAAGACAGAAGCTGGAGCCGGAGTGAAAGTGGGGTGTGAATAGACAGCATCAGGGCGAAAAGAAGATGGGTAGGTGATAGTTACTTGGCTAGCAACCTGATGAAGAAATGGGTAGTGTGGGAATTGGTAAGTGGCAAGGCATTCTGTCTGAGTTGGCACGACGTTGGCTTGTTCAGGAGAACGTTCGTAGGTGGAATGTTTGATGGTTACCAACTGTGGGTCGGTAGAAGGCAGCCATGAAGTTGTGACTGGCTGTAGACTGCTGTTTGCAGAAGGTGCAAAAGTTGTGCTAGATGGAACTGTATTGGTTGGTATGTATAAGGCGGGCCGTGTCCCGCATTGCCCCATAAAAAAGGGGTAGAATTCTTGGGGGCTAAGGTAAACTGCCTTGGATGAGGTGCGTATTTGGCCTGGTTTGTACGGTCGTCTTGCGTAGACGTCAGTGGCGCAGGTAGGTAACTCGCCTTATTAAGTAAACCCTTCGGCTGCGTCCGACTACGCCTCGTCCGCGACATATGAAGCTCATGTGATCGCAAGTGAGCGGTGTTGCGACTAGAAATGACTTGTTTAGCAAATTGCTTCGCCGGCGCGAATGGTGTATGTAAAACTGTATGGAGATATGGTGAAGTGGCGCTGCTTACACTGGTACGGTTGCGGCCGCGATCGAGCCCTGTGATGTGTGGTTTTTCAAGTAGATAAGGCTTGTGAGGTGAGAAGATGCGTTGAGGCATTACCACACTAGTAACTGAAGGTGACTTTTGCGGCGATCTGGGCTCCTGTTCATGTGCACTTTGATTATTGGATTTGACGGTGTGATGGTACCACATTGGCTTTGATAGCCGTGCTTTGTGGCTATCTCTGTTGGTAGGTTGGCGTGAGTTTTTCAAGGTTCTCTGAGTTGGGAGCCAAGTACAACTCTTGGATCCGTTGTTGTAATGGTCCAGCAGAACGGAAGAATCGGGCTTTTCATGTAGATAAGGTTTTCGGTGTGGGATGCCTTGGGGCGTTACTACATTCATAAATGGAGATGATGGCTGCGGGTATCTGCGCTTCAATGCTTCTGCGTTGTGAATATTGGAATAGGCGTTGTTTCTGTGCCACGCAGGGGTTGAAAGCCATGCTTTAGAGCGTTTCCTGTTGTTGGCTTGACGTGAGTTGTTCGAGGCTCTTGGGGTTTTAGGCCGATTGCGACTATTAAGCTGATTGTTGTCAATAGGCAAGTAAACAACAGAATCAGGCTTATAATTCTGGCCTACAAGGCCAATAGTAGACTCGACACTCATGTCCGAATCGCTATGTGACATAGCACTTGCAGTATCAGCGGCAATAGCAGAGAGTGAGGGTGAAAACGACCTGTTCAATGCAGGCTGAAAGGAGCTTCCTGTTATGATGGGTTTCGCGGTGAGAGAATGTTTCTGCTTAGGGTCGGTGACAGCAGGCAGTGGAGTATCCAAGTTAGATACCCAGTTAAGAATGCAATTAGATGGTTGACCAGGTGCGGCATGAGTGTCATGCATGTCTGAGTAGCCATAAGTCACATCGCTAGAAGAATCGATGGTTATAGCAGCCAATGCAGACGAAGACGTTGTTCTGTGAACTTCAGCGCATTGCTGGTCCCTTATTCAAGGGATAAAGGAGCTGTGGTTTGCACGTCTCCCAGAGCCATTGCCGGTAATGCTGTCATGTTTATAAATACACCCCTGAAAGAATTAGCTACAAAGGCAGACGCTGCGTTCGAACGTTTTCCGCAACAGACAACCAGCGTCTCCGGTGACGTATGCTCACCGATGAAAACCGAATCCCATATTTGCTCCCAGTCGTCAGGCCGATCTGATGCTAAAGACGAGGAAACTGCGTTACTTCGCAGCAGGCTGGCAGCAATGAAGTTTTCGAATCAGTGTATGTCACGGTTAGATGCTGATAACGCATTGGCTACCGTTCATTGCAGCTGGTCTGTGCCTGCACCGAGTACGTCTCGTTCGACACGACTGCTCAGCATTTGACCTGCACGTTCTCAGTCAGATAATACCAAACCCGTCGGGGAATTACGTTGGTATCACCGCCAATATGGTGGAAGAGCTAGACGTAGACGGGCTCCTTGCAGTAGGCACAATTAGGCAGCTTAAGTGAAAGGGAACAACCAGCATACTTAGCGCGACCAATATATCCGTCAATAACCATACAAGTCGCCTGTTTTACGTTAAGCATCGACGTTCCTCCATCCCTTTCCTCATGACCACGGGAGCGGAAGTCAGCGTCATCCCAGCGACCGCGAACAACAAGAACGCACAGCCTACGTAAAATTTGCGTGCGGCAAACGGTTCCCCGATAGCTTCATTTGGTCAGCGCATGGCGAACCTGGACCTCAATCTTCGCCGAGGTTTTCAATGGGACTGCATGCTTGAGTCGGTACCCTTCGCAATTATGGGTATCGACTTCCTCCGACATTTTTGGTTGCTAGTTGATGCTGGTCGCAACAGGCTTTTATAGGACCGTACTAAACTAGGGGTCGAAGGCGTTCTTACGGACGCCCCGATAATCAATCCCGTTTTTCGAATCGACGAGGTACCATCAGATTATGCGTACCTGCTGCGTGACTAAGAGATGAACCAGCATGGTCATCCTCACACACGTTTGACGTGCGTGCTACTGTTTCATTTGGATTGTTTCCCTCTATTCTCTCTTCCTCTTCTCGCAGCGTTGTCACTGTACGCTCATTCGAACCGGATTTACCTACGCTACACAATGATCCATCATACGTGGAAATATCTTCTACGATTAGAGGCTGTGCCATCACTAACCATTTTCACTGGCATCTGTGATTAAGCGCAAGTGTTTAATTTAATCGTATTCAGCCGATTGCCTTTCTGTGTGACACCATTCGATACAGAATTCTCGATGCAGGCCGAAAAGCCAAAGTTTACTCCGATCCCGTGTTTCTCAACATAGCTGTGAAAGAATCTGTGTTCAGCGATCTGTTCTGGTTGCAGTCACTCGCCATTCCTTGTGATCTTGTCAGCTAGTGCGGCTGTATAACCCATCACACGGACCGCGCGACCACACCGACCGCTCATTCGATCTTGCAACCACCACGCTCGCCTGACCGATGTCCGCCGCTCTCAAAGCTGTAAAAGTACAGAAAGCTAACCGACCCACTGGGCCAGGTAACAAAACCAAATTGAATGGCTGAATGGCGAAACCGAAGAGACTCCCATCAAAAGGCATGTGCGGTTAGGAGAATGTCATCGGGTAGTAAAAATCGGTCTGGCTTGTTCGCACTGTTTGGAATGGTACCATACGAAATGTGCAAATGTGCCCAACATCAGTTACGAGAGCGAAATACCACCCAAGATACATTTTGGTTCTGTACTGCGTGTTCCACCATCCCTCTCGTTAAGTGCTTGCTTTTCCTAGCTGAGAAATGCGACCGGTTAATCGCAGAAGCAGAGCATCATCATCATCATCAACAGCAGTACATCAGCCATTTGAACTGATGTTTCGCTGCCATACAACCATGAGGACCTATGAAATAAAGAATAAGAGGGGGAGAAGGGGGACTTACCTGAAAGCCTTAATGCCCTAAGCAAACATTCAGGGTCAAGGCGCCTACACCTTGTGTTAACAACATACAGTCACAAACAGCTGGCTATCGTGCAAAGATAAGGCAGAAGCAGAGCTGAGGATCAACAATAAGCTTAATTCCATGGAAACGAGTATGGACCACAGAAGCGTTGTGGCTGCTAAGAAACGGAATGCTGAACAATCCGCTTCCTCTGCACCGCAATCAGCCACGTCTCCATCTCCGTTTTCTTCTCCAACTGGTAGATTGTCGGGCGAAAATAGACTGTACCTACGTGAATCAAACCGTACTTACAGCAACGAAAATCAGACACCATTCAAAACGTCTGGTAAAGCAAATTCCATTAGACCTGACATCTAGTATTAACAAGGATGAAGCAGCCAAACACCAACCGTTGGTACCTGTAGCTCAATGTCGCTTGTCGAGACTAAGCCTCCCAGAACATCGGTTACATATGCAGAGATTACTGCAAGAGTCCACCGACAGGCCGCCGTTGCGTCCACTTCCATTGCAAACACTGTTAACGCAAATAGAGAGAAAAAGAGCAAACAATCACTTGTCAACAAGTCAAGGCAAATGCGTACTATATCTGGTAGATCGATTACTAAGGGATCCAACAACAGTGCCCGGAGTGTTGTATGCTCAAATGTCCCTGAATCTACCGCCATCACATTGCTTGATAAGTTATCAGACGACCAAAACCAATGGAACTCATTGTGTATGCAGGTGAGTATTAAAGCCAAGCCAATAAACTTGTTACGAATTGCTCGTCATCCGAACTCGCCACACTATGGTGAACCCAGACTTATTCGAGTAACTATAGAATCCACTACAGACGTAAAAAACGTTTTGCTCCCCGCAAGCGCGCTAAAACACGAATCCTGTGGGATACGTATCTATCCTGATGTCTCTTGGAGCGCGCGACAACCAAAACGAAACACCGAAGAGGGGCACAGCAAGCAAGACCACCTAAACACAATCTTCATACATGGTGTGCCAGAACATCCTTGTAACGGTGTTCAAGAGACCGGAAAGCACGATTTAGATCAGTGGCGGTTCATTCGCGAAACACTTTCTTTGAATAATGTTGTGGCACTATCGCTCACCGGGATACCTCTCTCATCGAATTATAGAGGATGCAACCCTAGAATCCTACAACGTGGGGTGCAGTCAGAGCAACAAGCAACGGATATCTTGGATCGATGGCAGAGAAATCGGAAACATCTTCCTTCCGAAATTTGGTTAAAGGTCGCAAACACTTTGCACAGGTCAAATATTAAAGCAACTGAAGCAGCAAGCATACTGACGAATGTACGGAAGTGTAACTTGACTGCTGCTTTAATTGACTCTGACGTAGGTCTAAACGCAGGCTGGGACGCACCCTGGCCGAATCAAGTTGCAAACGGGGTGTCATTGATCCATCAAAAATACGAGTAACTGCCGACCTTCCATCGGTCGGCATTCTCTCACACTTGACAGCTTCACCTCGCTGCGGGCTCCTAGAGACCGAGAAACTGGCCTGCTTGTATACAAATGCTCAGAGACTTTCTAACAAACTGGCTGAAATGAAAGATTGCCAAGCTTCCGGCTCGTATGATGTCATTGGTACCACCGAGACATGGTTGCACACGGGAATGACGGACGCTGAATTTTCGCTACCCGGCATGTCGCTGATCCGGAACGATAGGCTTACAAAAGGAGGAGGAGTAATCCTGTACTACGGAAACGACTTACAGTGCGAAGCCGTGGAAGATTCAGACTCGCAGTTCCCTGACTCTCTTTGGTGCCGGTTGCACTTAAAAGGCAGGGACGCTTGCCGTATTGTCTTGGTGTACCGCGCCCCTAACTCAACAGACGAAACCAACTACCATCTAACGGCTTTTTAAGGTGCATTTTACAACAAAAGTACACTCACATTCTTAGCATGGGTGATTTCAACGCACATTGTTTAGAAGCCCCTGCTACGATCGGAGAACAATTCAAAACCGATTTACTAGAGCTAGTAAATACTGTTCCTCTTTAAAATCACATCACTTTGCCCACTCGGTTCAGAACTGGTAACAGGCCATCTGTGCTGGATCTTGTGCTTACCAACGAGAAGCATATGATTGATGCGTTGGTTTTAGATTGCCCGTTGGGTCGCAGTGATCATGCAGTCATCAGTTTCAACTTCGTCTGCTATGCAGAATATCTGAATGATAACGATAAGACTGTGCGAACCATCACAAGGTACGACCGACTCGCCCAGCAAGTCAGCGCCACAACATGGTCCTTCCTCGAAGAAGAACCCCCCGGAAGTCGCCTGGCTCGAGTTCGTCAACAAATTCGGTCAGCTGATTGTGCAGGCTTCAGAGATAAAAGCTTGCAATAAGTGCAAATCAGTTTCTTTCGTTAAAATCAGAACCCAAAAATTGATGACAGTACGCAACACATGGCGTGTGTACAGAGAAGCTCCAGCACCGGAAACTTGGGACAACTACGTATCAACACCCGAAACCGACTATTACCTAACGGCTGCTTTAAGGTGCAGTTTACAACAAAAGTACACTCACATTCTTACAATGGGTGATTTCAACGTACATTGTTTAGAAGCCCCTGCCACGACCGGGGAGCAATTCAAAACTGATTTACAAGACCTAGTAACTACTGTTCCTCTTTACAATAACATCACTGCCCACTCGGTTTAGAACTGGTAACGGGTCATCTGTGCTGGATCTTGTGCTTACCAACGATGAGCATATGGTTGATGCGTTGGTTTTAGACTGCCAGTTGGGTCGCAGTGATCACGCCGTGATCAGTTTGAACTTCGTCTGCTATGCAGAATATCTGGATGATAACGATGAGACTGTGCGAACCATCACAAGGTACGACCGGCTCGCCCAGCTAGTCAGCGCCACAACATGGTCTTTCCTCGAAGTAGAATCCCCGGAAGTCGCCTGGCTCGAGTTTGTCAACACATTCAGTCAGCTGATTGCACAGGTTTCAGAGATAAAAGCTTGCAATAAGTCAACTCAGTTTCTTTCGTTAGGAGCAGAACCCGAAAATGGACGACAGTACGCAACGCAGCATGGCGAGTGTACAGAGAAGCTCCAACACCAGAAACTTGGGACAACTACGTAGCCCAACGTAACCACTGCACTCAACTGTTAAGAGAAGACGAAGCCGCCTATAAACAAAACAGCACAAAAACCTTCAGTGCTAATACAAACTGCTGTACAAGCATGTTAATAGCCTACCAAAGGTGAGGCAAGGATTTCCTCCACTCAAGACGGCTGAGGGCCCAACAAGCACGTCTATGGAAGCTGCAAACGCGCTGCAGATGCCATAGGCCCCCACGTTTAAAAGAGTCTTGCCACCAAGCAATCTACCAAGCTTTGTATTCTGCTCACCAGGACTAACCCACCTCAATTTTACCGCAGAGGATGTATCGCGAAAGTTGACTTCTCTACGCAAACACAGCTCGCCGGGTGTCGACACCATTCGTCCAGAGGCATTGGGAGCAGCAGCAAACCAACTGGCAGGAACATTAGTTCAGTTTTTCCAGCGCTGCTTAGACCAGAACCAAGTTCCCGCCGTGTAGAAGCATGGAATAATAAGACCGATTTACAAAGGTGGAAGCAGAAGTGATCCCTCCAATTACCGCCCAGTAAACCTTCTTCCTCTACTCTCCAAGTTCATGGAATCCATAATTGCCGATGCACTGGTGTGCTATCTGGAAAACTGCAACCTCATCGCTCCTGTGCAGCACGGTTTCCGTCGACAGCGGTCATGTACAACTAATTTACTAATTGCACGCTGTAGTTGGACCGTGGTAGCTGACGCTGGAGAAGGTGTTGATGTGATCTACCTGGATTGTTCCAAAGCCTTCGATCGTCTAGACCATCGGATACTACTATCCAAGCTGCAGCATTACGGGATCGGAGACCCTCGTTTAAGCTGGATCGCCGACTTTCTACTTCAACGGAAATTAGTGGTAAGAGTTCGGAGCTCTTTATCGGACCCCATACAAGTGGAGTGTGGTGTGCCGCAAGGCTCAGTTCTAGGTTCACGCTTGTTTTTGGTGTTTATTGATGACCTTGGAAAGGGAATCGCTTCCAACTTCCTAATGTTTGCCGACGATACCAAGATATGGCGCAGGATACAGGCGAACACCGACCAACATGTGCTTCAGAGTGATTTAGATACATGTATCAATGGTCGACCCAAAACTTATTGCATTTCAACGTCCGTAAATGCAAGGTGCTTCCATCCGACATCAGAGCAACTACTCATAGCGACTCGGAACGGAGGTACTGCAACAATCAACTCTTGAGCGTGACTCGGGTGCCCTGGTTCAAAATGACTTGGGTTGCTCCATGCAATCCGAAAAGGCCTCGAAGACCGGGAACAAACACGCCGGGCTATTGCGACGGGCGCTTGGACAAATAAACAGCTCCATATTTCGACAAATGCTCAGTGCGCATGTTCGCCCCCATGTCGAATATGCAATTTAAGCCTGGCGTCCATGGCTGAAACACGACCTTAATGCACTGGAGCAGCCACAACGCCAGGCATCTAAGAACGTAATTGGAATGCGCAATCTTTCCTACCAGGAGAGGCTGCGACAACTGGGATTGTTCAGTGGAAGCTATCGCAGACTACGAGGCGACCTGATTATGGCATGCTTGATTCTGCGAGACCCACATCATGTGTGCCGCCCTTTACTGCAACTCAGCACCAACACAAACCTGAGGCCACTCATTAAAACTCGCAGGACAATACAGTCGCCTGGAGTGCCCCAGAAATTTCTTTTCCATCCGTGTCTGTCACCCGTGGAATGCTCTCCCAGCATCCGTCGTCTCTGCACCGACAATAAAAGTATCTAAAAGACGGTTGGACGATGCACTCATCTACTTACAGCGTGGATAGCTGGACACGGTTTGCGAGCCGAGCAAGAATATAATAGAAGAGCCGGCCTCTATTAACAATGTGTTTACTCACCTGCATCATTATCATTCGACTCTTCGAATCTTGCATCATTGACCGGACCAACGACTGCTGCCGTATCAGTTCTAAGCCATTCTGCCAACCAACGAAGAATTTTGGCTGTCAACCGACTGCGAATAATAGAGTGCAAAATCGGTCTATACGATGCATAACCAACTTGCACTACTGTTCAACGAAAGCTACGGCAGTGTTCCAGGACGTGGTGGGTGTTCGCCTGGCAAGCGTTCTCCCTACAAAAAGCCATAAATGGCCGCTTAACAACACTGCAACGTGGCGGATGTGACTCGCCACAAAATAAAGTCACAGCTAAGCATTTCACACTGACGCAGTCCTCAGCCTTCTACATCGAACCTGTGCAACTAATTCTGCTATGAAGAACGCTTTGTTGGAGCACAGATTATCCCTATCTCGTAATGGTTATTGGTTGCAACAAAACCTTGTTTAGGCTCCTGTGCTCACGGATCACTACCTGGCGAAATTACCCCCAACTTGTGTTTTGACGGATTTTTGCGCGCCACAGCGCCATAATGTCCCTGGGTCTGACTATTACCTGACAGTATACTCACTCATACGGACAACATCTTTTATTTTATAAATTTCATTAAAACGAAATGTTTTAACATACCACAGAAGCTATGCTTGTATGCACATTTGATCACGCCTTTACAGGTGTATCTCGTTTTACCGAGAATATACCATTTATTTAGTTATTTATTTATTTATATATAGATATATGCATAATTCTAGACAAGCGCTAGATGCTGTTCCTGCGTGGGATCAGATCAAATTGTACATAACATCCATGCTCATGGATGGTGAAGAAATATCGTTGACAACTGCTTTTGATCGTGTTTATCTTTCCGAACAGTAAAGCAGGGATAAATATAAACGTTTCGAAGGCCTCGACATATTTGAAGGCAGTAGTTTGGGTCTCCGTAGCTTATGTACGAATTCTGCGCTTTTCACCGGCTACCGCTGTCAAACCTTGAGGTTCCTGATTCTATTAGTAAACTATCAATCACTAGAAGAAATTTGATCCATTTTCTTTGGTCACATCACCGCATTTCGAGCATCCATTAATAGCGGGCTCATGGAAAGGAATAAGCAAGCCAAAATTAGATCATAAAAGTGGAGGGTGAAAACAAGGGAAATAACAGTAGTGGTTAACAATTTAGCCTTTCTTAGAAAAGTGCGACTGAAAGGCCGGCCCGCTTAACTAGCAAGTACACTAATATTGGAAAATGGAGCCAAAATATAGCCCAGAAACAGCATACCAGAACCGCAAACCTGGCGCGAATTTCAAAGTGTAAATCTCCAAACAAGCGGAATCAATGCCGTTTTGGAGCCGAAATGTTAACTAAAACGGGACAACAATGGGCGGTCTAGGCAAACCCTAAGCTCTGGTTACGACAAAGGTAAAATAATTAAGCTAGGTGCAGTGGTTATGGAGATATTTGCATTTTTAGCGGTCGGCTGCGGATAGCGCCATTTTTGAGCCTCCGCTAAATTCACGTTCTGCTTTGGAAGCAGATACAGAAAAAGAAAGAAATAATACAAAAAACGGCTAGGCGTAATAAGTTCCGAATATGGAGTAGTAACTGGCAATGCCTAAGATAACGTGTAATTCGCTGCAGTAGCGAAGTATGACGCAGTGGGCCGAAAAGCATACTTTCTCAGTAACTGTAGTATAAGTTGGGAAAACAGGCGGAAAGGTTTTAGGGAAATACACTACGTCTCCATCCTACACCTGGATTTTACCATGGAATTGTTGTTAACTGTGGATGCAGCGAAGCAAACAATAAGTCCTTATTTTCATATTTAAAGTATTTACTATTTTACTATCCTTATCATCATTATTTTTATGTTGATATCCCCACCAACCATCCAACGGGACTTGTAAAGCAACGCTTTTTAACCCATATGCATTCATTATTCCTTGTTCAAGAATTTTCATCACTGAACGAGTGTTAATATCTACGGGCCAACGAAGATGGAAAGGTGGATACTTCTCTGTCACCAAATGGTGTTTCTTTCGCGTAAACAGAAGCATATTGCTTAGCTTTCTCAGCGTCCTCGGGAAGTAGAGCTTGATGATCACAGGAACACAAAGCAGGGATGCCATTACCAGCTCTAGTGATTCTTTGCAAATAAGAGTAGAGCCTTTTAGGCGCGATTCTGGAGTGTGGTTTGCCAAGGATAGTGAGTATTGCTGGCGTTTCTTGCGCTTCATTGCGACTCACACATTTCTGACAGTCTTGTAGTGAGAGAAGTCGAGTTCCGAATGAGATTGCCTAAAGCGGTCCCATAATTTGCGCCTTCTATTCATAGCTGACCTCAACTATCGATCCATCCAAGGTGGACCTGTAGCGAAGGACTTTCGATGGGAGGAAGGCACGACCTGCTCAATTAAAAACGTCATTTGGGAGAATACAAGATTCCACGCGTCATCAAGGTGAATGTGTTCAGGCATACCCCAATCTGTAGCGCTTGCGGCCGTTTTCAGACGGAGTGGGTTGGCACGCCAAAATTCCGACGGTGACCACCGTGGCTATGGATCGGGAGACGGCGAGTCAAGTGGAGTGAAACAACACAATGATCGCTCTTTCCTAGGGGTTGAAGAACGGTTAGGTTCGTGACATCCGAATCTGCTGAGGAGAGCACGAGATCTAGGATGTGCGAAGTGTAGTCTGGGAAAATACGGTTAGGCGTCAAGACACGTTGAACGGGGCTGCAGTCGAGAGCGGTTTTAAGCAATGTGGCATCGAAAGAGTCAGGTCAGCGATCACAAAGAAGTAGGTCCCAATTGGTATCCGGTGCATTGCAATCCTCCAAGATTAGACAGTCTCCTTATCGAGCACAACAAGAGCGCTCCAGGGCCCGATGGCGCTCTGCAGACGACACCGACCAAAAGAGATCTGCATCCTTCATGAACACGGCACCCGAGGGCTTCGAAATTGTCATTCTGGTCACTGGTAGCTTCAAATAAGTGTACTTTGAGATCTGTCTTCCAGTGGAGAATTACTCCACCATCTGACCTCACCCCGTGGCGATCGGACCGGGAAGGTTGGTGGGGATAGACACTTCCGAGTCCGTGTTATCTGAGAATAGCCAGGTTTCGGTGAAGTCCATCAGGTCTGAACGAGTCTCCGAAGTAAGCAACTGAATTTCGTCCAGTTTATTCCTTAGACTGCGTACATTGGCAGATAGCACGCGTTGTCCAGTTTTATGCCTTACTGTCTGGAGGGTAAGAATCGGCCTCCAGCGCATTCTTTTGCTCTTCCGAACTACGCAAAAACCCACGATATGTAGGTCGGTTTCACCACTTGCCCGGCGCGTTCGGAGCTCCTCCATAGCCTTCTTCATTCTAATTCGGTTCTCGGGAGAGAGATCTCGTAACGCATAGAAAGGTTCGCCTTTGAGACGTGTAGTCCGTCGAAGGATGCGCGCGCACTCTTCTTCTTTTCCGCATACAATCTTGAGGGGTCGAATCTTGGAGGAACTTTCAAACTTCGTACCGATACGGAAGACAGAGACAATGTTTATTCCCTGTTCGCCTGCATCAAACAGTAGAGAAATCATCCGCTCAAGCAGTAGTTGATCATCCAATACTCGCTCCGTCGAGGTAGCCTTGCCCTATTCGGCCGCGTTCACGATGATGAGACAGCAGTCAGGAGATGGCTGAACGCGCTCTGGAATTGGTGGTGGATTTTCCTTTATCACTTTTTCCAGCTCAGAAATCCTGTTGAGAATTATCGTCATTTTGACCGAGAAGATAAAAGCTCGGGTTTATTCAAAGACTTAGTCTTAGTCTTGGTGACACATGTGGCTGGACCATGGCCACACGAGGCCGAGGTCGCTTTCTCCTTCACTACGTCCGCATATAACCTCGTCGTAGGTTCAACAGGCCGGATGTGCATCAATGGGTCCGAATGAGAAGTAGGCGGGGCGGGGGTGGACGCGACTTTTGGAGCGTCGCTGGAAGATGTGTTGCTCCGCGTTCTGGCACGCCTAGCAGAAGGAGCGGAAGAACGTCTTTCAGGATGTTGATATGGCGGACGTCATGCCAATGCAGCAGCATCGATGCAAAATCGATAAATCCATAGCAAACCCTTGTGCTCAGCATAGGTCTTGAAGTGGGGTTCAGTACGTTGCGAGCAACGCTTTTGGCAAAAGCCCAGAGCTTGCAGGCAATGCACTGGATACCGTTAGTTACCACTTTCGCACAATACAAACATTGTGAGTTAGACATAATCACTTGATCTCAGAGAAAATTTGACACTGGTTAAATTTTGTCAAGAGTGTTCTTCAAACACTGGGCTTCGCGATTTTTCACCTAAAAAGCTCGATCAGTATGACAAGCCAAAAAATAGGGTAACCGCGTAGCATTCACAGAGATGTGAGCGGATCGTACAGATATGGATCGATTTTACAACATGCAATGTGCAGCCACCCATCTCAGAAGAAGCATTTAACTGCCTTCGAGCAAGAATTGGTAGTCTTACAACAACCCAGGCAATTTGAGGACAACATCCCCTAGGCAGTAACTTCAGGGAACGTCGGCAGTAATTGGTTGACCAGCGTGTTTTTTTAGATCTAGCAAGACCTAACACCTTATCATTTCCTGGCTCAACGACTTGCTGAAGGAGGAAAACTCAAGGGATTTTCCTATTGTTCCACTCCACCTGAATCCTCAAGACGGAAAGGAAACAAAAGGGACCTGCCTATCCCCAGTCATAGTAAGCGGAGATAGATGTAATGGTTAATTGGATCATTGGATGCTAGAGAGCAGAAGGAAGTTACTTTGCCAGCTCCGTCACTTCCCAATCGTTGCGGAGATAGCCTAGGTTATTGCGGAACAAAGTCCTACAGAGCACCACTGAAGCTACATTGGCAACAGCTGGATCCCCGTAAACTAAAATGAGAATCCAGTAAAGGCTTAAAACGTTCCTCGATCTCGGCAACGACGATGGACCCCGGAAGGCGGTTCGAGTCATTCACAACGCGAGTGAATAAAGCCAGGCTGGCTCGCACTAGTTGACTACTCAGTTTGTAAGACTAGTTAATACTAGTCCGAGACGATGCGCAAATGCAAGCGCGGATATCAGAAGGCAATTGGAATCGGACACAGCTGACTGTATTAGATGGGGCTACACTAAGAAGCGGACGGATGAAGCGAGACGAGAGCGAACACGTGAGCGCGGGTACTTACAATGCTGTTGAGTGACGAGCCGGTTGTAGGGAAGATTAAAACAAGAAGGGGTAATGTACAATCGGCCAACACTTAAATTGTGCATGAAAGATAGCAGTTATCTTTTAGGGCGCTACAGAGCTTCCCCTAGAAGGCCGAGAATAGAAAGTCTTCGAAATCGCAAAGGACTGTTGAAACGAGGTTCGTGAGGCAAAATCGTGCCGAGAAAAAAGGAGCGTGTGTTGGTGTCAAGTAAGGGTTCGCCGGCAGTCGGAGTCCGTTGTGCCGTTTGTGATTTTGATTTATTGATTGCAGGGCAGGGTGCATTTCGGCGAGCCGTTGGAGCGGGCTTGTCGGACTACAAAAAACTGGCTAGTCTAGAAAAAGGCCTACAGGACCTCAACCTCCACTGCTGCCAAACGGTGCGCTTTGGAGATGTCTTTACCCCCGCCGCACCTAGCCCCGCGCCAAAACGACCCTGGTCCCACGAAGCAACGACCATGGTCCCACGGAGAAGCGACCATCGTCCCGGGAAGAAGCGACCTTCGTTCCGCGAAACAACGACCAGCGTTCCCGTCATGGTCCTCGAAAACATTCCTCGTGTGGTCCAGCTGATGGAAGGGGAGGGTTTGGGGCATGTAGAGACTAGCAAATAGAAAAACACCCGCAGCAAACGCAAAAAAGAACAAACGAATGATCCGCGTAAGTAAACTTTTTGGTATTTGAATATTATTTCGAAAAAGAATATTTGGAGGTTCTTGATATATTTGTTTGTTTTCAAAACGTTAATCTACCAAAAATGGAGCAAATATATACAATATGTACGAAGCTAAAATATTTACACTGTACATAGTCGGAGAAACGAACGGGCTTACGCACCTCCCGACCACGGCGATTGGTCGTGGGAGGCGGCGGTCTACATTCGGGAGATGTTGGGCCGGCTTGTAGACCGAGATCGTGGTCTGGTTGAACTGCACTAGGATGCTGTAAGCTGGTGCGGTGAGCTGTGACGTCGCACGAAGCACTATTAGACGAAGTAGGCGAGGTGGTTTCTTCCATAAAGGCGGTTTTTGGACGGTCGATGGTGACGACTTCGCGTCGATCACCGCGGTCAGTAGTGTACGCCTTACTCGCACGATGTAGCTCCTTGAAGGGTCCTGCGTACGGCGACTGAAGAGGCTGTCGAACACCGTCTGCGCAAAGAAGGACGTGCGAACACATAGACAGCTTCGCGTGCACTACACTGGTATCTTCGGCGGTCGAGGAGCAGGTAGACGTAGCTCACGAACCTGGCGAGCCGATCGATCAGTGTAACTTCGTAGTCAAAAGTGGAAGTACATGGAGCTGGTGCTACCAGCTGTCCGGACAACCGCAGCGTGCAACCGTAAACTAGCTACGCTGGTGTGGCGTCGAAGTTGGTCTTAACCGTGTTTCTTAAGCCTAAGAGAACGAGGGGAAGCGTTTCAGATCATGAAGGATCTGCGTACGCAAGTAGCGCTGCCTTCAACCTGCGGTGAAAACGCTCCACCATGCCGTTAGCGGCCGGATGATACGCTGTCGCCTGGACGTGGCGACAGCCTAAATCCTTAAGAAACGTGTCAATGGTTGACGAGAAATGTGACCCTCGATCGATGGTCACAATGGCGGGACAGCCGTATTGAGCTACCCAGCGCTCCACAAAAGCTTTCGTTACCGTTTCCGAGGAGCAATTTGGGATGGGGACTGCTCAGGCTATCTGGTAAATTGATCGATGCAGGTCAGTAGATATACAGAGCGTTTGGAAGGTGGCAGAGGACCTACGAGGCCGACGTGCGCGTGACGACAACGTGCGTCTGGCGTCAGAAACGTGCCTAATGGGCTTTTCGTGTACTTCTGCACCTTCGCGCGTTGGCACGGAAGGCAAGCAGCTGCCCAAGTACGGACGTCCCGATTAACATTGCACCAAACGAATCGGGCGGTTATGAGCTTAATCGACGCACGAACGCCTGAATGGGACAAGCCGTGCAACGTGTTGAACATGGTCTGCCGAAACTCGCGTGGGACGACTGGGCGCGGCGTGCCCAGAGATAAATCGCAGAGTAAAGTGCCGTCTGCTGATGTCAACGGAACGGTTCGTATGTCCAGTGAGGAAGACCTGCGTAGCAGATCAACCTCAGGATAGTTGAGTTGTGCTGTGGGCGTGTCTGCCAAGTCGATAGCAGTGCCGGCGTCAGCGGAGATAGCTTGGATGCGTGAAAGTGCATCGGCGACGGCGTTGTGCACACCTGAGACATGCCGTATATCGGTCGTAAACTGAGCGATATAGTCAAGGTGGCGCGACTCACTAGAAGAGTATCGGTCGGTAGTCGAGCCGAGCACGTAAGTCAGGGGTTTATGGTCGATGAAGACGGAAAAGGAGCGGCCTTTTAGGACGTGTCGAAAATGACGTATCGCTAGATATACGGCTGGTGGTTCTCTACCGAACGTGCTGTAACGAAATTCGGTAGGTTGTAGGCGTTTGGAGAAAATCGCTAAGGGCTGCCACGTGTCCGCTACTCGTTGCTGCAAAACAGCGCCGACTGCCACGTCCGAGGCGTCAGTACGGATGGACAGTGGGGTGGCTGGACCGTGATGCGCTATAGAAGCTATGTTGGCGATAGCCTCTTTCATCGACTTAAAAGCAGTGCGTGCTGTGGCAGGAAATTCGAATTTCTTGAGTTTCTCTCGGAGAAGGTCCGTGATGGGTTGCATCAGCGAGGCGCACTTGGGTATAAATCGTCAGTAAAAGTTGACAAGCCCACCAAATCGCCTGAGCTGTTTGAAGGAATCTGGCGCGGGGTAGTCGATGATGGCTTGAAATGCTATGGAATCCGTAAGGGCGAATTTATATTACTTATGAGTAGAAGGATTTTAGCGAGTATTTTTGTTCGTCGCAGTCAGCTGACAATTCGGATAAGTCAACTACCTATCCGGAAAAGCACCAGACGGCCGTTTCGCCCTATTGGGGCTCGTCAGTGGTGCGCATCCTTCGGTCCTCTAGTGAGGATCGAACCCATGACTGCTAGTGGCTTGTGCCAACCAGCCCGCTGCTTATGCAACTGAGCCATGGAGGACGGTAGACGACCACCACGAATTGTTAGTTAACTGCGATATAGCCCGGGCTATATCGCAGTTAACTAACAATTCGGGTCCGGTGTGCACAAGCCACTAGCAGTCATGGGTTCGATCCTCACTAGAGGACCGAAGGATGCGCACCACTGACGAGCCCCAATAGGGCGAAACGGCCGTCTGGTGCTTTTCCGGATAGGTAGTTGACTTATCCGAATTGTCAGCTGACTGCACGACGCCTGCAGAGGAGTTACGATGACCTAGGAATTTGACTGAATCGACACCAAACTAACACTTTCCTGCGTTGATCGTCACCCCGGGTTGAGCTAAACGAACAAAAAGTGTTCGTACGTGGCGTATGTGTTCTTCTGGTGAAGAGTTTGCGATTAAAATGTCATCAAGATACGCGTAAGCGAAGGCTTAACCGGGACAAATTTGGTCGATGAAACGCTGAAAAGTTTGCGCGGCGTTCTTTAGGCCAAATGGCGTGCGCAGAAACTCGAACAAAACAAATGGAGTCGTCACGGCGGTTTTAGCGATGTCCGTCTCGGCTACCGGAATTTGGTTGTTTGCGCGTACCAGGTCAATTTTGCTGAAGATGTTTTACCCGCCAGACTGGCGGTGAGATCCACTATGTGTGGGATCGGGTAGCCATAGGCCGTGGTAACCGTATTCAAGGATCGATGGTCGCCGCATGGATGCCAGTCCCACATGACTTTCTTCTGGACCATGTGCAGAGGTGACGCCCATGGGCTTTTAGACGGTCTAACGATACCGAGCTGAAGCACGTGGTCGAATTCAGCTCGTGCTGCACGTAGTTTGTCTGGAGCAAGCCGTCTTGATCGTGCGCTAACTGGCTGATCACGCGTGACTGTGTGCTTAGCGACCTCTGTCGTGACTGGCGGAAGCTCTGCAGCTGGTCGTATCAGTCGCGGGTATTCGGACAGTAGGTTCGCATAATCTGACGGTATATGGATGATTCCGAAAACGGGACTGATTATCGGGGCGTCGGTAAGAATGCCATCAACCCCTAGTTTAGTACGATCGTCTAAAGTCTGTTGCGACCAGCATCAACAAGCAACCCAAAATGTCGGAGGAAGTCGATACCGATAATTGCGAAGGGTACAGACGCAACCATGAAGACCCACTGAAAGTCTCCGCGAAGATTGAGGTCTAGGTTCATCTTGCGCTGACCGAATGAAGCTATCGGAGAACAGATGGCTGCACGCAAATTGTACGTAAACTCTAAGTGCTTGTTGTTAGCGGTGGCTGGAATGACGCTGACTTCCGCTCCCGTGTCGATAAGGAATGTGATGGAAGTACGTCGATCCTTAACGTAAACCAGTCGGTTTGCTGGGTTATTGAATGATACGTTTGTAGTGCTAGTATGCGGGCTATTCGTTTTCCCTGAAACAGCTGGGTCGTGCCTAATGCAGGGGGCCCGAAAACGTCCAGCTCTTCTACCGTATTGAAGGTGCTACCAACATACTTCTGCGATGGGTTTGATATTATCTGACTGAGTACTTGTAGGAAAAATGTTGCGCTTTCGTGCCGAGCGAGACGTTCTCGGTGCAGGCACAGACGAGCCGCAATGAACGGTAGCCCAAACGTGGTCAGCATTTGACCGTGGCACACGCTGTTTCGAATCCTTCATTGCTGCTATCCTACTTCGAAGTAGCGCAATTTCCTCGTCTTTAGAGTCAGATCGGCCTAACGACTGGGAGAAAACATGATATTCGGTTTTCATCGGTGAGAATACGTCACCAGAGCTACTGGTCGTCTGCTGCGGAAGACGTTCAAACGCTGCATCTGCCTTGGTAGCTAATTCTTTCAGGGGTGTATCTATAAACATGGACAGCATTACCGGCAATGGCTCTAGGAGACGTGCAAACCACAGCTGGTTTATCCCTTCTTCGCTCAAGAATAAGGGACCAGCGATGCGCTGAAGTTCCCGGAGCAACGCCGACGGCTTGCGATCTCTAAGCTTGAGACCATTGAGCTGCTCAAATCGGGTTCGTGCGCTGGGCCGTAACTCTTTTAAAATCGCTTGCTTCATCGTTTCATAATTTACCTCATTCGATGGGAAGAGTAGAATTTCCTCAATCAGCGTCACAACCGACGAAGGAAGGCGTGGGACGAGCTGATTGTACTTTGGACGGTCCGCCGTTATGCCCTTATTTTCTAGTCCGATCTCGAATAGCTTTAACCAAACTTCTGGACTGTTTTCCATGAAACTTTAAACAGCCAAAGTAAACATGTTTACGCTGTGAAACGACTCAGATGCCACTCTCGAAGTGAGTCGAAAGGTAAATAATGAACAAAATACGACAAAGTACCAAAATTACGCAAGTATCAAATGAACACAGGTATATAATCGAGAAAAAAGAACGAACTCATCAAAAAATACAAACGAGAAAAAAACGTAGAATTCGCGCGTGCGGATCTGGGCTACCAATTTGTAGGACTAGCTAATACTAGTTCGAGAGGGTGTGCGAAAGTAAACGCGGATATCAGAAGGCAATGGGAGTCGGACACAGCGAACTGTTTTTGATGGGGCTACAATAAGAAACGGACGGATGAAGCGAGGCGAGAACGTACAAGTGAGCGCGGGTACTTACATGGTTGTTGAGTGACGAGCCCGTTGTAAGGAAGGTTAAAACAAGAAGGGGTAATGTAACCTCGACCAGCAATTTAATTGTACATGGAAGATATCAGTTATCTTTTCGGGCGCTACAAGTTTGAACGTTTTCAAACTGTGGCCTCCTGTCGAACTGTCTGTGTGAAGATGAAAGAATTCCTGTAATTCCCTCCCCAACTCTCCTCTAAGAATACATGGTAGGTGAATGAAATCTCCGCGATGACGACGGAAATCCAGGGAGGTGAGGTTCAATTTTTTGAGTCCGAGAGAATAGTACAGGTCGCGCAGCTCAGGAACGGATTTGGATCCACGCCGTTGAACCTTCGCAATCATATCACATTCAAGTTTCATAAGAGGGTAGGCGGCAGGTACCCCGTCTTTGAGAAGTGGGCATTCATTGAAGTAAACAGGAGTCGGAAGAGTCCCGGGATCAGGCGAGAGAAGGCTCTACATATATAGTGAAACATCCTGTAGGCCGCGGCGATCTTTTTCTTGGTATCTTCATTAGATTTGAGAGAAGGCTAAGTATCACTCCCATATCCATCTGCTGAGTGGCGCTTCTGAGCAAGGAACCACGAATATGGTAGGTTCCAAATGAGTCAGACGCACCAACTGGAAGAACCGAACATTTCTCACGATTCCTTGGCAACTGCCAGTTAATTGACCAATTATGTAGCAGGTCGAGTGTCGATTGTAACCTGTCAGCATCTTCCGCAACTCCAGCTCGTCGGCGTAGATTAGGCAATCCGCCTGGATTGCGGACGGTTAGTCATTGAGGAAGACGTTGAAAAGCACGGGGCCGAGGACAGAACCCTGTGAAACTATACTAGTCATGAGAACAGGAGCGGAAAAGGTTCCGTTTATTGGCACATGCACCGTGCGGTCGCAAAGGAAATCAGCAATCCAAGTAAGAAAATTCCCAACGATACCGATTCCTCGGCGTTAAAGTAAAAGTCGTTCGTGCAGGACCCTGTCGAAAGCTCTGCTGGAATCCACAAACACAACATCCAGGCGTTTACCGGAAGCTAGCGACTTCGTCCAGTCCCCCGTAGCAACTAGAAAGTGCGAGGTACATGAGCGTGCCCTTCGAAAACCATGCTGGGGACAAGAGAAGAGGTTCAGCTCCTCGTGGTACAGATGAAGAGCCTGCTTCATTACCCACTCCATAAATTTACGCACTATCGAGGTTAAGCAGATTGGACTATAGCTGGCTGGATCTTGCCTATTCCCTCCTTTGTATATGGGTTTGATAATGCCCGATTTCCAAGCCGACCGAAGACGTCCAGCTTCAAAGGAACGACGGAAAACCTGACAGTGGGGCGATGTACTGCGCCACAGTCCTAAGGAACAGGAAGGGTGCAACCCATCAGTTCCGGGGGAAGGATGCTGATCCAAATCAAGAAGTTTAACCACAGAATTGATGTTACTGTCTACTTGATCCAATACATACGGAAAACTGGATACAGTGTTGTCGCAGGAGGGAGTTCCTTTCGCGAAGCCAGGCGTACTGTTGGGCCAAGAGACTGGCCTTATCAGCTTCTTCATAAAGTAAATTTCGATGCTCAGAGGAACACAAGTTAGGGATGCCACTGTCAGCCTTGTTGCATCATTTCAAATAAGAGAAATAAATTTTGGGTGTCGTTCTGGAGTGTTCTGTTAAGTATAGTTCATAGTATTGATGTTGCGGTCGTTTCAAGGTGACACAAACATTCCTGATAGTCTCGTAGGAAGAGTAACCGGACTCTGTTTGAGATCGCTTCAGACGATCCCACAATTTGCGTCTTCTGTTCATCAGAGGTATTATTTCACGGTCACCTCAAACTGGACCCCTCTCGAACGGCTTTCTACGAGAGAATGAAAGGACCTGCTAAATTAGGGACATCATTTTAGAGAGCACAAGGTTCCACGCATCATCAGGAGGAATGGGAGCAGGAATACTCCGGTCCATAACGCTTGTGACTGCTCTCAAAAGGAGTGGAGCCGCACACCAAAAGTGTTAACGACAACCACCTTGGCTATGGACCGTGTAGCAACGTGTCCATTGGAATGAAACGACACAGTTATCAGTTTTGCCGATGGGTTGAAGGACTGTTAGATTCGCGACACCTGACTGAGCCGGGATGAACACAGGGTCCAGAATGTTCGGCGTCTGGTCAGCAAAAACGCGGGTTGGCATGGTGACGTGCTGAAACAAATTACTATCGATAACGTTCTCAAGTAAGGTAGCATCTAAGGAATCAGGTGGACGACCGCAAATAAATAAGTCCCAATCGATATAAGAGGAAGTGAAATCCACCCCCATAAGATTGTACTTTCCTACATCGTATTTCCTGGTAGAAACGAGCAAGTGAGCTCCGGATCCCGATGGCGCTCTGAATACGGCATCAATCGTGAAGGATCTGCATCCATCATGAATACCGCAGCAAAATCGCCATCGTCATCACTAGTAGCTGCAAGCAAATGGGCCTTGAGTTCGCTCTTCCAGTAAAGTATGACGTCGCCACTAGGCCTACCTCCAAGGCGGTCGGCTCGAGAGAGACTGTATCCAGAGATAGAAACCTCAGAATCTATGATGCCTGCAAATAGCCAAGTTTCGGTGAGGGCCATCAAGTTTGGGTGAATATCGGAAGCAAAAATCTGTACCTCATCAAGTTTATTTCTCAGACTTCGTACATTGGGAAAAAGTACACGCAGTCCGTCCTCGTGCTCTACTGTCCTGTGTTGAAAAAATTTGGAATCCAACGAGTTCTCGGGGTTCTCCGGAATACGCAAAAATCCATGATGCGGAGGTCTGTCTCACCATTCGCTCAGCGGGACCGGAGCTCATCAACGGCTGTTTTCATTTTAATACGATCTTCTGGAGACAGATCTCTAAGGACGTAAAAAGGCTCACATTTCAAACGTGGGGTTCGCCGGTGGATGCGTAAGCATTCCTCTTCGCTTTGGCATAGGATCTTGAGTGGATGTACCTTAGAAGGACCCTCTTGCTCCCTGCCCAGGAGGAAGTCTGAGATAATGTGTATCCCCAATTGATCTTCTACGAAAAAAATGGAACTCATTCGCACAAGAAACCTCCGGTCATCCAGCATCCTCTCTGCTGCGGTGTCTGGTGGATTCTAGCGCGTTCACAATCATAAGATGTCTTTCACAAGAGGGATGTAGAGCGTGGCCAGAGATCTGCGGCTGTGGTGACGCATCGTCCTTGATTAGCTTTTCCAAGTTGCTGACTTTGTCGAGAACAGATTTCATTTGGAACTAGGAAGCAGTTGCCTTGGGTTTGGACTTAGACCACCTGAACAATACATATAGTTTGGCTCCGATCATTTTGGACCGTGGGAGCGTTCCGCACCACGGCAGCGTTTGTCGCAGTCGTGGGCGATGTGGGCAAAGCGTATGTCAAAGGCTCTGCTTGGGAAACAGATGGGACACGGCTTCGTTTATCCGTGGGGCAGCTGAGTCGGAATTAGGTGTGGACAGGAAATATGATGAAACAGAAGAGTCCAATGCAGTAGGAGCTTCAAAATTCGTTTGAGTAGAAGGAGGGCTCGGGAGTGGCAGTCCGGCGTGAAGGCGTCGACTGTTTAATGAAGTACGGCAGCGGCTAAAGAAAACAGTGATAGCTGATGTACGCTTTCCTTGCATGGACGCAGAGTTCAGGACTAATGTCGCAGCAGGCAATATGGATACATCCGTCACACTCAGAGCACTGTATGGTCATTGTACGCGAAATCACACATGTACTGCCAATCAGGCATTTTGACGTCGTTGCTTACAACCCAGATAGCTCTTCCCACTCGATAAATCGAAGCCAAACCCCTCACAACATCCGAGAACTTGTAAAGGGCGTCGCTATTGGCAGCTCACACAGTTTCAGATGCGATTCCAGCAGTGGTGTTCTCAGGGGCAACCGTAAAATTCTAGGTTAATAAACAATCGGGGTTATAAGGGATCAGCGTTCTGTTAGTTATCGCAGTGCAGTAACCATTGCACGGTCTAACAAGTGAGCCCGTGAAGCGCTGAAATCCAGGAAGAGTGGAGCGTCGGATGCGCTAATTGCGAGCAATGTTATTTCGACCGCGTGGTTGTGGTACACAAGATTGTTGTTCGAAAAATGAAATATTTGGGCTTCGGACGCATGTGTATGTATTGTATTATGGTAACGTCGTTGTTACTGTGCTAAGAGGTGGATTATATATCAATATACTGAGCGGTTAAAATGCGTTACAGTGGGGAATCATTTCCCCTTTCTAGCAAAAGCGGCCATGGTGGGTGACGCTTGTGCGTTCCGACTTAACTCCAGGCGTCGATTGCTGGATTTATCAGCAGTCAATGAGTATAAGAAAGGTTATCAGCTTGAAACGGCGACATCGTTCAATCATCGGACCGTTAAACTTGCGAAAGCACGCCAAATGGGGACTGGACAGGTGCTACCGGAAGGACGCCAGTACCGATATATTCAGTTTGAGCGTGTGCATAGCAAGCGATCGAATGCTGCTGGAAAGCGATAAGTGTTGTTCGTCCGCCTGATGAAAATATTGTAACAGATACCGGTGTTACAGTTGTCCTGCTCGGTTCTCAGCGGTTTTGCAGAGGGAATGTTAGGAGATTGGATACGATTGCCTTTGCCATTCGCAGTTTTCACGTGGAAAAGATTTGGCTGTATGCCAAAATTCGGCGGCTAACAGTGGATCAAGAAAGCATGGCGCTTAACTTGTTGAAGACGTTTCGTCGGGCGCAGGAGATGCGTGCATTTGTGCATCTTCAGCATAACGTTCTTTTAACAAGGCGCGAGTTGTTTGACATACGGCGGCGTCTTTGTAACGGCTGTGTCACGGAAGTGGAGTAGGTTACGCAGCTATTGCAAAATAGTGGTCAAGTGAAAAGTGTGCATGAGGGAAATGAGATTCGATGCCTGTTTCTCGTCCCTCGCGTATGCTGGAATTGATGGGCCAATAGGGGGAGGTAAGTTTGGCTGGCTCCACATATCCGATCAATCACGGCGGTTACATACTATGGCATTACATGTTTGAGGACGTCAGCGACCTTGGTACGAGATTCATTTTTGCGCTTTTGCTCAATGAGACGGAGGCTACTTACCAAGACACAGTGTGAAGTATGCTGGAGTTGGCCTCCGGGGTTGAATGTGTTAGAAAGTTGGTCATGGACAAGTGCGCGGCGCAAATGAATGCGTTTCGCAATGCGTATCCCACTGCCAACCTAGTTTTCTGCTGGGTACACGTTATGCATCATATGCTGCCTCCTTCCTTTCTGTACCACGGAGGAAAAAGGGCTCTGTTTAACGTGCTGCGATTGTTGTTGTATTTGCTCGCATTATCATCGGCTTATGGAGGGTGTAACTTTGGGCATCGCGGGATGCTTCCAGTACCTCCGTAGCCCGTGGATCCCGCGGCGAATTAACTGGGCGACGCATTTGATGGACCACGCGGTGGTATTTGGGTGCGACAACACCCATCACCTTGAGATTGAGAATAAGCCTTTGAAAGCCACTGTAAGTGAGTGGTCCACTCTACTGCACCTGTTTCAAGTTATAAGACAGCGGTGAAGCGGCATTTTAGAAGAGAGGGTAACTGGCCTTGTAAGAGAGAAACTTGGTGTGTGGGAAGTAGAGAAGCGTGTAACCAGTGGTCAGTCGACGTTGAGGAAGATGTCGTCATACGCCCGGCGGCATGGTCTAAGATTTCGCATCCGGAGTGACAACCCGGACGTTGGGTATTGGCTGGTGCGTGACGAGTGCCTGGGCCTGCATGATGTGGTCATAGAGAATGGCAGCGCATGCAGATGTCGGTTTACTCGTCAGTGGCGCATTCCATGTGCGCACCTTGTGCAGGTTGCCAGCCTGCATGCATAGGACGGTTAGGTGGTTCTTCGTGGTTGCCGTCGGTTGCTGCCAGCGGAAAGTGTAGGAGTGGCGGTCCTTTCGGAGGACAGAGAGGGAGAGGTGCCGAGCACGCAGATGCCATCCCGTAGTGATGGGGGCATTGACCGCACTGGAAACATTCGCATCGCTCGTGATATGTTTGGTGACTTGGAGGCGCATTTACTGAGTATGGGCGCGGAGGAGTGCCCCTCACAATGGACGTTATGGCATGCTTTCTTGAGCTGCTGACTAGTCATATTAATGTGGAAGATATCGCCCGAACAGCCCATGTCGAACGCTTGCAACGGTTATCGTGGGAGTACCAGCATGTTCAAACGATTGAATGCGTCATCCTCCGACGCCGCTGCCAGGGTGGGGTTACGCAACCTTTCTTCTTCCAGGAGATTTTCACCGGAGACCGGCTTTAACCAATGGGTCCCGTTGGGGGAGGCCGGGACTAGTGTTTCGCAGCGTAGTGACAAGGACGGCAAGCGTCACATATGAACCTCACCTTTGATACCCCGTGAAGTGGAGGTTGCGGGAAACATCACGATGTCACGGGAGTTGAAATTCCGTACTCTGCAAACCAGAAGTTCCGCTCTGCACGGCACAACCAGTGGCGTACAAAGTGGGTGACCGGTGGTGCCGATGCGGACGGAGCTGTTTGCGCTGTGTCAGCGGGAGGAAGACGACTCGCCGGGCTGCGAGCACGTGGATTGGATGAGTTACGATGTATGCTCGCGGTGGCTGCATCAACCTTGTGCGGCATATCATGGTGAGTTAGCATATACATGTATGCACCGCTGCGGGTAAGCTGAACCTAACTTACATGGTATTTCATTGCTTTAGCCTTGCAAAGCACGGTAACTCGAAGGTTGGCTCGTAGAAGTTTCCTCTTCCCGGTTCCCTGACAATTGGTAACTGTGAACGTTACCCATTTTCTTCAGGGTACCGCTACATGGCCTGAACTCTTTGTATGCAACGTCATTCTACAATCATTTCTTTTCGTATGTTCCTGTGGTTTCAACTTAAAGCGCTGTGCACTTTAAATTTTAGGTAACAAAATGTTGGGAGCTAAAAGCAACATCTAGTCGTTTTTTGAAAACATCCAAGGTAGGAGAGGATACAACTGAGTCTGGGAGTGCGTTCCAGGGTTGGCAAACCCGAAGGAAAAGTAATTACGTCGACACTCTAGACGGCTATATTGTTCCTTCAAATTTAATCAGTTACTCCTGAGCTACGCGTTGTGGCTAGGTTTCATCAAATGGCGGCATACGTGGTTGGGGTCACTCAGTATCTGATACGCTAATATGAGGTCGCCGCGCAGCCTTCGATAGCGTCCGCTGAATATTCCCAGCAACTTCAGTCTCTCGTGGTAAGCGGATGGAATGCTACACCGACGTTTTGAAGGCGGTGTATAGACCGTGGGTGGAGCCACCGAGGACGCTGATCGATGATAGTTCCGGCGCTACCTGTACACGGACTGCGAATAAAATGAAGATTAGGCGTAAACACTTTGACTGTCTCATGAACAACTCCTCAGGGGTCGACTGGCCAACATGGAAAAGCCTCAAGCAGCACGATGTGAAGGCGAGTGTGGAAGACACACGGGCACTAGATGAGACGCCGTGACCAACTGCTCAACTGCGAAATTCCAAGTGTGCCGGTGCCGACGGGCTCCATCCTGAAGTATGGAAACACGGTGGATCCGCGTTGGATCCTGCGCTGCATCACTTGGTGCCACGCGCATGCATTGAGGTGGAGGTGTCTCCGGAACTGTAGGATGCCCTTGTGCTATCACTGCGCAAGTGCAAAGGGAGCAATCCAGGTTGTATGTATTACCGTGGTAGCAACTTGCTGCGTTGTGTGGGCAAGATGATTGCCCGATTCTTGCTAAACTGCCTCGTCAGTCAGGTTGTGGAACCTAACGTGGCGGAAGAGATGTGTGGAATCCGTACGGGTAGTGGAACTAGACGTATGCTGTTTGCAGCTCGTCAGTTGCAAAACAAGTGCAGAGAATGGCAGAAGCAGTTCTAATACCCTCTTCGTTGCTTTCACCAAGGCACTTGATGTGATGAACCGCGAGGCATTGCGCCTTGTGTTGGGTAACTTTGGTTGTCCAAGTAAATTTGTAACTTGATTGGAATGTCTACACTGTGACGTACAGGCGTGGGTGCAGTTGTGTTGGCATACCTAGCATGAGGTTGCGTTTGCCTCTGACGTGAAGCAAGTCCCTGTCCTACCTCCTGCTCTGTCTAATATTTATCTTCATGCCATGATTTTTTGTGCATTTTGCTGCATCTGGTGCCTGCGGTGTTTGTGTGGAGCACGGTATTGCTAGCGGGTTGCTGAACATCCGTTGTTTCGGTGCGAGCACGCTAGTCTGTGAGACCACTATACGGATTCGGCTTTTTCCTGACGACTGTGCGTTCCTTGCACACAGCGTGGATGATTTGCAACACGTGACTAGTGCTATGGCTTCGACAACGGCCAAAATCAGCCACACCATCAACACAAGCCAAACTGTCTGGCTCTTTCAGACTTGACCAGAGGTGCGATCTTCAATATTGCCGCCAATCGGTACTGAGAAACACCTCCCCCATCTGCTACCTTGGGAGTGTGCTGTCCATGGCCGCACGTCCCGGTACTACCCTTTGAAGCATGAGTAAATCCTTGCCATAGGTAAGGTCCCATTTCAAAAATCACTACTCTATAACATCAAAAGTGAATACGCAACGCCATCTTCGGCTAGCGCTGCCATTGGCCCTTCTCCCACTTGCTGGTGCAACCATATTAAGCAACAATGGGAAGTGGTAAAAAGTGAGATAGGCTTTCCGTGCTGACTTCCCACTCACAGCGGCAATATATATATAGCTTGAGAGAACGGAACAGGTTTACACACACCCTTACCCATCGATTTACGATGATTCTGCTCATCAGTTCGCTTGCACCTAGACCACATCAACAGCTTACTTCACAGCAAAATAATAGGTACTTAAAAACCCATTCTATACATGGACCATCATATATTTCGTATTAATAACTATACATCCTTGTAATAATTTCATTGTACGGCAACACATAGCCGCTATTCTTAAGTAAATTATCACGTACTGTTTCTTTTTTAACTACTTGCCTACAGTTATATATTAACTCCTCACATTTTTATGACCTCAATTAAGCATTATACAACATAGTTTTCAGTTATTTAGAGTTCGTGACCTCATGATGCACAACTTCCGCAGTAACAATCCCAATAGAACCCATACATTTAAAGAACTCAGAACCCAGTTGTCCTGATGAACAGCCCGTATTCGAAATACGGCGGTTGGCGGCCTCGGTGGTCCCCAAAAAGAGGATATCTGGGGCAGTTAAACAAACGTATAAACCAACGTAAGAGAACATTATGGGTAATTGTTGCAGAGCATAAGGAGTACCTTGAGGTATATAATACACAGTTGAATAACGGCCAGAATATAGAAAATTTAGAAGTGTGCCAACTCTGTGACCGGCATACAGCGCCACATGTGTTCCTGTCCATAAGCTTAGTGGAAATGGATCCTCCCGCTCTCAGCAATATGTACGTAATTGACGGACTCCAACTCGGTCGAAAATGGGCTGTGTGGTTTGTTACCTCATTTGTCGGACGCCAGGGCAGGTCAGCATAGGTCAGGTTCCCCGAACGCTTTAGGCTACCGCCCAACGAGCGTCATGCTTCTTGCACCGGCAAGCAACCAACGGCCCCCAGTACTTCAACTTCAAGTGCATTTCTTGTTTTTTCAAAGAAGCGGGAACAAAAAGATGCCAATAAGCCACTGAGTTAGGCAAAATAAATAACAAGTAAGACATGCGTGCAACTAAAGTGGCGTATATCTAGAGCCACAGCTTTTCACTGTACTGCGCTTTCCTTACAAACTTTACTTTAACATAGTTTTGCTTCGGTAATGTCCAGGGGCTACCCTAGCAATTCGTGTAGTGAATAGTTGGAAAAGCCTGTCTGAGTTCATTACTGATGCAACGACAGAGGAAGTGTCAAACGGCTGCTTTTCTGTCATCTGCTGCATACGATAGGGCTCTGCTTTTCCTACTGCAACGGCGACGAACCCTAGAGGCATGCCGCCTCGCAGCCAGTTGCGATTGAACCAAAATTGAAGCTGACAAGGGCCGCTCCCTCTGCTCTACACACACCAAGGAAACAAGGAACCAGTAAATAAATAAATAAGTAGGTTATTCTCGAATTTCTAGTGGCACATCAGCTCAGGCGTGATCAAAATTTACAAGCCGTTATGTTTCGGGACATCCAAGTTGCTATGTAGTTAACCATCAGTGACTAAAATTTTACTTGCTGCGGAAATTGTAGGAGTAATCATGAAGAATAAAGTCGTCCAGGGATGACGATTATTTGTGTTCCAGTGTATGTAGTGCAAATAGTCAAGGCACTACAAGTGTAGTGGAAACGGTAGAGGTAGAGTATCTTATTCCTGTATGTGTCAAGGAACGATTGAGAAATGACTGTAATCGACTTGTCGATATGTAGTTTTGGGCGGTGACTTTATTCAATGGCCAGTTACATCCACCAAGTCGCAGTGTTGTTAAACGGCCATTTGTGGCTTTTTATTGGGGTGGGCTTGTCAGGCGCAAACCCACCAAGCCCTGGAAGACTGTCGTACATCATTTTGGACACTATTGTACAAGTGGTTAAGCCGCGTGCCGACTGATTTCACCATGGGTTATTGGCAGTCAATGAACTATCAGTTTCCTCTGATGGCTGCTCAAATAGCTTGGGCAGGGCCGTCATAATCGCTGAGACCGGTAGGGGATGGGAGAGTCACGAAGAGTCGTCTTGTTTAGTGTCCAGGTGAGCACAAATTTCAAGGTTGCTGATGTATGGATTTTTCAGCTGATGTATAAACTTCGGGAGTGTGAAGACATTGTGTCCAGCCATCCATAATTGATAACGGTCGTAGTGGTGAGTGCAACGAAAATCCTTTTAGTGTACAACCGTGATCTTTGTAGGTCCTTGTCGGTTATTACGTCCGCCTGGGGCTAAAGTTCTGTTCCTACGTTCATGCATATATCCCAAGAAGTTCTGGACTTCCGATAAAAGGGAAAGTGTGACCCCACCGAGAGACCGTAAAGGACAGGCATGGAAACAAGCATCGTTAAAGTCGCAATTTCTAACAGTTAGAGTTGAGACGTAAGGATGTACACTTTGCAACAACGCTTAGGTTGAAAATGACATTTGATCGTGCTACAAACTGCAACGTCCGTATGGTTAGTTTGCTGTCATCTACATTGAGAACGGAGCGTTGTACCAGTAAGCAACCATTGAAGTATCAGTTTACTATGACGCAACTATTGCGTGGGAAGAGAGCGAATAGGGTTAGAAGACTGGCGGCGATTAAATAAATAAATAAATAAATATTTTATTCTCGACAAAGCGAGACGCGCCTTTTGGGCATGATCAGCATATTGCATTATTGTACATGATAGCGGAATAAGCAGCACCAACAGTGGGAGTAGTACAGTTGGAGACGGTAGTGTGGGCCCATAGAGCCAAAGGTTGTATGTAGTCTATGTACACAGAATGTGAGAGGTAACAATAGTAATCAGATCACTTATATGGTATGTTGATGAGGAACTAGTCCGACGAGGTCCCGTAAGCAATGTAGGTCAGTGAGTGAAGTATGAGGAAACGGGTGAAACCTACTTAATAATGGTGGTATGTCACTAATCAGATATGTAGGCGTGTTCGTGCGAGAGCCGATATATGCACAGAACTTGTAAATGGGGTGTCGGTCAACTTGCCAAGGTGTTAGGGGCGGTGACTTTATTGAGTGGCGAGTCACATCCGCCACGTCGCAGTGTTGTTAAACAGACATTTGTGGCTCTTTGTAGGGAAAACGCTTGCCAGACGAAGACCCGCCACGTCCTGGAACATCAGGTAGATAGCCTAATTCGCTAGGGAGTGCAGAAAAGTAAGTAAAAATATAAATGGCTTGCAACATATGAGCTTAAAATGTCAGTTAGTGATGAAGCAGCGAAAAGATAGGACACAAGCGCGAAGTGAAAAGTGTAGGTGGTTTAGACATATAAAGGCGACACGAGGGCGTTAAAAGAATAGTGCTTCGACTGACTGTGCTGGGAAAAGTCAGCAACAGAGCTGGCTTCCTACTTGAGCAAGTGTCTAAAGTGTTGCTGCGAGAAGGAAACAGAATACCTGTAAAGGAGTTGTTGAGGACGGCGATGTGCAGACTAGCTTAAAAAGCTTAATCGGTAGAAGGGAGTTAAAAGATCCGTTGGAGGACAGCAAACGTGCGAAACGAAAGCATATATGGAGGTTACTGAGGATGTCACAACATACGAGACATAAGCGTCGAGACTCAAGTCATTCTAGGGCGCTAAGGGAATGGTACTAAGGTGTCCTGATCCAAGATAAGCCCGTGAGTGGGCTGGACCGCTACATGCGCAAGTGTCGAAGATGCTGCATAAAGTAAGGTAAGACTGGACATCAAGAAAAGAGAGGCAAAGCGGCGGCTGTGTGCTGACCAGATTAGTTAAGCTTGATGGCTAGAACAGAGCTAAGCAAAGGAAATTGAATAAAAGGCAGCGTGTGGGCGGAATGCAAGCATGCGTTAAGGTTGCGGTGTAGGTCACAAACCAAGAGACTTAAGAGCAGCGCAGCGCAGGTACACTAGTAACATTAGGGTGCTAAGAGAATAGTGCCAGAATAGACTGAGCCAGGAAAAGCCAGTGAGAGTGCTGGACACCTACAGGTGCAAGGGACGAAGACGTTGCGGTGTGTAAGGTAAACCTACACTTCTGGAAAGCAGGAGCTTGGATGCCACTTTGCGCTGACAAAGGAGATAAGCGTCATCTCTGGAAGACAGTTACGGATTTTTAACGGATGAGTGGACAACACAATCGTGGAAGGTAGGCATACATTAACATTGAGGAATCAAGCTGGTGGTGAAGTTAAATAACTAATTAACTAACTTCTTTATTCTCGAATACTTCGAGGCACGCCAACTCTGGCGTGATCAAGTTCTCTTGGATACCTTGGTAATAGGTTCGTGGGCCATATGCTGCGCAGATGCCAGCATTTTCACAAAAGGTTGTAAAGTCTAGTCAGGATAAGGAATATAACAGGAGCGCTCTTAAGAGAGGCAGATACGGTAGAGTCTGGTCGCAGAGACCTGAGGGCGGCCATAAGGTGTGAAGCAGAGGTCCCTGGGGGAAAGATTTGTACTGACGAGTTGAGGACAAGCATTAGTTTTTCTTGGGCTGGGTGAGATCTAATGGGGAAGACGCTTATATGTGGTTAGGTCCCTTTTTCCCGCAGCTCACCTACAAGTCTGTCCATGTTTAAGATATAGCAGCATGACTGACTGTGTGGTACCTAATAAGTGACGAACGGAATTGGATTGTGTTAAAGGAGGACCGTACAGCTGGTCGAAGCCTGTTTCAAACATACGCGTATCTGTATAGACAGAAGTTTGCACGAGTACTACTGTGGGCTACCGGCAGCATAATGGAGGGTGGCCGATTACGAAGAGGATACGGACGGTTACCCAATGATACGAAGGGCGTCTGAAAGCTCGCAAGTGGATTGTTGTTAAGCAGATATTGGAAGAGAAGTTTAGCTTTAAGTCTTTGCATTCATAAAGGCTCTACCACGAGTTCGATGCACCGACCAGGATAGTTGAGACTGGTGTGGCCCAGAAGACGTTTAATGACCAAACGCTGGACGTTTCAGTGGTAACTCTGTCCCATTTTTTGGGATTGGTGAACACAATGGAGCAGCGTTCTAGCATAGGCCGGGAGCAGGTTTTGTATAGAGCAAGCCTAGATTTTTTCAGTGGCATGGATTTGAATATGTAGCATATGAGGGAGCGTGCTTTTGCTGATAAACGACTCACATGTTCTGAGAAGTTCAAAGAACTGTAGTAGTGTAAAACTAGGTCCCGAACTGTGAGACTACTACAAAGCGGTGTGCCTTGAAACGCTAACACCTTAGGAGGAACACTGCATCGGTGAGAATACCAGCTTCCAAGTGTTGCACTACGCATCCAGAGCCCTGAGGTCGCTTTGCATGTTTGGTGGGTGAATGGTGAACACCATTTTAAAGTCATTGGCAAATAGGTAGAGCTTGCCATATTGCGTTACCTGGAAAACTTCTTTGATATATAGCAAGAAGAGCAGTGCGCCTAGTACGATACCCTGAAAAACACAACGTATGATTGGTTTGGTGTGTGACATAATCATGACCAACTTTATTGATTGCTTGCAAGCTGAGAGATATGATTGGAACCATGTGAACAGTCGGTCTGATACGCCGCAGGATTTAAGTTTTACCAATAGTTCGGTGTGTGGTACTCTGTCAAAATCCTTTTTCATGTTAAGCAAGATTAGGAATAATGCTTGTTTAGCAGCAATCCGTGCAGTCACAAGGTTAAGAAACCCAAATTGGCAAGTCTGCCAAGATTTGGGCGGTAAAAGTCCGTGTTGTTTTCTATTGATAGGTTTGCAACTAAGTATAAACTTCAGTAACTTTTCTCTAACTATTTCCATCACTCTCAAAGCCAATGAGGCTGTAGTTTTGTCGGCTAACTTGTCTGTGTCTGAGGATGGAATACTTCCATCCGGTTAGGAATGCGCCGTGTTTCATTGCGGGTGTAAATAAGTTAAAAAATTGAAAAGGAATGCCTTAGTCGACTAGTTACAGCAGTGCCCATTGGAGACCATCAGGGTTAGGGTGTAGTGAAATTTTGAGTGATCTAATTACTCTGGTTCTAGACCGTTGGTCAAAGGTACTTACGTCTAGCAAGTTTTGGTTAAGTTTGGGCACAACCGTTGGCAAGAGCACGTTGATGAAAGTGAAGGTATCACAGAAGTGGCTGTTGAGAATCTCAGGTCTTTCCATTGGAGCACTAACTTCGGACTCACCGGACAGTCTCCGCGAGGCTATGGCCGTTGCTGTACGATTGTTTCTATATTTCACTAGCCGTGTGAGGGACGATTTTGTTGTTGGTGTTATGGGCAGCGTAAGCTTAGCTAGCCTAACCATTGCTTGGGAGGGTTGCCAGTTGCCTGTTGATTCGTTCACGCGAAGTAGTAGATGAAAAGCATGAGCCTTAGAGTACTGGTGACGCATTTTTCGGAGATTCATTGGCAACCTGTTAAGATGGGATGAACGCTTTGACGGTTTCGGCCTGTGACTGTGAATTAGCGGAGCATACAGGATTAAACGGTTGTTGATACTGTTGTATAGAGCGCGGGTGGCGTTGTCCACATTCTTGGACGAGGATATGTATCCCAATTGGCTGATCGGACAAGCATAGAAAAGCTGTCCAGTTAATGCTTCTGAACCTCCGGGACTCACCAGCTAGACTAGTTGAACAATGGGTTTGAAGTAGAAAGAGCAAAGGCTAGCTGAACTACCTTCTAGTCGCTTCCTGGGATGTTGTCTTTCTCGTTAGTGACAGCTTCCCAGATGCCCAGCCTAACAATTAGGTCGAGCGTTACACAGCGTAATCAACATGAACGTGCTGGATCCAGTTGATCGCACCTATGGAATTATAAAGCCCCTGTACCTGTGGGATGCACTCTGGCCATCCCAAGATATATGTGGCATATTAAAGTCACCACCCACTACCTTGCAGCCCGAGGACGTTGTGGAAACATCGATTAAGGGGTTTATTAGTTCGTTAATCTTGGCAGCAGGTGCACGTGTGGGGTTGTCTATGCAACAAATTAGGTGGTCCAGTGTACCTTCATTTTTCTGTATCCAGATTGTATCCTCAGGGTCTCCAATTGATAACAGTCCAATGTCAAATTTACTGAAGTCACCCGTACGTAAATAAGGCATCCATCCCCGCGTTGGTTAGCGTGACCATTGCAGAACGTTTTGTACCTGGGGATAGTTAGAGAGTTGTCAGGGATGCTTGAGGATTGCCAAGTTTCCGTGCTCAGCACAGTTTGTGGGAAGGAGAGAAGAACTACTGGACTGATTTAGTGCATTTTATGATTAATGGATCTTGCATTGATAAGCAGCATATGGTAGGCCCGGCTGTATGCGTCTTTAGAGAGAACGAAATAGGGGTCGTGTGTGGTATCCCTGCGTGCCACAACGGTGTAGTCAACAAAGTGTGCAACAGATGCTTCACGTGAAGTTTATACACACGTTGCAGTTCTTGTCTCACGGCGGTCTAGGGAGATGCACTGAAGTGTTTGACCGTATATGTTATTGTGTGCCTATAGATTGTCCGCTGACGGGTTGTTAGACGAATGGGTTTGGTAAGGTAACGGGTCTAACGGCTCATTCCTATACGCAGAATCCTTTAAACTGCCACCTAAGGAGGTTGCTGTAGTTGGAGCAGTATCATTGTAGCAGGCATGTAGGTCACGCAGTAGATAATTTTCCGTTTCTCTGGAGCGTTGATTCGGCGGCAGTAAGGGGTCGGTGTGGGTTAATGAAGTCTCTAAGATGGACCGAATGTGGATAGATGGAACAACTCAAAGGGAAAAGACTGGTTCGTCAATGCACTTTGACTGCGAAGGCGGATGGCTATATCAAAGCGTCAAATGCAAGTTAACGTGTGTAACTTGCACGTTTGTGGGCAAAGAGGGAGGCAACGAAAAGTTGAGGATACAGTTATTTCTCACAGGTGAACGCTTCTTCCGTGGGCGTTCATGAAATGGCAAGGTTTGATACTGATGAATCTTTGTCATTGATATGCTAAGAGTATAATTAGTGATTGCTGGAGCTACCCGAAGAGCTGAAACCAGCCGTTTGGGGAGGGCTGTAGTGGAAATACGCGCTTTCTGAGAAGAAATAGAGCAGCTGCTAGCTCATGATGGATTGGGCGTGACTGACAATACCCTGTACTGCTCCAAAAAAGGGACGGTGGTTAAAGGGCCTGTTCCTTGCAATTATTATGCAGCTTCACGAACTGCAGCTGTCCAACGTTTGGGAAGTGATTGTTTAAGGCGGAGCCTGCAGGTTTAATACTCCTCGTTTGACAGGTTATACCGTAAGAACTATATTCAGGGCCAGGTGGTATCGAGCCTTGTGAGTTAGACGACTGTTGCTAGGTTGGGTCCCGGGCTGCTAACCAGAGAGCTACGGGTAGTTAACGGTTAGCTTGTGGCTGGCGTAGCCTAGCCGTGGCCACGGGCCTCATTGACGACTGCTATCTTGGGGAAGATGGTTCGCTGGTTACCGGCTGCCTCGCCTGAGTCTAAGCGTTTGCGTGTACCGGCCGGTACTCAGGTAGTTTCTTGTCAACATTTTGTGAAGCCGGGTTTCGCGGTTCCTGCGGATCTGCTGGGCTGGTTGCAGTTGTAGATAACAGTCATCTCTGGCGTGTGGTTCGGGGTATTTGTGGTTTTCCGCAGGATGCGTCGGCGATGTTGCCTTCACTCAGGGTGATAAAAGTAGCTGGCGTAGAGATGGACAGGATTGCTGGTTCAGTACCAGAAGCGCACATATCGGAGTCTCAATTCAATAACGCACTTTATATTTCAATTGCTGTAACATAACAGATTAGCGTGGCTGCAGTATCTCGATCTATGCCGGATTCGGGTGAAACCGCTTTATGGGAGACACCCTGTTGTTGTTGTGACGAATTTAAAGCACCGGCGTACAGCGATATAAAACAGGTGCCGGAAGTTGCACATTTTGATTCAGGTCGGGCTATTGTGTTGGATGAAGAGTTGCGCACCATCGACCTTTGTAGGTGGTCATATCCTCTCTATTCAGTATATTCCCGAAGTTGGCTTGTTGTTTGAGGAGAAAGCTGGCGGCCAGTAAGCGTGACGCATACTCATAAACTGCAAGCCTATGCATGATGGGGCATTTTCGGCAGCGAATCATCCTAGCCAGGGAGTCGTACAGCAGTCTAGCAGCAATTTGCAGACATTTATCAGCTTAAGTAGCATATCATCAAGTGATAACCGGGCTGGGACACTGAATAGGATGGCTTTATTAACGCGACGCAAGCGCTCTTTCGCTTTTTGTGTAATTTCCTTCAGTAGCATACCAGCCCGGCTTAGATCAGATGATTGTAGGTTTTTGGACGCCCGACAGGTGTATTAGGGGCAACACCTTCGTCAAAGTCAGTGATATTCATTATGTTGGTTATTAGAGCATTCACTTGCTTTTCAATTGCGGGAAGTCTTAGCATTGTATTATTGAGGGAGTAAATAAACATGACGTTGCATTCTTGAGAATGCATGGAAGCAACTATGTCAGGTGTTGCTTTAGAATTTACAATTTATTGTAAATCGCTGAGCTGGAAGTTTTGATCACCACGATGGAGTCGAGTTGGTCCATGAGTTGTAAGTTGCCCACATCAGCAAAAGCAGAATGGAGTTCGACGGGGCAGAATTTTGTCGATTTTACTCTCCGTTTATTACGCCTCAAAGCTTCTAAAGGTTTGGCCACAATTATAACGAAAAATGGGGCTAGATACCACAAGGGTACACAGGATGGCTTGGACAGAAAGTTCAAAGCAAACCCGATGGACGGTTGTAAGATGACGGTGCGATATAATTAAATATCACAAACGGTATGATAACGTTAATAGTAGCGCTTTAGCAACACTGAATAGCCAACCAAAAACATTTATCTAATGCGATTTAACTGCGTCACAGCTTATGAAACAAGTGCTAGTTGCTTGCATCCGCTTGCGTATGCGTATAGATGCATATGCTTATGCGTGGTTATAGAGTTTCATTATAATATTTCTCCAATGTTAAACATAGTTTAATTAGAACATGATTGTAGCTATTATTAGTACAGTAATATTTTGCTTTATATCAGCTTTATTTTTCTTCGTTTTATCACTACCACCATGAAAGGTTTGCTGATCCTGAGAACGCTTACTTCAAAATGTTTCCCGCCAGGCCGTTAGTTACAAGTTACCCTATCGATTTTTTGATGGTTTCCAATGAATTCCGCTGACGACAAGCAATCGGAGCATAATTTGTTGCGGTTTCCTGACATAATCCGTATAAGAACACTGGCGTAGTTCATTTATCTTTTTTATTTTATCACATCCACGTTTAACTGTTACCTTGCCATCTTTATCTGCTTTATATATTTAAATATTTTTTACCGTTCTGATTATTTAACTTTCTCGTTATGTATGTATTTAAACGGATGGTACACATTTCTATTTTTTGAATATATATATCGCAAAGATGGGGATTTTTGGTCACCTATACTGCTCAGGTTCCATACAACAAATTCTTTGTCCTTTGTTAGCTTAACTTCAATGATCCTACTATCATAGTCATTGCCCGTATTCTGCAGCTTGCGTCTCGTTAACCGGTCGGTCACAATTACTTGCAACGACAGTTGCAGGATGTAGCCTGTCAGAGTGTTCCAGTGGCAATCCAAAGGGTAAGTTGTCGTCGAGCGTAGCCCACGTTGTGATCGGCGTTTCCTGCTTTCTCTGCTTTCCTATTTCGTCTTCGTTGTTGTTGGGGTAGCAACCTATCGTGGACTTTCACGCCAGCCATCTGGTCGCCTCGCGCTCTGTCTTCCATCGGCAGCTGTGACAGTACAGTCCAGATAGCCACGAGGTGTGATGTAAGCACACCGTCCACTCAGCGCCGCAGTCCAGCCGCCTACAAAGTATCACTTTTGCTTTGCAGCTCCCTTGGGCAACTACGACTAACGTATACCTCGAACACGGAAGCCATCTGAAACCTCAACCGGAAGTAGGTTACACAGGAGGACGCGGAATCCCTTCTTGCCAGAACACACCATTTAGTGTCATTGGGCAGTTTCCAGGTCCACCCGCACAGGCTGATGTGCTGGTCGGAGTGAATTGTTCGACTTACGGACCTACTCCATTACTGACGGCGGTACTTCTTGAGCCTTGGGAGGCGTAACTCCGAGGACAACTGCGACTCCCTTCCAGTCGACAGTAAGTAGGATGTCTGTCCGGGCGAGGAATGAATCGTACTTCGGTGGGCCAGCCAACACTTGGGAAACATGGAACCCCACTCATTAATATGCTGATCTACAAAGGCTTCCAATACTGTTTTGTTGGAATGCTCAGTTCGTTCAACTTGACTGCTCACATGGGTGCTAAGCAGCCGTCCTCGTCTTGTCTATCCCAAGAACCCGGAAAACTTCTTGTACCGATGCACGCTCAAAACGGACACCAATGTCGGAGTGTAACTGTTCTGGTGCTCACAACGACAAACCCAGGGGTTCATAATTATTGTCGCCACAGTAACCGCATCGGCCTGTGCGATCGGTACAGCAGCACGCCACTTGGTAATGTAAGTCACTTGTGGGCACTACGCGGCAGCTCGATTGTTTACCTTACCATACGAAGCGAGCCTGTTAGCTGAACTACGGTGGAGAACAGTGTTTGAATAAACATGAAACGAACTTTGCCTATGGTTCAATTTTCTCTTATCCAAGGTACCTTGGATCGATTAAAGTGGTACTGGCCACGGCGTCTTTGGTGCTTACTGGTAACTTTTCCAGTTGTTCCCAGTTTTAATCCCATTTGCACCTTATTTTTACCTTTTTATTTCGGAAGTAGTACTGATACTTGTTTTATATTTCACGTTAGCAATATTGCTTGGTTCATCTTCACCACAATTCGCATCTCTATCTTGTAGCCCCTACTCTAGGTTTCATTTCCATCTACTTCTTGCATACCATGTCTGCACCACCGAATTACATCTGACACGGTTACTCCGCACAATTGCGCCTAGAACCGCAAGTATTTGGCTATGTTGCATATCTAGTTCCTTTCCCCAAAGTGTCATCGGTTTCCCTTATAAGGATTCCTCTATTTAGCCTTAACATCAATGCATTTTTCCTCTTGGCCTATTTCATCCCTGGCTTGTGGTAGACCATTTCTTATGACTTTGGCTTTGACTTGCGTTGTTACTTACACACTACCTACCTCCGCTGCCCCACTGACGTACAATTGTTATGGTTGCTCCGCACGTTGGTGCGAAAGACCTCCGATTTTTGGTCACGTTGCCCAGCTATATCCTTCACCTAATCGAATAGCACATTCGCTAAAAATTGTTCCATTAGTCAACCTTAACAACCCTGCGTTTTCCCTATTCACCTCACATTTTATCCCCTGCATTGACTTAATCCTACTCATATCCCTTTGGCTCTAGCTTTAAGTCCTCTTACGTACCAACCCCACCGAAGTTCCACAGACTATCTTTGACACTAGATCTCCGCACATTGGTGCGAAGGACCGCGAGTTTTGGCCGTAGTAACTACCTAAAAGTCCCCCAAGCTGTCAGCTTCATTATTAATAATGGTTTCACTATGTAACCTTACAAACACTGCAATTCCTCACTTCACCTACTATTTCCTCCCGTGCCTTGACTTAGTCCACAACTTTTCCCTTTGTATTTAGATTTACCTTCCTCATACGCGGCAACTACCTCCGCTGCTCCACTGACCTACCCTTGGCACTGTAACTCCGTACCTCAGGGGAAAGATCCTTAGGTATTTGGCTATGCCGCCTACCTTTGTCCCTCTCCCTAACTGACCTCATTACCACTACTAATTTCCCTTATTTAGCCATTAGATCTCTGCGTATGTTCTCTTCAACCCACTTTATGTTCTTTGCTTAGTTCTACGCCTTCTCTAACTACTTTGGCTCTGGTTAGCGTTTGTTGTCTTAACCATGGGCAGATTCTGCTACGCATTTCATTCGGCTCTTACCCTCACAGCTGGTTGCGTCCAATTGACTTACCAGTAAAATGGTAAAATGGTAAAACTTTACCTTCGTGTCGTTCAATTACCCGATCGAAGCACCGGTGGGCAAGTATATTCCACAACAAATGGCTCTTAATATAGCAACCATTTCTGTACCCATGCTAGTTGATGCTATAAATTACATCTCCACTTACTGACTGCTCGGCAGTCAATGCTCGCTAATTCCTCAACCACCAGCTGCCTCTGCCACTTAATTAATCCGGCTCTTACCCTCACTGCCATCTGCGTCCATGTGACGTATTAGTGCAAAGGTAGAACTCCAGCATCGAATGGTTTCCTTAATCTTTTGGTGCGCCGTCTGTTATTTGCTTTCAAAACGGTTGGCTACTTGTATAACTTGCTTTGTAACCCTATCCTTTTTCCTGCAGCAGCATTTTCCTTATCAATTAACGCTTCTCTTCTTAAACTATTGTTCCTTTATCGCCCCGTCGTACGGTGTCCTTTGTTGTTTAGCTCCGAACATTAATACACCTAGTTCCTGTAAACGGGTATTCCCCTCGCAATGGCAACAGAAAAACGCACACGCATATACATAACCTCGTACTTAGTATATGTATACACCCAAAACGGGTTTGTTTTGTACTGCTTTAGGTCGCCAGCTCTCCTCACTACCTCCTTTCCGTTCGGAATTTTTCCTTTCGTTGTTTTCTTGCTTGCTCCTCCGCCAGTCCTGCGTAGAAGAGTTGTAACAACGTAGCTCGACCGTCGTATCTCGGTGAAGGTCTAAAGTCATAGGTGGACAGCCCGGTCTAGTACAATCTGTATATTCTAGTGTTTTCTACAACTGGGTTTAAATCCTTTACCCAGTGAAAACCACCACAACAAAGGTTCTCTATCTTGAAATTGCTCCGTTTACTCGCGTTGCCATGGCGTTAGGCCCTGTCCACCTCGCCAGCAGGTTACTTTTCCAAGTTTCGCAATCCTCACCTGTCTGGCTTCATTATCCTGTGGATATACTTCCCACCACGTCACTGTGGTCTAACCACAATCTTTCGCTCATTGTTTGTTTATCTATTATAGTCTGTACCATGGCATTCGGTCATACCTGTATTCTGGAGAATACGGTAAATATGTTGATCTACATGTTCTGTCCCCTACTGGTTTGAACAATTAAATCCCTGGCGCTTTCGGAACATTCCCACTGCTCTTTTAATGGCAGAAACTTTACTTGACGCAGATATACCATGGATACATTAACCACCACGCAAGTGTGGGCCACCGAATATCTCATGCGTTTTAGATGAATATCGAATGCACTGGTTTATTCCGGAGATCACAGCAAGGTCTATGATCAGTGTTCTCTACTGGGCTTAAACAATTGGATTCCTGTCCTTTATACGTTTAAAGCAGCTCCTGCAACTAATCTTTATCCCCATGGAAGCGTTCTACTTACGCGCCATGGTTATTTCACTTGTACGTTACTGGGAATTCCATCAGGCCCGTGGATTATCTGCTCGGACCATTACACAATGTATGAAATATCCGACCCTCATTACGCCGAGGTCCTTGCTCACCTGCTGCCGTTGGTTCCAACCGTTACTGATGAATCCTGAATAAGCATTTTGCTTATACGTTAAACACGGGTGCACTGCGACTGCTATTAGCACCACGGAAAATCGCTCGTAAAGTTTCGTTGCCAGTGGCTCCATGATATTCAACCTATGGTCAACAGCAGTATTCCAGGACTTGGTAGATTTGCTTTAGCGAATGTTTTCCCTATAACTAGTCACACACCTCAGCTCAATAACACTGCAACTTTTCGGATGTGGCTCGCCACAAAAATGAAGTCACTGCCTGAAGCCAAATCAGGCCATGATCCTGTTAACTAAACCTTTTGAGCACAACGGCAAATGAAGAAAATCTTCACCCCTCGACGTTTGTTCTACGTACGCTTATTATGTTTCTGTGGCCCTGAAGACCACTTGATCAAGCCTGTGTTAGTGTGTCTCGTGCATTCAAGAAGGAACTATTCATTTAGCATACCCACTGTACGCACATGATCATACCTACGAAGTTGTACCTCGGCCAGTCGAGGATAAGGCATTTACCCCATTATTGCTTTATTTATTGCACTCGCGTCATAATTCCGATCTACTTATCACATAATCCAGGCTGTCGTGCCAAGCACCGAGGCGGGTGGACCCTTGGGTCCGCGTTTGAAGAATTTAGTGCAGCTTGCGGACAGTCTACTTGTTAGAGCCAGTCACAGGTATGTCTGGTGGTTTGTATTGGGACGTTTGTTGCTGCTAGTATCACGAAAATTTTATTGGCCTACAAGCAGAACAATACCAAATGCTTTCATCCAGAGTCAAGCTTCTTTTCAGCTTGCTGCATGCTACGCCCAGAGATCGATGAGCCCCGCTATCACTGGTACTAAACTTTCAGCGCTAGCCGCAAGTTTTGCTGTTGTTGAGAAGGCAATAGCCGTGCTCGCCTTTATTGCCTCGCTCAATGCCAAAATGGTTAAGTTTAAAATTTCTGAATATTGTGCTTGATGACACTGCAGTAAACTGCAACATTACTGATGCTGCATCCGTTGGGGTCTGTCGCTCGGACAAGGAGTCGCTCATCCTACCGGACATTCCAGGTAGTACGGCTGAGACTTCTCATGAGCCTGTCAGGGTGCGGAACAACCATAAGCCCTCTGCTAAAGACAGAGAGCTAGTTGCCTCGGCATCGAGGAAAATGCAGTCTTTGTCAGCGGTAACCTCAGATGACGGCTGTGCACCAGAGAACATTCTGACGATGCGATCTGTCTCCGCTGCCACTGAAGAAGTTCGTTCTGACGATGCGTTGGTAACTGCTCAATGAAAACAAAGTTAACAGCCCCTGTTTCCGTGCGCCGGACGAAGCAGCCGACTAATTACGCCCGTAAAATTCGGGGGCTTAAACCCCTAGCGGGAGACTTACGCTACCATTTCTCCGTAGTCATTTGCAGGAACAGGGACGGTCCCACCGCCGGTGGTGTAAACACTTTTTGTAAGTGTCCAACCCCAGGTACGTGGGGTAAGCACCCCCATCGTGGTGACACTTTCACTGCTATTAACGTTAGATTCCGTAACGTTCCACACTTTGCGGCTGCTCCCAAAGGGAAGGCGGTTTGGATGACAACAAGTGGCCCAAACAGTGCGTAACCAAGCTGCTTCACTGGATTTGCTGGCGTTACTTTCACAACATTGAGCCATTTGGGAAACATCCATAGTAGTACGGCAAATCCGCAACCTTTACTGCTTCGCGGGGTCCTTACTATCCCGGTGGAAAGCAAATCCTTACTGCGGGTTTCTGTGTCAGCGTTCAGGCAGTCGTCCTACTGCTAGGTAGCTTGAATTTGAAGGTGGCAAGCAGAGCCTTCAACAGTAGACGGGCTGCTGGTGAGTGAAGCCTTTTTCTGGTGGATTTTTAGGTGGTGTGCCGGGAAATATTTTCCGCTTTATATGCACCCATCCTTATGGCGCACGACTCAGGTAGGTTCGGGCCGATTTCTTTGAGGTAGTACTTAGCAACGTGTGCAGGCTAAGGAACCAGGTGCACGAGTTAGGTCCATTAGTAGACAAACCTCATCCCGACATACTCGTATTCACTAAAATGTCATTGTCTCCGAATATCACGGACGAAGAGTCCTGTTTACTTGGCGACACCCGGTTTAGTTCTGCCCGCTCCCTTGGTCATCAAGACGGAAACTTTCTACCATATGTGAGCTGTACTAGATGTGTTAAGAACCTGCATCTTCCAGTCTTCGCAGCAGACTTTAGAAGCCCTACCGGCGGTTATATGCACTTCCTCTAGCCATGTTAGCGTTGTACTAATATACAAGAATCTTAGAAGTGCTTCCGGTGGATAGGTGGCTTTAATCGCGGGCAATCCGCAAGCAAGTGGTTGGTTATGGAGGGTTTCCGCCGCCCAAAATTCTGTTGGGCCTATCTTTCTTGCAATCCGGCGTCGGCAACATTGGGTGCAGGCTTTCCTGAGCTGACTCCACAAGTACCTTTGCACCACTTTGTGGACTTCCCCACTACGTATATGGACAGCCAAATACCAGCTAGTTTAGAGTTGCTTTTCGCTAAGTCCCTCGATTTCGTGCTTGAGGCTTCACACCATAAACTACTGGGGTCTAGCGATCGCGCATGCATTTCCTCTCGGTGTGTTCCTTCATGGAACCAACAGACCGCCGGCGAATTACTTCCGAAGATTTGCACGAAATGCAATACGATCTAAGTCCTCAGTTCAGAACTGGGAGACCTTGATGCCCGTCCCTCTCCAGTTGGCCTGGGATAAGATTAAGGCAAAACTTACCGGGCTTCCGCTCCCTAACTTCCACTCAACAGGAAAACAGGGTTGCGAGCACCGCCTCCATGGTACAGGCCCGTACCTACTCAGACAACGGTTCATGTGTTGGCAAACCAACCAAGCTGCTTTAGCGGTCGGTACCTGCGACTGTTACCAGAATTTAAAATAAATATAAGCAAATTCTTAAGACCGCTCGTCTTCAGTACTTGCAGGGTTTAGCGGACTTGGCCAAAGTTAATGCCAAGAAACCTTTTGCGTGCGGTAGAAGACGCAGCGGGGCAAAACTATGCCAGCGTTATTGTAAGCAAGCGGGACCTCTACGCAACCCGACTATGACAAGGCTTGTATACTTGTACATCAATGAACCCACAGGTTGAATTGGTTTCCAGCGTTCCAGAGGATCCTTGCTGGGCTGTTTAACATGACTGTGAGGCTGGTCTTCGAGCCATTGAAAGGCATTAATCCGCCTAAAGCTTTCAGTCATGAGTCATCTCATCCGCAGTTGGTTCATGATTTTGCCGCTGAGGTGGATGGTTTTGTCACATGCATGCTTTCAGCGTGGCTTGACAGCTGCGTCTTAACTTCGGAATGGCAGGAGGCAATCATTTGCCTCATTGTTAACAACACTAACAATAATCTGCCTGTGAACTACCGGCCTGTCAATTACGCAAGCTTAGTAATAAAGTTTGATAAACGGATAAGGGTTTCGGTGGAGATTTACCTGAACATATTTATTCTTCTTAGTGTTGAACGGATTTCGCAACGGACTTTAGAGTCAAACTGCTCCACTTGTAACGCTTAAGAGCTAGCCAGAAGCGGTAAACAGTAGCCACTTGGTAAATGTGGACTTTTTGAAAGCTTTTAGCACTGTTCCACATCTCAGCCTCCTACTAAAGTTGTGATCATACGGGATAACTGGAGGCGCCCTTAAATGGCTGTCTGCTTTCTTGGAGAAGATCGAACAGCGCGTACGGGTACGGCGTAGCCTTTTGCTCAGGCAAATTGTCCTTAGTGGCGTCGAGCAAGACCCGTTATCGGAGCCATTTTTGTCCCCGGGTAAGCTAGGATTGTCGTCCCTAAGGTTTGCTGACGGCCTTAAGCTCTGGGATATTGCGGATATCCCGTGGTGCCCTGAGGCATTTCATGGTGTCTTGGACAGGCTCTGAGTGTGTTCTACCTTGTGGTTGATACCAATAAATCGGGCCAAGTGTTCTGTTCACCGCATCGGAGCCGCTCGTCCTCCTACCTGATAGGTTGTCCGCGGTGGTGGAATCTCTGTTATCACTAAGAAGGGTCGTACACTCCTCAGCACTTTATTCAAACGACAATCGAAAGTTGATTGTTGTCAAGAGGTTCCGTATGAGGTGGGTTATCCGCAGCTCTTTTGGCTACCTAGCGTCCAATTTGGTTGTAAATCTATCCTCGTAATTCTTCTAACCCCACCTGGAATATTATATTCAGGCTTCTCCGCTATGTATTATCTTAGCGAAAATGTACTCAAAGGGGTTTTAGGAGGGTGTATTGGTTGGTGCAGAGTGCACGTGAACAAACCTACCCGGAACGGTAGGTTAGTTAGTGGGTACACTCCTTGCACTACTGAAGGATAAGAACGGGCCTGATTCCCATCTATCGTAGTATGTCGCGTAACAACAGCCCGAACTTTTCAAGGTTATTTAGTCCCCTACGTCACCCAAACTAAGCGGACAAAAATAACACTGCATATACCAAGGTCTGTTAAGAGTAAAAGAGAAATGCGCTTGCCGCGCCAAGTTATAGATAGCTGGGATAAGTATCCTGCCCCTCCAATTTGGAAACAGATGGTTAAGGGATTTGCGCGAGAAACCAAATATCTTCGGTTGTGTAGACGAAAGAATAACTATGAAAACCGCAGCCTGCATGTCAAGTTCATACGTCATACGTCGGACATATTAGTTCCCTGCTGCATGTGCTTATCACTGCAAACTTCCATGTTTTAATCGCGAAGCACACCGATCTTCGAGAATAGTTCCCGAGAACATTAGATGACACTTGCTCGTACGGACTATTGTGCCACTCATTGTTCCCCAGCCATGGCTCCGCCGTTTCGTTCCAACCTTCGCTGGTAACCGCGGTCGCGCCCATACTGTGTAATGTGCCCGGATTTCCAACCACGGCATGAATTTGCTTACATCCCAAACCCGCTGTGATGATTGTGCACTCCCACCCAGTGCTAGTAGTACCTAGGCTAAACAGGCTCCTGTTATGTTTGTCTTGTACCTTGTAAATTCCCACTTGACATGGACTTGCTCTCATTGCAAACCCGCTATGACGATTGTGCACTATCATGTCGTGTTACTAACTTCAAGGACCACCAGAGTCTTGTTGCTCTTTGATCCCATATCTCCACGGAGAAGCGTTTAGTTTATTTCCGTTGAACACATGGCACCTTGTACCTTCCTGTGTGTCGTACAGCGGACCAGCTAGACAAATTTCGGAAATTTTAGGCATACATTGCATTCCTTTCTCGGAATATGTGCTTTGTAACCTTGCTCTACGGTAGCAATATCGGTGACGCTATTGCATAACGTTTGGAAGGCCCGGTTATTTCAACCCGGAACGGGCACAGCTGAGGTAGATAACTACGTATATGAGTTCTATTTTGTTTCATAGTACCGTAGTTAATGTATCAGTCTCATTTCTGCTTTGAATTCGGGTGTAATTACGAGGCACTTGCACCCCAAGCGAATCTGTCGCTTACGGTACTGAACATCCCTGTCTTGCATTGAATTGAATTCCAAGTACCCGACAACAGCTCGGGTCCTACCGCTGTGGAGTAAAAGCGCTCAACCTTCGTGCGTTGCTTTGTATTGGAGTTCAGGTACTCCACAACCTCTTGGGTTGTATTGATTTGGAGTACAATCACTCAGTAACCGTTGCTCGGGTCGGATTCACTTGGAGTACAAGTACTCGGCAGCCGTGGTTTAATCTGGATTGAACTGGAGTACAAGTACCCAATATCGTGTCAGGCTTGAGTAACTTGGAATGAACTACGCAACAATCGCTTATGCTGGACTGAATTATTGTCCAAGTACGGTACAACCACTGGGGTTGTAGTGAATTGAATTGAAAAGCTTAATAACTTTTTGGCCACATTGAATACGGTGTGCGACCTTACGTTTGGAAGGGGACCCGTACTTCTCAGTCTCTTTTCCGAGTCCACCCACCAGTTTTGAATTATTGTGCTTCCGAACCTAACAGTTGGCCTATCTGAACCGTGCCTATTGAACAGCAAATATTCGGGAACCTTGTCGGAGCAAAGAAGGAACCTCGACATGTCAGACTTTTACCAGCTGTTTATCCGTTGTTTCCTTGCTCGCTGACACCTACAAATGCAAAGGCAGGCGTAGCTGAAGTTTACACCGCGCTGGTTTTGACTTAAGGATCGCAGAACTTAAGTTGGAACAGACGGTACGAAATGTTAAGTTGACCAAATTATGCGCGGTGCTAGATAATGAATATGCGCCTACCGCAGCTTCATCGCAATCGGAATCAGTGGCTCGTGTTGCAGCATCATACCTTAGTCCTTCTTCAAAACTGAACTGTGTCTACCAAGCTTCAGAACATTTTGCGATAGGTAACGTTATGGCGGTGGCAATCACAAAATCTTTAGACACCACCGAGTATATCAACGTTGCATCGGGCACGGATCCATTGCTGGCGGCTATAGGGCCTTACTCAGGCTGTTACATCTGTAGCAGCCTTGGACGCTTCACAGTCTAACAACTCATAGTTCAGTGGGGAGGAACGAACCATCTTTTTGCCAATTCCTTACCGTATCTCAATGTAGACTTCTTACAAACACGCAACGGTGAATCCGCTGATGTAAAATCTCATCCCACATTGCTTTAACGTCAAACGATACCAAATGTGGCTATGTGCTCCGCGGACAGGGATTAATTTGTCGGAACAACAACAGCCGAAATTACGCTTGCTGAGACAACGAACAGTTGTACTTATCTAGACCCGGAGGTCCAAAGTAAAGCGAAGGGCTTGGGGTGCTGAAACTCTCTAATGGTTCCTTAAGTGCCACGCAACAGCCCGCACATATCTCAGCTATTAAACGCTTCTTATAACCTAAATGCAGTGAAACCAAAACGTTCAGTAATTTAACGCGTTGTATCTTGGTGCCGCTTGTAGATGGCCCGGTGGAACCCAGCTGTCTGATAAAAGAATTCAGTGATGTATCAGCAATCCTAGCGTACATGTTTATGTGTAAAATAAAGTAATTGTTCAAGTAATTAGTAGAAAAAATTAAAAGCGATTAAGCCTGAAGCTGCCTTACCTGGTAAAATCGCGTATACTTGGCACCGGTGGATAACAGGAATATAAGCCGTTGGAGCACTTTATCTATGTTTGCTAGAGGGTACGGCCAGTGAATTGGAGTAGGTCCAGCTGTTGACTCTACGCAGGTGGGAGGTGGATCTTTGATATGCTGATCAAAGGAGCACCACAGTGATTTCAATTGGTCAAAGTGGGAGACGAAGGTGGACCTTTATAATATTCTTGCGCTTTCCCATACTGGTTGTAGCAGTATGAGGGCAAAAACAACGGAGGATAAACGCGAGGCAAATCCGCTGGAATAAGGGCGGACTTTAGGCGGGAAAATTACCATGAAAACCGCAGCCTGCATTTCAAGTTCATACGTCAGTTAACCACACGAGCTGAGCCTTCTGCCTGGGTCCCGTCGGACACGTTATTTCTCTGCTGCATGCGTTTATACTGCAAAATTCCATGCTTTCATCGCAACTCACACCAGGCTATCGACACTAGTTCCCGATAACGTTTGATGACACCTGCTCGTACGGGCTATTGTGCTACTCAATGTTCCCCAACCATGTCTTCGTCGTTTCGTTCCAACCTCCGCTGGTAACTGCGGTCGCACCCATACTGTGTAATGTGCCCGGGTTTCCAACCACGGCATGAATTTGCTTACATCCCAAACCCGCTGTGATGATTGTGCACTCCCACCCAGTGCTAGTAGTACCTAGGCTAAACAGGCTCCTGTTATGTTTGTCTTGTACCTTGTAAATGCTTACTTGACATGAATGTGCTTTCATTGCAAACCCGCTGTGACGATTGTCAACTCTCACCCAGTGCTAGTAGTACCTAGGGTATACACCCCCTTTTTCTGTTTATCAAGCACCTTGTAAATGGCCACTTGACATGGACTTGCTCTCCTTGAAACTCGCTGTGATGATTGTGCGCTACCATGTCGTGCTACCAACCCCCAGAACCTCCAGATGCTGGTTGCTCTTTGATCCCATATCCCCACCGAGAAGCGCTTCGTTTAGTTCCGTTGAACGGATGACGCCTTGTACCTTCTTGTGTGTCGTACAGCAGACCTGCGCGATACAACTCCAACCTTACCTAAATCCGTCTACTCATTACTAATCAATAAACTAGACCCCACCAGTAGCAAAACTTGCTGTGTGGCTGCTCGGCTCTGCTAAGGAAATACCTGACCGTGCCTGCCAACCACTGTCCTCTGCACGAGCAATAACATGCGCGGCCGTGGAGGATGGGTAGGGCTATATCGCAGTTAGATTGCAATTCGTATTGGTCGGCTGTCGTCCCCAATGGTTCAGTGGCACAAGCTGCTGGCTAGTTGGCGTTAGCAGCTAGTGGTTATGGGGTCGATCTTAATATGGGTTGGATGGATGTGTACCACTGACAGCTTTAATAGGGCGAAACGCGCCTCTAGTGCTTTTCCGGATCGGTAGCTTACCTAAGTGGCTTGGAATCTAATTGCGATAAACCAACTCGAATCCAACCCAAATCCGTCTAGTTTGTATTAAGTGAAAAGAACCCTGGGATTCCTCTTTCGAAATATGTGCTGTGTCCGTGCTGTTCGATAGCAATTGCGGTGACTCTATTGCATTTTGTACCTTTTGGAAGACCCAGGTATTTCAGGACTGAACGGACACAGTTGAGGTAGGCAAATATGACTGAGTTCTAGTTTGTTCAGTAGTACCGTAGTTAACGTCTCGGCTTTCTTTCTGTTTTAGACCCGGGAGTATTAACTAGTCACTCGAGCCCGAAGCGGTTTTGTCGCTTAATGGTTGGTACACTAAACTTTTGTTTTTCCTAACTGCCACCTTTAGTTTTTGGTTATTTATTTAAGTTCACAAATACCTGCTTAGGTTTATCAGCTTGCTCTTTTGGTATTCTGAGTTTAATTGCCATCTTTCTTTACGTAACTGGCCCAGCAGGTACTGGTGGAGCGAGGTACATGGACATTTATTGGTTGGACAGGGTGTGATGCGGTCTTTAATTTAGGTCCTTCGGTACTTTAAAGGCTGCCAACTCCCGGTTCAGTGACCGGCTTAAGTGGAACACGCACCGTCTAATCCCGTCGTCCCAGTCGCACTTAAACTTGCACTTGACTTACTTAAAGCAATGTCCTCGTGTGGTTTCCATGCAACCACCCAAACGTCCACGCTGACCCTCGCGTTAAGATATCCGACTTTCATAGGTTGCAGCGGATTGCGGTTTGGGAATCGAGGGTTTTTAAAGGAACCAAAGTTCTCACAAGACTGACAAAGTTGGTTACGTCTCTCTGCGGCCATTAGAAAAGCCGTCGTGCTACTACAGCTATTGCAGTCCAAGTTTGCCTCAACACTACGTGAAGGTCGTTTAACACCTCGCTGACCCCGGTCTGGGTAACAAAGATTCTTCTACTAGTGTAGCTTGGGCCAAGTCGGACACCAACACCCCTTTCACGGTAGTCAGTTTGTCTCACATGGCCCACAAGCACCGCGCCTCATAACCTTGCCTTCATCCACTTACTCGTTGGCCCATTACCGCTATGAAGACACCTTTCGTAAGTGAACCCAATATCCGGATCGTTCACCTGCACCAGCTGCCAGCATCCACGCTCAGTATTATGGAGGTTAAGCATGGCTACGCGTTGCGTGTTGCGCGGTGGTCAATTACTATGGTCCGGGTACAGATTTCGTGATAATGCGCCTGCGTTAGCATGCTGTCTTCCTGGCCGCTAGTCTTATGCGAAATCTTATCCCTGTAGCGGTTCACGCTAGCGCGAGCTTTTTCCATCAGGCTATCGGAAATTTTGCAGCTGTCGAGGAGACTAAGGATCAGCCATTACAGCACACCTTCTTAATGTAGATAACGCCACTATCATGTAATGAAAAGCCAAAGCTCGCATTTCCTTCTGGTAGTACAATAATTTATCATTCTCCAGCTGGGGCTTCTACTGCCTTAGGATTCGACTCATTCTATTCCGTCGGCACCTTTCCGTAACAAGGCAGCTCTAAGCACTCAGTCAAGTGCATCCGTGTTCAAAATAAATTCTCCGGTCGTGGTTGATAAGTTAGGGTACACAAGCGCGGTGGCCTACAGTTGGTTGCACGGAGCCGAGGAAGTGCGTCCTGGCATTTAGCTTACCACAAAAAACGTTCGACCTTTGCAGCAATTCTTTCAATGGAGTGTTAATTGTGTTAAAGAGTTTGATGCGCTAACTTTAATACGAAGCCAACTCAAGAAAGCTGCGGTACTGGTTAGTGACTGTAGGGGTTAATCACGACTTTACTTGTTCCGTCTTGTGGGAGTCTGCTCGTATACCAGACCCCTACCTGATGTGTTCGAGCTACAACAATTCTTCCCATAGTAAGTAACACGTCGATTGCTTGAGTTTGAGATCAACTTCTATTAAACGTTTTAATAGTAAACGAGACATAGTAAACACATTAAACGAAACATAGTAACCGAAACATTTCCTTGGTAGGCTGTTACGCCGTACAGTCTGCATCAGATACTGGTTTGTCACAAGGGCATTTGTTAACCCAAACGGAATGGTCTAAAATTCGTGCAAGTTAGAAGATACGCCTAAAGCAGTTTTGCTCATTCTCACTCTGTGCCACTTCTAGCTGCCAGGGGCCAGAAGCAAGATGGGTGGGTTAAAACAGGTTTAACCACCAAGTGCATCAAACAAATCGTCGATTCCGGGGAGAGAACAGGCCTTTCGCAAAGTTACCTGTTAAAGCGTCTGTAATCCTCGCCAGACGGAGACTACCAGCCATTTTATTCACCAGGATAATAGGTGAGGCCCACAGGGATGTAGGAGTTTAGGCGATATTTCTCGTAAACAGTTAATCGATAAGTTGCTGCACCCAACCTTCCAGTGTCCTAGAATCCCTGTTGGTGAAAACCACACAAGTTTAGCCTTGCCTGTATCGATTGTGTGCTGCACAATAGCAACGTGTTCAACATTCCTTTCCCCCATGCGAAAACGTCCCTGTTTCAGTAAAATTTCTTTAAAGCGCAGCAGGGAAAGTTAATCGGTTGTCGACTTTAGGGGCTGTATCAACTCGTCTATCCCCGCGATTACTTCCTAGGTCTCCCGGACGGAGTACTCTTCCAAGTGAACGCATTCATGACAGTAAAGCAGAACCGTGAATGTATGGTGATTAATTGCAATCTCCCCAAACCTACCTAACCCTTCAGGCTTACTAGTATGTCCATCCCAATGATAAAAACTAAAGGGATAGGGTAGACCTTGACCTACTCATACTGCAGTTGCTTATTAGAGATGACGACTGGCACCCGTATGGAATCGTGTGTGACTAGTGTAACCTCTACACGGCGGTTAAATAGCATGTGCAATCTTCAGTGGTGTATCCAGTTAGCAGCTTAAGTGCATCAGTGGTTGTACGGCTTTTATTTGCCACGGAATGGAATAACCTGGCAAGGGAAACCCAAGAAGCCTAATTACCTGAAGCAAGCGATAAACATCGCTTGACGTTGCCGGACTCCGGAAGGTTGTAAACGGGCTGTTTTGGATTACCAACTGCAGATATGATTTGAACAAAATCTATTGGGTGATGATTTACATGACGATTTTCAACAACCTGCCTGGAGCTGCGAGCTGTGAACATTGTTTGGGCGCCGTCTCCCGTACAAGGGCTCGTTGGGTGGTTGAAATTGGTGGGGGTTTGTATTCCAATTACGGAAGTCGTTTCGATGCGAAACGACTTTTGGTATCGCAGTTTAAATCACTTTGCCCTTGGCGTACTGGTCACTTTCGTGCTTGTAAAGAACAGAGCAGTTAAATATCGTATCAGTTTTGTTGCTGTTGCCCAAGGGGTTAGCAACCTGTTTCGGCTCTTTGCCTTGCCGCACCGCTCATCGAGTCTGCCGAATGGAGGTAGCATAAGATAGGTTCTCAGAGCTCGTGACTGACTTCCAGTGCTTGTTCCAAAATGCGCTATTCAGGTTGGTCTGCTATCTCATCCTCATAAGCGCCGTCTGATAGGTGGAGAAAAGCGCGGACGTAGGTACTGCTCTTTGCTCTCGGAAGTTGTTATCGAGCGTGAAACTCTCGGCGAAATCCCGAAAGCTGCTATGCCTTATCTTGCAAATGTCGCAAAGTGCTAATGGTGCAAGCCGCAATTTCCTGTTCCAACGCGCCGTTATCGGCAGCAATGCCCAAAAGTCTTCCTCAAGCGGACATTATCAGCTTATGAAGGGGGATGTCTCTTACAAAAAGCTATGCTTGCTTCTCCCACCTACCGAAGGGCATGCCGATAGAGAATATTCGGGTGCCGGAACAGTGGGTCTAGGTTGAAATATTAGAACCCTTAATGCTAACTTTTCAAGTGCACTGTAGATAGTATCCACAGCCGATATTGTGTTTCCAACACCATCTTCATCAATTAAAAATTAGTCTGATTGCTTATCGACATTTTTGATCTTAAATTGATGGCCTCTTTGTAACACACACTAAAGGAAGTCCAAGAGAAACGTGCATTACGCAACAAGTAGCCAGTGTAAGGGGGAAAATAAAGTATAAAGAACCCTCAGGACGTTACGATCAACAGTCACCTTCGCCCTCTTACTCTTCTTCTGTCACAGCAAACGAGCGCGGCTCTTAAAAATGAGAGAAGAGCGCCGTTTTATCACGGTTCAAAGTTAGTGCTGCGATGATATTTTTATAGTTCGTGCGTTGTCAACGTCAGCTTGTTTCATCAAAGCTAACCTCACTGTCTACCAATAGAAATTGTACAATAAGAATGCATTCCATTTGCCACCGCCGGTACATTGGGTGCTATAATATTGTCATAACGCTTCCTATTAAGATTCATGTGCTAATAATACCAGGTAGTACCAAGGTCAGTAGCAAAGAACAGCGTTATGAAGGAGGTCCATGCGCAACTACTCAAGTATGAGCGAGTGACTGCAACTTACATAAAAGCTTTTGTAGGTGTATAAACGACTAGTAGTATTAACAAAACAAGCAAAGATACATTGTGATTAGAACACAACGCGTGTAGTTGTGTGATCACCTTTAATTTCGATTCTAAAGTAATATGAACATCATGATAAATGAAGAAAGAAATGCTACCGCTGATCGTACACTACGTTACATTTGACGGCAGTCCCGTTGTTTAAGAATTTATATTGCTTGATTAAGCAGGCTAAATACATTTATCGGTGTGACCCTATAATTTGTATATCCTGTGAAATACAGCTGTATGAAAGGCAAAAGGCAAACAGTGAATGCCTTGCTGGCACATAGTCACGGATCTTCGTGTTGACTCATGGTAAAGCCGTAGACAAACATAGGTTTTTAAGAATATTAATACTTAGCATGACAGGAAACGATGAATTAAGGATGTTTATTATGCCATGCACGCTGCATACCATGCATTAGATCAACCACAGCTTATTCATTTATCTTCACTTGGTTGTTGAAATGAAGCGAGAAAATCAACTTCACGTTACACTCCGGTCTAACTTGACTTTCAACCGTGCAACTATACTACTGTCTCCTCTGACGCCCAACATGGTGGTAAGTGACAAATTTATATAATTACTGGGATGAAGTTGCATCTCAGTTTTTCTATGCGACTTGGTCACAAGATTGTGCAGTTTATGGTTTAATTAGAAATACGAGACAAAGCTGACGTAAGGAAGCACGGGTTGGTCCTCTCCCGGTGGAACTTAGACCAGCTGACAGCCGCAACACCCTGTGTTTGCATCAGTAGCTTAACTTAATTATACGGAGAAAGAAAGTCATGGCTTGACAATTCCCGTATGATTGTTTGTGAAAATAACGTTAGTTTAATTACATCACACCACAGTGAAAAACTGTTCATTTTTCTCCGAGGTTGGCGGTTTTGTCTCAAACGATTCACCACCATGCGAAGTGGCATCCGCAGCGCAGTGAGATGCGGTGTGCAATCGTACTGATTAATCATCCATCCATGTTCGACCTGCAGGGGACTTTTGATAATGGCAGTGTTGATTTACGTCCCGTGATCTCTACCAACTTTCAACAAGTGTAAACTCGGAAGCCAGAGTAGTTCTGCCTTAAACCGGGTAAGAATATGTTCTTTATTTCTTTCTGTAGAAGTGGTTTGTGTATTGAGTCAGTGTCCACGCGTAAGTTGCTTAACGTTTAGTTAACAACAACGCTTCCAGGAATTCCCTTTCTTTTCTTTTATCACCCCGTGCCAGGACTTCCGCTCTGCTTCACTCGAAGCTATGTCCTTCTTCATCTACATGCATTGAAACTAGCGACCATGTGTAATGCCTTGAGTAGGCATCTTTACCTTCTTGTATCCTTGGTACCAGCTTGCTTCCCGACTGGCCAACGTAATCCCTTTCGCAATCTCGGCAAGGTATTTTGTATACCACATTGCGTTGTTCATGTGCCTATAGTTTTTCTTTTGATTTTGAAAGAAGTTTCCTCAACGTGACAGTTGGTTTATGTAACACCATGAGATTATGTTATTTGAATAGTCTGGCTGTCACTTCCGATATGTTCTTCATATAAGGCAGAACAGTCCGTTTCTCCGCTTTTGTTGTTGTGGTTGCTGCTTTTGTTGTTGTAGGCTGTATGTTTACGTTGTGGTGATGCAGACAACTTTGGATGAAGTTTCGTGGGTGTCCGTTGAGCCGGAAGTATGTAAATAGGTGCTTTTATTCTTTTGCTTTGCTACTGTGGCACTGCTCTTTGTTTGCACTCTGCGTAACAGTATCCGCACACAGCCTACTATGTGGCAGTTCGGGTGGTTGCCTTTAGAGTTAGGAATTTGGCCCCTGTATGTGCCTTTTCAGTTATCCGATGTTTGCAGCTTGCCTTGTAGGGTTCTTGTTACTAATATAAATATAAATATAGGTATATTTCTAGACAAGCGCTAGATGCTGTTCCTGCGTGGGATCAGCTCTAAATGTACATAACATCCATGCTCATGCATGGAGAAGAAATATCATTAACAACTGCTTTTGATCGTGTTTATCTTTCCGAACAGTAAAGCAGGAACAAATACAAACGTTTCGTAAGCCTCAACATTTTTGAAAGCAGTAGTTTGGGTCTCCGTAGCTTATGTACGAATTCTGCGCTTTTCACCGGCTACCGCTGCCAAACCTTGAGGCGCCTGATTCCATTAGTAAACGATCAATTAGAGGAAATTTGATCCATTTTCTTTGGTCACATCACCGCATTTCGAGCATCCATTAGTAGCGGGCTCATGGAAAGGAATAAGCAAGCCAAAATTAGATCGTAAAAGTGGAGGGTGGAAACAAGGGAAATGACAGTAGTGGCTAACAATTTAGCCTTTCTTAGAAAAGTGCGACTGAAAGGCCGGCCCACTTAACTAGAAAATACACTAATATTGGAAAATGGAGCCAAAATATAGCCCAGAAACAGCATACCAGAACCGCAAACCTGGCGCGAATTTCAAAGTGTAAATCTCCAAACAAGCGGAATCAACGCCGTTTTGGAGCCGAATTGTTAACTGAACCGGGACAAAAATGGACGGCCTAGGACAAACCCTAGGCGCTAGTTACGACAAAGGTAAAATAATTAAGCTAGGTGCAGTGGTTATGGAGATATTTGCATTTTTATCGGTCAACGGCGGATAGCGCCATTTTCGAGCCTCCGCTAAATTCACTTTCTGCTTTGGAAGCTGATACAGAAAAAAGAAAGAAAAAATACAAAAAACGGCTACGCGTAATAAGTTCCGAATATGGAGTAGTAACTGGGAATGCCTAAGATAAAGTGTAATTCGCTGCAGTAGCGAAGTATGACGCGGTGGTCCGAAAAGCATGCCTTCTTAGTAAACGTAGTAAACGTTGGGAAAACAGACGGAAAGGTTTTAGGGAAATACTAGGTAGGCTGTAAGAATTATTATATAGGTAGAACAGCGCAGGATATGGTGTAGCTAGCCTACAGCCAGAATGCGACCGTGTGCGATTTTCAGAGTATATTGGGCCGCAGAATCCACTATGAATGTGGAATTCAACGTTTTTAATGCTCCGATGTGGATGCGAAAATTATACCAAAGCCGCATGAGCTGAGTCCATATGGATAAGACAAGGGAACATAAAACTCCTTTGCCCCGTCCAAGAAAGGGAACTGGTTAAACTTCTCCGGTTCCATTGTAAATTGGGTACCTTCCATGACGTTATTCAATACCTATTTTGCGACTATTATTTGGTTGCGCCTGCTTACCACCAAAGTGTCGTCCAACTATTGAAAACGCAGTTTCGGATTGGGGAGTGGTAGTATATCCTCTTCCATTTTCTGCATACCCGTTGCTGCGATGAGTCCTGACACAAGCGATCCCATTGGTGCACCTTTCAATTACTCATAAATCTTTCCATTAAATAAAAAATGGGTTGACTGCCACCAGTGGAGTAGTTTGCATACCTTTTTGGTCGTCATGTTCTGACTTGTTGTTAACTTACGTTCAGCCGTTCTGTGATGACAGCTACTGCTGTCTGTAACTTAACAAACGTAAAGAGTGCAGGCATGTTGAACGTTATCCTTGTTTCATCATTATCTATTTGCAAGTGTTTGGTCTTTTGCAGAAACTACTGGGCAGGGTTATGGAATATCGCGATCCACCGATCAACTGTTTGAAGCGTCTCCACATTGCTTTGGCCAGGTTGTAGGTTGCCTTTCCCGGGAAAGCCACGATAGGCCGCAACGGTGCGTCATGTTTATGCACGTTTGGGACTCCGTAGAATTGCGCGATGTTCGAGTTGCCGACTCTCCTCCTTCGCGCTTTTCTTTCATGATTTGCTTCAGTTCCTGAAGTTGGTTCAATAAGTTGTTTACTTTGTTTGTCAGCTGCGAAGTTGGATCGGTGTCAACGTACCTGTAGGTAGATGTTTCATTCTAAAGGCGTGTGGCTTTCTCAATGTAATCCTTCCTATCCATTATGACAGTCATTGGTCCCTCGTTAGCTGGTAGGGTAATGACTATTTCATCAGACTTTAGGGTAATTTTTGTCTATTTTGCTTGTCTGATAAAGCGTTGTATTGCTTTTTGTGCTTTATAGCGGGGACAATTTTGTGTCTTATGTGCTTCCGGGTTTCTTCGTCCAAACCATTGGACCATGGGGTGCTCTCAAATGCTGCAAAGAAGTCGGTAGCCGTTGCATCTCTGCAGTTGTAGTTTACACCCTTGACGTCTTCTGGAGATCAAAATATCAGGGACGGCTGGATTAGAAATCCTTCCAAACGACAAAGCAACGCTGCCGAAAAGCGGGTCGTCATCGAGGAAGTAAACTACAACTACAATAATAATTCCGGCGGCACTCAAGCCGGCTGTGTTGGGTGACAAGTCTTGCTTTACTAACTCCAAAATTCTATGGTGCAGCTAAACTTCAGGATGTGTGGGCAAGCGTGGATGGGGATTTCTAAAATGTGAAAAACCAGGATGATGTCAACCCGTAAACGGCGAGATTTTTGTTGCACAATGTTTTCCTCCTAATACTTTGCTGGCGGCGATGATGCTATTCATCGTGCTACCATATTGTTTAGCACTGGTAAATAGTGTATCCTCAACCTAGCGAGACATGTCTGAATAGACATCATCGTAGTGGTGCCCAACACGAACGGGTTGCAAATGTACAATGTTGTTGCAATATTAGACAGCATATTGTTTTGACGGGGTGTATTTGTCTATATGTCTGTATGAATTTTTGCAGCTGTGCTGCTTAAATTTATAGACGTAACGTTGCAGCTGTGCTTGTGGTCTGTCTGGCCGTCTACTTGAGAAAGAGCAATAAGAAAACTTGGTACTGGATGACCCACATCCGTAAAATTGTGTGGCAATGACCTTAGTTAGTAGCGGGGCAAATCCACCAAGTCGAAGTGTTGTTAAACGGACGCTACTGACTATTTAAAGGAAGTACAATTGCCAGGCAGAAACCCACAACTTTCTGAAACATTACCGTCAAAGCCTTTGCTGGAACAGAATTAATCTAACTCACAACTTGCAACACCGGGCGGTCGTTTGACTGTCCCGCTGGCAGATGATTATAAGGCGGCACAGAGTTTTCACGAGGACGTGTATAAAATCCGAGTTCAGAAACATGTAATTTCTATGGGACGCTTCTAAGGTACACGGTGCACGTTTGAAGTTACACAAGTCCCTGGAAGAGAATCTGCGAAACAAAGTGCATCAGTGGGAAATGCTAGATTTTAAATCACTCTCTCACTTGCTGCTGCAGGTTATGTACGTGGATAAAGTAAGCTACTGTGGACAACAATACACGCAACGACCTTGAACGGGTTGTCTCTCGAAATGCAGCGAAGAACATTACCTATATCTGCACTGGCAAAGCTTTAGCACGGTCGCACCTTCATCTTAGCTGAGGATACAAAATTTGTAAGCATCTTTCTACCTACTACTGAGATATCAGCAATTAGTACAATCTATAAAGTCCCTAAAGCTCTTAAAGTGTGGTGCAAACACTGGCAAATAACTTTCTTTGCTCAAAATCTGACACCGTGACCCACTAATTTTCTATACCTACTAGACCGCTAACATTAAACGACACCCTATACAACAAACTTCAGTGACAGCATTTCGCGGCATGCGCTATTCCGTGAGCCTCAAATATGCAGCGCAAACTTATTTTCAAGTAAAGAGATTAAGGGGTTTCTGCTGTCAAATACGCTGTTATATAAATCCCGCAGATGTAAGGTTGGAACTTTATAGAAGTCAAGCCCGCCCACAGCTAAACTACCGCTTCATTTTATGCAGCAACCTACGAAAGTAATACCGTAATATCTTTGAAATAACAGTGGTGTTTACGATGTTGACTATAGCACAGCAAACTCTGGGTTATCAAAGAAGGTGCGAAAGCCTTAAATTTCAGCCCAGTTGGCAAAGGCGCATTATCCTTAACCTGCGCTTTTTACATAGGCTAATTAATACAAAGCTACATACTACTATCATCTGTCTGGAACCAAGCAGCGTATCTAAACCTAAACACCCAAACAAGTATCCCATCATCGCTCTTCTAAGGGCAAAGCAGAGACTGGGCATTCGTTTCTTCTTAGTTGTTTGAGTAAACCTATAGAACAGGCGGGCCTCCAGTTTAAGAGGAATCCAAAACTTACAAGCATTTAGGAAGGAGATATGTAGGTACTATTGTATTGACCACATGCAACGCAATACAACCTGCGATTCACAAGACCACTTATTGGAGTCTGCCTCCGATGTAGCAAGAGGACTCCTAAGGTGTATTGCTAGACATCTTTGTACCTTAAGCTCACAACTCATCCACTTTCATGGTAGTTACGGGCTTAACACCTAAGTGACTACAACGGGATCCATCGTGTGCAATTTCCATTTATTATGAACAGAAACCAGAGTACAAGATGACTTTCGTCAAAACTGACTTCTTTTTTACTTGCAGAGCTAACCATACAGACACTTCGGCCTGTAGACTGTGCTATGTGAATTGTAGACGCCACCAAGTAAGCAACCTATAATAGCTATTTGATACTTTATCGCCTATGAATTGTCTTAAGCAATGGTTACCATATTGCTACATAACAGATCAAAAATTGGCCTAGCCGGAATCTTTAGGCTAGTAGTTTCAAAAATTCCATGGCACTGCCCATATAAAATATGGCTGGGCGATAACAAACCCGTGCGTTTGCCGACAATCATTTCATACGTTTTACCGTTACTTTCATCCACTCGTTTTTACCTTAAGCATTACCGCTGTTACAACACCCTGGGGATCCCAGCGGAATACGTCGCCCGCACCTTACAAGTGCTAAGGCTAGGATGCTGAATATAAAATGCACTCAGGCATTTCCTATTATTTTCCGACTTGCCCTGGTTTCCCCACAAACACTTCGGTCCAAAGCCCGCATTATGAACTAGTATGCACTATGGCATAGGCAACCTGCAGGGACCATCCGGTATCACTACACCTACCATTTCATCATTTTACTGGCCACTTTGTCGCTGCTAAAATGCTCCACAATTAGTACAGTCTCATGCTACGGCCCGATAGATTTGCAAATCCGTAGGCACTACCCATACGGAATATCGCAGGAAAATAACGAACCTGTCCGAGCGGGCAAACTTCAGTCCTCACAAATTATCTACACCTTCATTCCTTAGTCTTTAGCTTTAACCTTTACCACGTTACAAATTCTTAGAGACTTGGTCCGTGGAAAAATATTAGGCTTATGACCTAAGAGTTACGCCTAGTGAAGGCATTCTACCAAGACTAGGCCTTGTATATGCTGAAGGATGAACAATGATTTATCATAGGTAAAATGCATGTGCTTGCCAAGTCCAGTAAGATGGTTGGAGTAATAATTAAATTTGAAAGAGTCTACGAATAACTGCACGTCATTTTAATGGTTTACCTATTAAATTGCAATATGAATTGCGATAGTTTGAACTGGGAAAGGGATGTGCAACACCAAATAGTATAGAGAGGTTATAGTTCAGTAAGTGCATGAGAAACACTGAAGGAAACCACAATGCTCACTCGTGTTTTGCTTCATTTGACAGCGGTTTATGTTAATCCAGTTAAGGTACCACCATGCTACTGACTAGCACACTTCTGCATGCATCCTCATCGCCACGTTGCAGAGCTGGCCGTTAGGCACATGGTTCGGTTTGCATTATTTTACACTCCGGGTGAACTAAACTACATCAAATAAAGCAAGTTGTAAAGCGAGCCGTCAGGGCGTTGTTTGAACGGCATTAACGTAATACAAGGAGGACGTGAGTCAGAGGGGCGTTCTAGGCATGGGACACATGTAGGGAGGAAACCATTCGTCTACAGTCCCGTTGACTGTAGTGCGCCGCCATCTTGAGCTGCTGGTCGCACAGATCGTTATCTTGGTTTAGCTGCAATAAATAGCGCCATGTGTGAAGTTGGTTCCTTAGTGTTAAGTAAACCATGATGAGAGCCCCTCGCTTATGTCGATATTCACCACTGTACAATTTCAGAGACTGCAGTCCGCGCTGGTAAGAAAGGTGCTACAATCCTCTACAGTGTTTGGTTGCTCTAGGTTGCGGTATGTCTTATGCATCTTTGTCGCGCTTGTGCCAAATACGTCAGGTCTATGTCGCCTATTCCATGTGGGGCCTCCCATTGGCGTTCATCTTTTCTGCAAGCTTGATAGCTCAAAATTATTGAAAGCCCACCGCAAGAGTACAAGAATTTGACTGGCTCTTTTGGATGCCCTATCAGTTTGTCTCGAGCAACCAAGGTCGTTCTGCACGAACAACCCCAGGTCTCTTTCCTGGGAAGCTCGCTGCAACTGCGAGTCCCTAAGTTGATACGCAAAGATAAGCCGATGACCTATGCTCACGAGTTTACACTTCGCCAAGTTAAACTGGAGCAGGTTTTCGAGTGACCACGCATAAGCCCTGTATAGAGCACTTTGCAATACCATAAGATCATCTGCTGTCCTGGTCTTATGTCAAATTTTGACATCAGCTGCAAGTAGTAGGATATCTGGCTGCAGTACTAGCGAGATCGTTAATAAACACTAGGCATAAACGCGTCCCCAGTACCGACCCATTAGGCACACAACACTGGACGTTAATTGGATTGCAAGCTAAAAAGCGGACGCACATTCAACTGACGTTTGGTGAGGAAGTTGCCGATCCATGTTACACAGTGTCATTGGTTCCATATCTTCGAAGCTTGTGTAGGAGAATGAAATGGTTCAACAATCGAAACATTTGGAGAAATCCAGGAGGACCACATAAAGCCCCCACTGGCATCGGTTGACACTGTCCGGCTTGCTCGAGTTAGAAGTAAATTTGTAGTAAAAGCCCGATTACGGCGGAATCCGTGCTGCTGTGACACTAGCATGTGATTGTTCTCAAGTTATACCATACACGCCACTGCAATTATACTTCTCATCACTTCGGATAAAACTGGGATGCAAGTGCTTGGCCAGTAGCTTGCTGGCACCGCACAATTACCACTTTTGTAACTAGGAGTGACTAGCCCATGTTTTTACATCGTGGGAACCTACGTTTCGTTGGGACATGTTTGAAAGCATTGAGCTAATGGTTCAGCAAGTTCTCGGCCGCTGTCTTTAAAGCATTCAGTTTGATGGCGTCCACGCCAGGTGAGCTGTTGGTGCTTATTGTTGCAGTCGACAAACCTAGGACAGCTAAAGTTAACAAAAGCATTGTCCAAATCACCGTTAAATGATAGCTTTAGACTAGTTCTATGAAACTTCGTAACTGTCGGATGCACTTTGTCCTTAACGGTTTCTTTGCATGAAGCCTAAATACTCGCTAGTTGACTTCGAACTTTCCAACGGTAATCGGAAATTCAACCACAAAACTATATAAATAAAGAAATGTTGGGATGAGCCACACTATAATTTCTATCGGAATTTTTATTTGCCGACGAGCGGTTCACGGCCTCAATAGCTGGATCGGGAATATATACTCCAGTTGGTCGATAAACTGACCACTGTGAGAGCAATAGTCCAAAGGATTAAGCAAGTTGCTCTCCACACATTTTTCCATGGCCCCACATGCGTAGCTCTACTTGAATTATTTTGCGCCGATTCATCTTGAAAACACTAGTAGACGGACATTATGGAAACGTGCTCCCCTTCAATCGCGTTTGCTATCAAAACACTCACATGTTCAGATTCTATTTAACTGGCGCGAAAGCTAACCCAGCTGCAGAGGCCCCTGTCACCCTGGCGGGATGGATATCCAAAAACTACTGACCACCACACTGGCTTACCTTGGCCGCCGCGCGTAATTCCACTTTTACTTGGCTCCAACTTCTACCATGCAGTACGCGATTGGTGAAGTAACTGTTCCCCATGTTTGCGTATTTTCCTGATCTTGATTTAGCTTAGCGTTCATTGCTTAGGGAACTAGAACAGTTCTCACTAGAAAAGCCTTCGAGGTAATAGCGGATGCGACATAATAATCCTAGTTAGCATTGCCAAGTTGCCGAAGGCCGCTAGCGCTCGCAACTGACTTCAAACTTCGTGAAAAGCCCGATAAAGCTTAGATGCATAGTAGTGTGTAACAGCAACCGTGGCACAATAATTTCCCACGTTCGAGCAACCTTAACCCCTAGTAGCAAGGTTGTCAGTGCCCCACTAATATAGACTCAACTAAATTGTACTTCGTGAAGCACTTCGCTAATCGTTTCGATACTACTTTCTTTATCATTAGCAATAATCTCCTCCAGCTCACTGGTAGTGTTGACAGCTCCTTATGGATACATAAAATGGCCCAAAAACGGGCTAGTTAGCTAAGAAGCATGTGCGCTTTTAGGCCAAACTTTGCCAAGTGCTCCTGCAGGTCATCTGTATTATCCAGATGGACCTGAATCATGCAGTCCTGGGATGATCTTTGCAACCAGCTAGCGGCTTAAATATACTTAGCTTTACATTCATAATGTTTAATGTGCCTCAGCGACGTCTAAGATTTATAGAACGTGACCTTCTGACCGTAGGCTTATATTTGCTCTATAGTTTTTTCGATCAGATACTTCCTATCCACATGGTATGGAATTTTAGGATATATAGGCATATCTAGATTAATAAGTAAATAAGTTTATGCCCGAATTCATCGAGGCACGCTAAATCAGGCCCGTCATATCAAATGAATATCCCTATTTAGAACTTATAGCGCTTCGGCACACTACATTTTCTTATCTTATTTCGCGCTCAGCATGCAAAGCAAAGCCATTTTTAGCGAAACGAAACTACGGCGTTATTCGTGGACGACCATACAATCTCCAAAAACCTACGTGCTGTTGCACGTATCCCTTTGCTTTTACTTTTATCGTAATCGGCGGTTAAAACTTGTTCTAAGTAGCCTAGGTGTGCTCTATGTCCATATATTTTATTATATATATTCTATTCTATTCTATATTATATTTTATAGCCTCAGGAAAGGTTTTCTTTTGCTCGGAGATTTACTCGGTTTTAAGTTTGTGTCCGCAGAAATTCTTCTACCCCGATAATGTTGAATTGCGCGCAGTAGACCAGAGGACGAAGGGCACTCAAACATAAAGTTGTTCTATCACGGACTTCTGCTTAACCGCAGGGGATCTGCTCAAGAAATGAAGAAACTCTTGCAGGCAACTAACTCTGCTAAGCAATGTTGTGAAAACGTATGCTTTGGTGTTCCATCCTAAAAAGGAATAGGGTGCAAGAGGTATGCTGGAATGCAGGGCAGCCTTCCTGTAGATTTACAGCGTATGCAAAATTAATTTTTTAAATTTATGTCTTCCTTGCGCAGGGGCCTACCCAAACTTTTTGTATCGTTCACATTTTAGTATATATACCACAAGAACGAAAGGTGGTTTACCTAGGATATGAACCCCGGCCGCAAGGAATGCAGACAACCATGCTATACCCAGTTTAGCCATGCTGCTTATACGTTAACAGAATAATCGGCCCACAATGCAACGCTTGCGAATAGCAACAGTTTTCTCACACGTCCTATAAATCTTATAGGTTTTCAAAGTTGCTTAACACTATTTCAGCATTTATTTCCCCAGTTGCTTCTTAATTTATTTGTTACAGGCAGTGGAGAATTTGTCTACCACAGAATTTAGCACTAGTGCTTACATTTAACGCAAAAGTTTTGGTAGTATTTAACGTTATGTTGTATTTTTCTAGATAAGTACAACATTCTAATATGCCTCGTAGAAGATACGTTTTATTTTTATTTGCATCCCATGAAATTATTTTAAACTTTTCTTGTTCCCCTTACTGCCGCCGCTCATATTTTTAACGTTCTCACCATTAAATGGAAGCCTTGGATGTGAAGAAACATTCCAAATACTTAATAGTAAAGTTTGTGAACAATTATGTCGTGCTCCAAATAAAAGTGTGTAAACACGGCTCAGCGCGCTTTATCGCCACTGATAAAATCAAGGGGCACAAAGATCGCCCGAAGGAACCAGGTGAACTTTACGGTGGGCGTGTACGGCCTTGTCAACTCTATAGGTATAAAAACGTGCACTTGTTGCGGAGGCCAGCATACTAGCATTATAGAATGTCAAGTGCAAAAAAAGGATTGTAAAACCCACTGCTTGTGTGGCACTTTCAAACAAGTACAAGTACCCTCGATCTTAGCACTTCGCATGCAAGAGCAAGGGTGTTGTGCAAACCTTGAGCTGCTTCCTCATGGACACAGCATCTAGCGTCTAGAAATATACCTTCAGCTCTTTGTTTACTTATATAACAACAACTATTTGTTCCATCAAACATGATAAAGTTATCCGCATTATCCAAATCTGAAAGCAGCAGTATTACTTCAGCGGTTTGGGGTCAACCTCTTAATCTACGCTGGCTTGGACATTGCTGCGGAAAAAGGTCTGCATAATATGCGGCACCAGTATGTCAAGTTGACCTCGGAACCAACTTAACAACGAAGTGGGCTTTCATTGCTCCATAGACCATTTGCACACACATTTTGGGAAACGGATCTCGTGGATTTTGAGCTACCGGATGCGGAGTAAATGAACTTTTCTGTCGCATACATGTACATTTTTGTATTGTAATCTCCGTAGAAACAGTCTGTCTACTTCAATACTTTGCCGTGCAGTTGACTTGAGGGCTAGGCGACAGTTGTTCCCCGAGGGTAACGACGGGACGCTGGTTAACAGATTACACTGGTGCCGATTGCTTAGGATTACGGGTAGGCAGGTATAATTTTTGGATACTGTTAGGTTAGAACTGGTTGTTGGAGGAGTTACAGGTTGCGCGGTGTGAGCGGTGTATGGTGTAGCTACTTAAAATTCATTGATCCACCGCGGCGTAGGTGCCTCAATTTTGTTGGCTTTTTCACGCAGGTGAACTCGCCACGAACCGCACGCCGATTGGTTACAAAATTCGCGCTATAGGGATCCTTACGGATCCAGGACTAAGGACTATCCCCTCCTCTTTGAGAGCGCACGCTTGCCCTGCCGTTTGCGTACAGAGGAGTACAATTCCTAGATCTTTGCTAGCAGGGGATTCAAATTGCAGCAACGAGTCGGTGCACCATTTTGTGAAAACTTTCCGTTGGAGAAAAATAAAGGGCCTGAACGCTGTTAACAGCCTCTGTCCAACACCTCACCTCGCCGGCAAACCGAGTTTTCTAAAAGTAGTTCGTAGTTGTAAGGCACAAAACCATTAGTTCTTCTAGGATGTAAGTGTACCATAAATATTATTTTTGTTAGTAAAGGATATTAGTTCCTAAAATGGTTGCCAGTCATGACTAACGGGGGGTAAGAACATATGCAACAGTCACATCAGGACAATATATAAAAATTAAATGATAGAAAGAACGCAAAGCTTGTGTCAGGTAGCAGCATCAGTACAGATAATATTGCCAGATTGTGAAACACGTCAAGAAAAATCATCAGCTTGCGGGTGAACCAACTTTATTGCGCAACCACCTAATAATTAAGTTTACATACATGATATGCTTGTGTATCATATAGTTTAGCAATTTAGCGCAGTAGGCTTATACCCCGTTTGGATTACCGCATCTATGTGCAGCCACTTTGCAGAGCTTTGCGGCCTTTTCTTGCTACACTCTGTTAATAAGTTATGATCGGACCAGCTTAGCCTCATCTGGCTGAGAATATAATAATTCAAAGTAAGTATTTACCCATTGCCCTTCTCCTCCCGTAGCATACCTTCGGTGTTACGGAAGTAACCACGAGGATAGCAATACTCCATGGAGCTGTTCATCATTTGTAGTCTATGAGGGCAAGCGAATTACTAAGGCGGATTTAGCTTCCCACCTTCGACTTCTGTTAGTGGATAAGATGTTGGCAATCCGCACTCAGCTCTCGACATCAGCGCAAGATAAAGCGATGTCTGGTTTTCTCCAAGGACGATTTACATACTGATCACTTAATAACAATTAACCTCCCATTTGCGGCGACAAAAGGCATGATTTTGTCTTGGGTTTAACATAGGTTTATTTGTGGGAGCAATTCAATATACTTTTCGAGGGTAGAGTTACCGAGCAGGAAGCCGTCTATTTAATGAGAACCAATGGACTCAGAGTGCTAGTTGAGCAGAACGGACACTAAGCGCATAGTCGCGCAGCTGGTCTTGCGTTCATTGTAGTCTGCCAGGTTTTTCTGGCCTGGATACCTCCAGCTACCATTTTATAACATTTGCATAAATCAGGGGATCTATGTTTGGCCCCGATTTAGGATTACTGAAGAGGAGTTTGTAGAGCTTAGAAGGAAAAATAAACCTCTGAGATAAACCGCTGATATTGAAGCGCGTAGGCAGGCGGCATCTTTTACCTTCACTTGCATGTCACTTCCCTTGCGAAAGTCAACATTTAAGGGGAAAATATTTCCAGTGACGCCAATTACTTATAGTTCCGGATGTAGAGGTCTATGAGGAACCTTGTTGACTGCCTGCTAAGTTGACAAAACGGTCATCCAAGCTTTGGGCGGCATCTAATGGGTTTACCTAATTATCCCGGTACTAATGCATTCCTTTATACCATAGCACGAGATGCGGAAACCGTGTTAAGCTGGAGTTTTGATATCCGGAGCCATGCACCGTAGCTATTGGTCGCATTTAATACTCCAGTCCATTACTTGTAATTAACTTACCTCCAGCAACTCAACCGGTATTTGCAAGGGGCTTGTTGGTTTCATTATTTGCAAATGGATTTCACCATACCGACTTTGCAATCTAGAGGAAGACGGTTAGCATAAATGACGGCCGAATAACTTGACAGCTTGGCTCTAGGGTGTCCTCAGCTACTGCCTTGTGGAACAATGAGGGCAAACGACAAGGGCCTGGTCTGATTCACAAACAATTTTTAGCACTTTGTACCTCAAAAGAGTGGGCTGCAGGCCCATACTTAGTAATTGGAGAAATTTCAACCCATTTTGCTGACTCCACTGCGACGCAAGCAAAGGCCTTCAACCCAGCGATACTACATATGGTTTTTAACAGTTGCGGATACAAATGCGTGGGCCATAACCCTGCTAAGTGCACGTATCTGCTGCGCATATAGGTAATGCACGTCACCTTTGGATTGCTCATCTAAGCGACGTTTATATTGCTCACAACTCTAGCGGCGCACTAAACGTACAAAGTTTGCTTGTCACTATGCAATGAAAATAGTCCGAGGTTGACTGCGGGAACTTTAATCTCACCAAAAACTTTACTTTTATGTACTGAGATACTTGGTTAGTTAGCAAGCTGATGTAGGCCTTTGGATACGTACTGTCAGCAAAGGTTGTACAAATTGGTTGAGTCTAGAGGTAAACTTAAGGCGCAGAAGTTTTTGAAGCAATATGGTCCAAATGCTGGGCGTGTTCTTGTCAAAGTCGTTTGTGGGCATTAATAGGCGGGGTGGACCAGCACAATACAAGTGCCGGCGAGGTATGTCATAGTGGTAACTTCACTTGTCTCGTTAGCAGAACAACCCTTAGAATTACGGCCGGGTGGTCCGCGTTACTCCTAACCCAACGAACGTCGCTGCAACATCGTTCCAAGACAGCGTAGTTCATGGCCTGACAAGCGTTCGCTCTAAGAGGCCATGTATGCCTGTTGGACAAGACTGTAACGTGGCGCATATGAGGCAATACTAAAGGAATTCGCTGCAGCTATCCTTTCCGGAAGGTTTTAAATACGTAAAGGTCATCCAATTTGAAGAGTTATTTTGAGCCCTTGCTGTTTCGGCAACTTTTCCATACAAAAGCACAAATTCAGAGTAGCATGAATAAACAAACCCAACCTGCTTAATTAAACCTACCTGCTTGATCGATTCCGTTCGGATTCGCCTGTCACTTAGGCATCTGTAGGACAGCCACATAAGGCCTACGTATACGGACGGACCATGAGTGGCTTACGTTTCACAACAAGAATCTCCATTCACACACCTTACATTCAGTGTAAACTTAGATGAACATGACCGGGAGGCATGTAAATGGGAGCCAGGTCACAGCAACTGAGCCGGTCCCTGGTCCTTTAACCTACAGAGCAGCAGTATTCTTGTTTGTCTGATTTGGGAAGCATGCATACCAGATGTATACAAGGCCGTGGTTAAGCTGCAGCCTACTCGACGCCAGCTTGAAAATAACTGTAAATAAATAAATAGTTTATTCTCGTCACTGCGAGGCACACCATCAAGGGCGTGATCATGGTATTACAGACGTGTATGATCAGCAAATGCACAAATTAGTACATTTTGACCAATAGCATGGGATTTTATGTGTGTTGAGATATAAAACTGTGTTTAACTGTGTATTTGGAAGAGGAAATGTTTTGTGAGTAGGTAAATGTGACTGTGTATGCTTTTGTTCGTTGTGTTCGCCATCAAAGGGGAAATCAATGGAACGCTTTGAATCAGATGCCGTCCGTGGTGTGTGAATTATCCTCCAGAAAAGGGAAGAGGCAGTGACTTTATTTATTGGCGAAGCACATCCGCCACGTCACAGTGTTGTTAAAAGGATACTTGTGGCTTTTTAAAGGGAGAAGGCTCACCAGGCGAAATTCCACCACATCCAGGAACACTGCCGCCGAACCATTTGCTGTAACGGGATTTACCCGAGCCACCCAGCTGGCACCACGAGGAGGTTGTTCGGCTAGACAGCCAGCTTAAGGTGGTCAAGAGGACCTGGTAATGGCCATAAGCAACAAACCCTAGTATTTTGGATCCAACATAATCGTATTGAAAAACGTTTGACATGTAGGCACATTGTCAACCACCACAGCATTGGCGACCACACTGATAATAATAAACAAACGACACAGCATTTGAAAACAATAAAGGAATTTCACACCGCATATGCAGCAGAATTACAGAACTGTTCAAATCATATAAATATATCTTTGGGTCAAGAACATTCATTTTAGTGTACGTTAAGTGCAGTCCAGCTGCGGCAAAGTAGCAACTGTATAATATTTTATTGTAAAATATTGTATAATAGGTCCAAAACAACAACCTCATTATGAGGCATATACGCGCACAACCATGGTTGGCGGTATCCGGTTTCGGGTTTGCCTCTCACTGTGGTCAGCCACAGGACTCCTGTGCCTACAGAGGGACCATGGGTGGCTTTCGCCGCACCACACACAACTCCAACCACACACCCCATATCCAGTGTAAACCCGTGAATGGGAGCCACGTTTCATCACTGGAGCCGGCCCACACTCCTTCACAGGCAAACACAAGCACGCTGTATTTGGGAAATCAAGCGCACACAAGGCGGTGGCTGGAACGTAGCCCGCTCCACACCGAGTGCATGGAACCGCTCTTTGAGCCTAGCACGGCCACAAGGACCGTGCACTTCCTCCCTTCCAGCGACGACCAACTGTCACCTGGATCCAGTATAGACGAGGTGGTGGGTAATAGTCAGGTAAGCACCTCGTCAACATGTACAGCACGCGATGCCACACCGGGGATATCAGGCAGCAGCAAATCGTCTGAAACGATAAGATGAAATAAAACAACTGCATTAATGCATACAGATGCGGTAGCATAACTCTTCACTAAATTAACATATGAAGTAAGTTGGTTAGCAACGAATCCGCGATAAGGTAATATTGTCTACAAGTTAGTTAAAAATGTCGCAAACGCAACAAGGTTACCGAAGATAAGCGCAATTAGCGTAAACAACGCGGTCAGTTAAAAGAAGATTATTCAGGTGGGCGGAACAAACCAAACAAAGTAGAATGAAAATTAGCCAGCTTAAAAAGACCTAGTTTAAAAAAATTGGTTTAGCTTAACTGCCGGGAAGAAGCATCAAGAATGCAACATCAGCCTCAGCAGGGGACTCCATGCTGCACCAAGCGCACAAGCACAGGTACACATACAGATATACATCAACTGTGTCACTTTTCAACTCGTAGCATCTTTGTTTAATTACCGCTACTACCTGCGGGTTTAATCGTGAATGTTCGTTTGCAAGGGCTCTACGTGCAGTTGCACATAGACCATTAGTTACATTCTTTACTATTTACATGGATCACTTAAACCAAGGTGCTGTAGAAGCTCTAAACCTGTGACACCCGTTGGTTGATTTAATAGAGCGGGATAGGGAATTTGCGGCAGCTAGCAACGTATTATCCTGGTGGGTGACGTGATGCTCGCTTCAAAAAAAATTCGTACAGAGCGGTACCGAAAGCTAATAAGAGTAAGCACACAGAGGTAAAGCAATTTTTACGCTTAGAGTACTTAAGCTTAAACTGTTAGGTAAATTTCGCTTTTGCAGTACTGGTTAACACGATCCAACGACTTGGAACCGGGGCTTAGTTGTGGTCTGTAGATAACTCCGACCACTAGTATATGATGTCTGTCTTAAAAGCTATAAAACTTATCTCTGAATCCCTACCATCGTCAAACGAAGCATCCATGATTTGTAACACCGGCGTAGACTCGCAGTAGTGAAGTAGGTCACCTCCAAAGCTGATGCCAAGATGATCAGCTTAAGAAAACTGCTAACCGGGAAGGTGCAACTTGCACTCAAGGATATCCGGGAAAAGTCAGGTCTCAGTTAATCCGGCAGGCCTAACTGAGACAATAAACCTAGAAGATGAACAGCAGCTGCTTTATCACGTATACTGCGCCTATTGGCAGTCAACACAAGCAAGGAACTATAGATGCTAGCACACAGATGCTAGAGACTGGCAACCATTGAACTTTTAGCGTCCCATAAAAAGCGCGAAAAACCATAGTATGAAGAGTACCATCACCAATACTCATTCGCATTCGCGGTTTAACCTTGCATGCTTTGTCCTCATTCGGCCTTCTTGGCAAGGAGCCCTCAGGATATGCAGTGTTTCTTCCCTAAAACATTAGGTCCACCTAAGGACTCGAGGAAAACTCGTCAAATTGACAGACGCTTTTCCATATACAAACCTTGGCAGGATCAACATGCTTCCTGCGAATGTGTAACGGAGACGACCGTGTTCTCGCGCTCTATCCAGTTGAATAGGTAACAAAACATTTTCTTTGGGTTAACTTGTTTTTCTATTATAATTCCGGTCGGAATTTTCTTGCTAGCTTCGTCAGCTTTAACCATGATCATCCAAATTTCACGAGGAGTTAAGCAATTTCTCTTGGAAGTAGGCAATAGTTTATAATTAGTTTGCTTTGCTTAGGTTCTTTGCTTCACTGACCCAGTCAAAATATCGCTTCGGTTTGGCCTGTGAAAACCTGAGCTGCGTTGCGGTTTCAGGATTTCTTTTTACTGAGAAATTGCACAGATGCATTCAAACTAGTGTTTGGCTTCGTGCTTTGGATCACTACGGTAGCCTTTAGCTTTGCCTCACATTGGTTACCCTTCTCCTCAGTCTCAAGTAGTTCAGGAGATGAGAACGGCTAGGCTACATTCGGTTGCCCCTTAGGAGTGGTTTGGCAAAGCGCGGATAGGCTGCAGTTGTTTCACTGTGCAGTCCCCCGACTGGCATGGAACGTAAGGTGGACCGGGCGGAAGCAAACCAGTCGCAAGAAGTTCATCTATCAATGCGGCTAGACAACGGTTAAAACGTTAGATAATACGCAATGAAGTAATACACTGAATGATTCAACACAGCTTTATGTATATAACAGCAGGCAATGTACAAGTATCTAACGCACAAAGCATTTAAATAAATAAATGAGGTTATATTCTCGAAGAAAAGAATCATGCCAGTACTGGCGTGATCAAGTGCTTGACAGAACCAAAGGAACAATATAAGCGTTCCTACACCCAAGGACAGCGATGAGTGGTGGTAAATTACATCGCGAGAAAATGTATCTACCTTTTTTTAATAATGATGTAAGGACGATAAGCCTATTCATTGGGGTTCGAGATACTTTTGGCGCTGAAGCGTGGTAGGAGCTCCGTGTTTCAGTTACGGCAATGCTGGAATGGGTCTCAAATGGCTGCTTGTGCTTGATCTCAATGTTTTCATGCGCGCGGGAAGCCGATAGGAAGTTTGATAAATACGCCGTGCTCTCGAATAACGGATATTGAGATCATTCTCCGCGTGAAGCAGTTGGTTTGGTAGCGGAAAATGGTCACTTTACTGCAATCCAGATAGATGGCGGACAGTGTGACTTATATTATAAAGATCGGTTAGCAAGAGTGTAGCTGTTCAAAGAAATATTAACTATTAGTATTTCGCTAAAAACTCGTTGGAAGAGAACGCGCAAACACCAGCCGTTATCCACAGTAGGTTGACGTAGACGACTTTTCTCCGTGGCCTGGGTGACAAGTAAATATCCGCTGCGGGGACAGCTGGGGTTCTCTTAGTGTATAAGTTATGTGTCCCTAAACATCCTAGGAAGAAACGTTTAGGATAAATTACGGTCAATAAGCCAATTTTTCTTTAGCTACTACAGCACCACAGTATTCCACAGGGCTACAGACTGATTGGACGAAAGAAAAGTGCATTTTATATGGTATTTGTTGTTTAAAAGCATATGATTGATCCATAACAAGCGCTCTATGGGACAGTATACTTAATTTGCTTACACTGCAGATAACCATTTCTTCTTATTAAATAAACTTGTAAGGTTTCCATCTAAAGAGTTAGTCAATATCTCTGGTGGTGCACCTATAATATTAGCCACTCGAGAGCAGCAAGTTTCCTAAATAAGTTATGTACAACCTGCCGTGTAACGCTTTCGGTATAACAGATACCGGCTGATGTGTTGAAGCGTCTACTTGAGGTAGACCTGAAAGGTAAACCATCAAAGGTTCACTTAGTACCGGCAAAAGTCATATATATGAAACAAATCATCCCGAGGCTAGGCATCCGAACCGATACTAACAATACGGAACGAGTGAAGTCATAGCCGATCTCTACCAACACCAATTAGCTGCGTAATTTTCTTGGAGTTAGCTTATATTGCAACCGGTTCCTCCAGAACTTTTTGACTATTGCAGCAGCATTAAAAGCATTGCTGCAAAAGTGTCCAGCCTTTGAATGGCCCACAAAATGTAAGGAAAAATGTAACCGGCTCCGAGAGCCACGTTGCGCCGCACGTGTACTAGAGTGCCCTGTTTTATTGCCGTCATCTTTAGAATTTAATTTCGATACAAGTGACAGCGACCACTCGGTTGGAGCCCTATTGTCACCAGAAGGGCCAGAGGGGATAGAAAGAGCCGCATCCTACAGTAGCAGTAGCTTTAGCTTGAGAGATAGAATTCTTGCACTGTCAGAAAAGAATTGGCAGCGCTCATGTTTTTCCTAAAGCAGAATCGACCTCAACTGCATGGAAGGCGCTTTGGGGTAAGGACCAACTATCAGTCCCTTACCCGGCTCCAAAACGTTTACTATCCTGAAGGACCTATCGCGAGCTGAAAAGAGCTTATGCATAAATACGCATTCTTAGGCCGACCCAGACCTGGTAAACAACCCGCGAATACAGATGCAATATCTCGAATTACAATTCGTGCTCCCAAAGATTGCCCTCGTTCAACCTACAATACCTAGCCATTAGTAACCTTCAACGCGCGGAGTAGGGACGCTGGCAGATGGCAAAAGCAAATGACTCCAACCTTGCACAAATTTACGAACGGTGTCCCCGCGGCGGCGATAGACCATCAAATAAACAGATGGAAAAAGAAAGCCAAGTGGCGCGTTGTTTGTGGGCTATGTGGGACAAGCTAGTTAGTGAAGTAGGTGTCTCCGACCCAACCTATACTTGAAGCAACGCAGTCCCTGAGTCAATAGTTAAAGAAGCGCTAATGGACCTCCACAACGAACTGGAACACGCGTGGACTAATAAAATTGTTATAGCGGCACAGCGCCTCTTCTGTTGGCTGTATCAGCGTCGAGATGTAATCCACTTCTGCCAGTAACGTGAGAATTGTGGTTCTTTTATACACCCACGATACCTAATCTTCGCTTCACTGTAACCTACGCAGATAGGAGACCTAACGAGATGATTGCTCTCGACATCCTATGAACATGGGTTGTGACACCGCGTCTGCACCGTTGCATCCTGGTCCTGGTGTATTATTTCATCAAGTGGTGCAAGGCTGTGACGGTTTCACAAGATGGCACGCTTACAGTAGCGACATCTTTAGTCAGTCATCGGCTTTGACCGTGGAAGCACCAGGACCACAACACTCAGACAGTGGCCGTTGCTTTGAGAGCGCGTGGCTACAAGAAGTATGGGGTTTTAGAATAGACAAGACTAAGACAACTGGATACCCTCCCCAAGCTAATGGACAGCTTTAAGGAACTAACCGTTTCCTCAAAGCATTACGATGAGTGTTTGTGGATCAGACCATTAAAGCGTAGGACATCCGATTACAAAAAGTGGCTGTTTGCCCCATGTAGTGCGGCATATTTATCAACAGGAAAAACAGCATACTTTATGCGGACGGAAAGAGAGTCACGTTTACCTTCTGCTTTACGCTTCCACTTAGCTCAACAGCTGCTGCCATCAGTAATGGAACAAGTTAGTAGAGTTCTGGATGCGTTTCGACAAGCACATCAGTCCGCTCGGTCACACCTGGAAAATGCTCATGGACATCAAAGAAGTCCTATGGTAAAAAGCTTTTTGGCGGCCCTACCATAGTTGGAGACCGCGCTTGGCTACATCAGACCCAGACCCAAGGGAAACCTACCCAGTTCCACCGCGAGCGAGGGGCCCCTACTTAGTTAATCGTGCACTGTCCGATTTTACGTGTATCGTAAAGCGCGTTGATAATCCAACCAGACAACCTACAGTGCTTCCCTATAACCGTCTCAAAGTATTACGAACGGAGATTAGCCAAGTCGAGGGAGAAACGACCGACGCACCCGGCGTAGCCACTGAACTAGATGTGCTTGCACTAGGTGATATGACTAGGCACCGGGAACATTACTAGATCGGAGAGGATGTGGTATATTCGGTGATCGATTTCTTAACTGAATGGGATGACCCGCAGTCCACCCCTTCGCTTTTAGAGCCTTGCTGCTGTGCTGTTAAGGAAGTAGATCAAGAAGCCGGAGAAGGTTGTTAACATGGCTACGCGTGGTTTAATACAAGTTCCTGCCTGATATTTGGCCTGTTTTCAAAATAAATATTACCCTTCATTCTGCCCGCGACGACAAATGTAGGGAATTCATTATAAATATTTCCGGTTGTGGATGCATGTGCAGAGCCAAAACGGTGCACACGAGGAGTACGTACTTTGTGAACCAAACGGGTGACGTTGTCGAGGTCACCACTTATCGGCGGTTCACTTCTCGCATTTTGGTAACGCCTTTTGGTTGCAGAGTTTCTGGTTAATAACCTGTCATGCTTGGATGCCAAAAGGGACTGAATACGTGTATTCCCATAAATGTATTTTTGGAGCTCCCAGATGTTGTAAACGAGGTAGTCTAGAGTCAGTCGGCGATTAAAAAGGAATGCTGCTCGATAGATGAAGCGTTTGAAAGAATAGTCGATACAGCTGGTGATGGTATCAGCTGACCGAAAGCTTATGTGCTAAAATGTGAAAGGTACACTACATACCTCCCCACCAGTACGCTAGTCGCACAATGTTCAAGCGACAGGAGTAAAATTCCGGTGGGAATAGCCGGTAAAACTGACCTCTACCTAGTACAGTGTCGCATGAAATACACGAGGCTGAGGTGCGGGAGGCATGCAGGCTAATATTCTGTGTGTAAGGTACAATGGAAGATTTGGGAGCAGTGCAGGATGGTAAAGGCACGGATGTTAGATTTGCCTAGACTGAATAATCCGCTTCTTCCTCGTGCAAGATGTTCGGTTGCATCCTGGCGGAATCTGGAGAAAAACAAACAGGAGGAGACTGGCAGCAAGCGGTAATAGCAAGTGATCAGCAGCACAAGATGATATTGTCAAGCTGTGTGATACACTAATCAGTCTGAAAAATGGACTCGCCTTCCTGACCGTGTCTGCCGCGTATTAATATCTCCTTGTGGCTTAGCTTTAGTTGTTACAAGCTGGGGTCATCTTCAACGAGCTGTGGTGTCCGCTGCGTACGCGGTGTCGAGTAAGAATCAGTAGATAGTTGTTTACAAGGTTTCTCGATGTACGCTGGTTTAAGACGATCTACGGAAACCGCATCAACTTTACCATGCTTGATGATCATATGAGGTTTTTCGGTCCTAGCGATCAATTCGAACGGTCCTTCGTACGGTGGTTGTAATGGCTTTCGGATTGCATCATTTCGTACCCACACGTGTGAACAAGTTTTGAGAGCTTTCGGTATGTAACACTTATTGGTGTGTGCGCGTGTGGGGATAAAGTGCAGTTCACGCATAGATGAACGTAGCCGATGGACAAAGTTTGAGGGATCTATAGCGCCGATGTCGGTCGGTTGAACGAGGTCAGCCTGGAGCTTTAACGTGGTACCATCTCCCAGCCCCGCGGTGGAGCAACCTAAATCAGCTTTAGGTGTCGTTCGAAGACCTAATAAAACCAGCAGTAAGGTTTTCGTCCGACGGGTAGTATCGGAACATGCCATCAAAGATGTTTTGACATAACGGTGGAAACGTTCGACTAACTCGTTCGATGATGGGTGGTACGCAGTTGTTCTTATACGCTTGGTTCTGACAGTATTGGTTAACTCTCGAAAAAGCATAGACTCGAATTGCGCACCGCGATCAGTTGTTATAGTGGATGGTACACCATAATGCGCGATCCAATGAGCCACAAAGTTATGTGCTACCGTCTCTGCAGTAATGGCTGCGATGGGTACTGTCACAGGCCAACGAGTGAAGCGATCGATGCAAGTCAGTAAGTACTTGTATCCACTCGACGGCGGCAGTGGACCAACGGTGTCTATGTGCACATGACTGAAACAAGCATCGGGAACGGTGAAGTTGCCAAGTGATGCCTGAGTATGCCGTTGCACTTTTGAACGTTGACATGACAGGCAGCTACTCACCATGATCTGCACGTCTTTGTTTAGTGCTGACCACACAAAGCGATCAGAAGTAGCTCGCGAATTGCGCGGATGCCTTGACGTGATAGACCGTGGATTGAATCAAAGATGATTCGCCAATAGTTTGGAGGTACGACAGGTCATGGTTTTCTTGTCGAAAGCTTACACCTCAGAATATCCGAACTTCCAGGCACCGAAATGGCTTCCACTTGAAGATTGGTTTCTTGCAGTTGTTGAAGAAACTGATTATCCTGATGCTGCGCTGTGGCTAGTTTTTGGAAGTCCATGGAGGAATGTTCGAATAGAGCGTAATTTCCGCCCTTGATAAGGCGTCTGCTACGGCGTTATTCTCTCGGAATAAATGCTGTATGTCAACAGTAAATTGGGAAATGTAATCTAATTGTCTAGTTTCTCGTGGAGAAAGACGACCAGAAGCAGAACGCAGTACCTACGTTAACGGCTTATGATCAGTGACTAACGTGAATGCACGTCCTTCCAATTAATGTCGGAAATGACGCACATTGAGGTAAATATCTAGGAGTTCTCTGCTGAAAATGCTATAACGTCGTTCTGCAGGCTGCAATTTCTTAGAGAAAAAGACAATTGGATAAAATTTACCTCTCTGTCTTTGTTGAAGCACACCACCTACAGCTGCATCTGAGGCATCTACCGTTAACTGTAACGGGGCCTTAAGATCCAGATGCACAAGAAGAGTGGCAGTTGCTAGCTGGTGTTTTAGGTCGCTGAATGCGTGTTTAGCTGATTCCGTAAAGCTGAATGTTTTAGCATTTAATTTGAATAGTTCGGTAAGTGGCTGCGCTAACTCTGAACAGCGCGTGATGAATGTCCGGTAGAAGTTAAGCATGCCAACGAACCGACGTAACTTTTTGATGGAATCAGGTATGGGATACTCAGTGATGCCTGTCACTCTGTCCGGTAGGGGTGCAATTCCAGCGGAGGAAACATGGTGACCAAGAAAGTCTACCGTATCAACTCCTAACAGACTCTTGGCGGCGTTGATACCTACCCTATAATGCGCAAATCGTTCGAAAAGCTGTCGCAGACGACGCAGATGTTCGTCATGAGGACCCAGGCACGCAATGGCCACTCGCATAACGCATCAATCTGCAGAAAATTGGGACCCAACTTGACTGCGAATAACGGAGCAAGAAAACGTTCAATAAGAAACATAGCCAGTTACAACTTGCCATTCAATGGATGGGCGGCAGTGTTTCAGGACGTGGTGGGTTTTTGCCTGGCAAGCGTTCTCCCTATAAAAAGCCACGAATGTCCGTTTAACAACACTGCAACGTGGCGAATGTGACTCGCCACCGAATAAAGTCACAGCCCACAACTTCACACTGGCAGCTCAATCAGAATCATCATACTGGATAGCCTGCTCTTCAATTATCTTCCAATGGATCACTCAGGATTCTCGATCTATTATTAGTCGAGGTTTGACTGCGATATACGGCAGAGCGATTATATTCAAACATATGGATCCCGATCCCACTATAACCAAATCGTTGTTTTGCATGTTCACTATTACACAGTTCCAAGCATGAACATATGAACAATTATCTACTGTCACCACAGTTCCCATAAAATGTCTGTACAGCTGTACATACCTGATCATGCCTTAATGGGCGTGCCTCGCATAGTCGAGTATAAAATATTTATTTATTTATTTATTTACTCGCAACTGAGACATCGTCGATGTAGACGAAAACGAAGTCCAGCTCGCGAAAGACCTGCTCCATAAAACGTTGAAACGTTTGAGCTGCATTACGAAGACCAAATGGCATTCGCAAGCACTCAAATAAGCCAAAGGGAATAGTGACGGCAGTCTTAGGTACATCTTGAGGATGAACGGGAATATGGTGGTATGTCCGTACTAAATCTATCTTGCTGAACACTTTCTTTCCGTACAGCGAGGTTGAGAAGTCCTGGAGATGCGGAATGGGGTATCTGTCTGGGATGGTGATGGCGTTCAGTCCCCCATAATCCCTACATGGTCTCCAGTCTCCGGCTTTATTCTTCGAGCCCATATGTAGGGGCGACGCCCACATACTGCTGGTTGGTCGTATTATGCTTAATTGTAACATATGATCGAACTCGGCCTTCGCTACGAAAAGTTTATTTGGCGCTAGTCGCCGAGGACGATAAAATGCTGGACTGCCTGCTGTCGTTATCCTATGAACAATCTCATGTTTAATATCACAAGGATGATATCCGGGCTTCGTTATGCTAGCAGATTCGCGCAACTGATCCAAATACATGGAAGAATTTTGAGGCGGGACAAGCTGCCGACTCATAAACATTACGGAACTATTAAAACCAGCCTGTGCTAGTTGCGTTAGGCATCTATGATCTGACGGCGCTTAGGATCTACAATAATGCGACAGTGCTGAAAGAAGTCTAGGCCTAGTATTGCAGTAGGCACTTTAGCTATGGTGAAAATCCAAGGAAAGGATCTACGGGGACCGAGATTTAGAGTGATAGAACGTTCTGCATAGGATCGGATTTGTGTGCCGTTCACTGCTTGGAGGCTGTATATCGAGCAGTGTTTCAGGTCTTCTGGACGTAGGGGAACTACGCTGACTTGGGCACCCGTGTCTATCAGGAATCGCATGCCGGATGTTACTTCCCGCAAGTAGAATAGGCGACCTGGCGCGCATATGCCAGCTTGCGTCGTCGCCATTACGCGCTAGCGTGGTCGGTTCCCGAATCGGAAAACCGACACGGTTTCACATAATTTTTCGCCTTGTTGCGGAACCTACGGTGGTACCAGCATATGCCACGGAGACGACTGACACTCCGGGTGCGCCGTTGATTAGATCGGGAGTTGCTCCTTCGTCTAGTGATGGTAACGGAAGCCAGTTGCTGTTGCAAGGAGCGTACGGCTTTACCGAGTTCGTCGCCAGGTGTACGGAGTGCTACGTTTGAGATCGTTGGAGGTTGTATCAGAAGATTATGTAATAAAATAAAATAAACTAAAAATAAAGTAAACTAAAATAAATAATAAAAAAATAAAAAAATAAAAAGTAAAATAAAAAATATTGTGTAAGGTACACTACAAAGTTAACGCCCCAACTTGCACAAGCAGAACAAGGGAGATCAGCACGAAGCGTTTGTCAGGCTGTAGTAAGAGTTCGGTTGTAGTTTCCGAGGACTTCCGTGTCCGAGGTGTACGTGGGTCGTACTAGACCGCCTGGGTTATCGGATAGCTACAGCGACACACGGGGGTTAAACGGGAACCACCAGGCCGCGCAACCTACAAACCGATGTTCATAAACGACTAAGGTAACCAGTCAAGAAAAAGGAAACGAAGATAAAATAACCTGAATCGACGAGCTATTTTACACGAACAACAACAAAGTCGGCCAAAATAAACAGTCATTGGGTAGTAATTTTAACCTGCTCAGTTTGCTTTCATTTTCTAAAAGAAGCGCTACTGGTTGTAGCAGTGAAAGATGTTTGGCCGTCAGCGTCTCCGGTAACATCCAGTACCGGTGGAAAGGCAGTAACCTTCTTCTTATGGAGCGTGATAAGAGAGAATAACAACAGAGTACTATCGGAAATCGGGGTACTCCCCGAACTCGGTTATAATGCAGAAAGTTATGGACTAACGGTGTATGTGACAGTCACGCACGACTTAACAACATGAAATGACGTAGTGCGGGACCGTTTTGTTGCACAATGGCAGGTTCACTAAAACTTAGTTTGCGCCCTGTTCTGTGGTACGGCATTCAAATGCATCCAAGGTAAAAGTTAAGGGTTTGTAATATTTTAATATACAAGGACATTTGTTGTCATTGTTACAGAAGTATTAACCAAAAGTTTAATGTTATCGGTATTGACTGTAAGCTGATTCACGCAATCTAGTGTGTAAAGGTTACGCTCTTTCAGTGTTAGAATAATAATTATTCCGTAATTAAATGCTGTAAACCAACGGAAATGTTAGCACAAATTTTAGAGAATTTTCTCCGATGCTACGTCAAATTTGTACGGCATATCACCCGTCTGACGAGCACTTTTCCAGGTTGCACGATAGAACGCCCCTGACAGAGTGCAAGGAATGTGGTAAACTATTCTTTAACGAGTTACTGAACCGCCTATTATATATAGATATATAAACAACTTGGGCGACAAACAGTGCAACTGCTGAAGCGCAGTTATTTATTTTTAAAACGGTAGTAATCATTTCCCCTCTGCTTAAGTTATATCCTATGTCTTCGAACGTACGTTACAAACAAGCATAGGTTAATACCCAATAATATTTCGCTATTGTTGCTAAAACAGAAGAGGCAATCTTATTTTTAACATGGGTTATTGAAGGATGATGCAGAAAGTGGTTGCGATAAACTAACCGCCATACATGCCTTACACAGCACATGAATGCAATAAAGAGCCGCCATATGGTGCAAAATACGTGAGCAGTTAAGTCCTGGACCTGAAAACGCTGTGCTAGTCTGCAAGTTTAAAATGATACATGCGTAAATATATTGACATGTCATGTAACCACATAACTTTTATTCTCGGACGATGCGAGACACGTCACAGTAGGCATGTTCATGTTTTTTAAGCGTCGCTTTGCATTAGCATATTACTTCATATGCGGCACAAATTGGTCGTGCCGGTGTATTTATGTGTGACAGCGTGGTCGACCTCCATTGCAATTTAACAGTATGGCGGCACGCTAGCTGCTGCATACCTCCTGTTGGCTCGCGCTGTCATAATATTTTCTCGCCTCAGGTTCTGTTTAGGTGAGTACCGTTAATGCTGACTATTTTATTTAGGCGCACAAATTGCACAGGAATGGTTGGTTATGGGTAAAGATGCAACCTTACAGCATGTGCCTTCGCCTTATCATCACCAGTAAGTTTTCCTTATCGTCGCCTTATGTCGCAGCGCAAGGCTGACATACACGTTGTGATGATGACTGACGCTGCCACATTGACGGATTGTACGGCTAGTGTTTCAAAGCTATCTACTCACACACGGTGGGCTTTGATACTGAGCACTTTTGTGCCATGCATACTTGGCTCTAACAATCATGCCCATAGTTAACGTGATGCAGTGAATACGTGTAATATTTTTGAAGCACGATTTACAGCAGTGTTGCTTAAACTGTTCGAGGACGCTGGCGTTACCCTTATAGTGGTCGCCACATGTGAGCGCAACTATTTACGCTAAGTGCGATCCCACGCCAAGAGAAAGTTACATGCGAACACAAACACACAGTTGAAGGTAAAACTTGCGTCACCTAATTATTACAGCTTACGAATTCATCGTACGGGAATTGCGGAGGAACATGAAGCCCACCAAGCTTCCTTGTGACAGCGAATGTTCACGTATTATTTGATATACCTAATACCCTTCACCACTACGGGGACATCTTCCGTAAGGTACGCTATACTGTTTATGCATGCTCATGCGCGGCGTTAAGTGTCAATTCGCTGCTAGCCTAAGTAGTTGCTTGAGGTGAACGCCACTTTCCTTCTGCGCCTCCATTCTCGCCTCGGTGGTTGGATCTTAAGCCCTACTTCGAGTTGCTTGTGAATATAGAAGTAGAAAAGGGGCAAGTAAGAAACAGCGAGACAGGTGTTACGCTATATCTTGGCCTGTAAGGGAGCTAGTGGCGCGCAGAGCATGCAGGGGTTGTACCTACGCCATACAAACGGTAGCTCCTATAAGGTCATTACAGCTGCAATGAGGTTGATTGTTGTATATATGATCTTGACGCTAAATGAGCCCCTACTTGCACCACCACCATCAGGCAAATGCGCACTTCATGGAGCCTTTTACGCTGTGCCACCTATGACGGCAAATTTTGCGAAAAAGCCTCGAAAAGTTGCTCCATGTGCTGTCAAAGGACATTTATAAATTGAAGGAGCGGTATAATTATGAGGGTAAAGTTAACTATGTAAAGTAATGTAAATATGCATGAAGTTAGTCGTTAATTATAGCGGTACTTAATAAATAAATAAATACATTTTATATTCTCGGGGTTGAGCGAGACACACCAACAAGGCATGAGCAAATAGGTACAATCAGATCTGTAAGGATCAGCTTTGATCTACTTTGTCCTTGCCCTTGGAATGTGCAAAAAGGATATAATTTTGTGATAACGGTTGAACCTCGCAGTGGAAACAGATAGTTAATGCAAATGTAAATAATGTTGTTAATCATGTTATATGATACTATAATTATTTCTAAGTGAATTTTATCGCTTGAAGCAGACCTCCTATGCTGTTACTCGCAGTCAGCTGTTATCTGTCTTTTATCCTAAACTGTATAGCACTTTCTGTGGCCGCTTTGGGTTTCAGTCCTGGTCACTCAAGCGATGTGTTCATTGCCAGGGTAATTATCCAATGTGGTAAGTATTGATCATACAGACTTTGAAGGATTGTTCCGGTACTCTGGAAGCGTTTTTGAGAAACTTGGAGATGCAACGTTTAAAATGTATATTTATACCTGCGCACTGGGCTAAATCATACAAACGCAGCGGGGCCCATCTATATACAAACGTAACTTATAATTTTATATTATTGTAATGCGATAGCTTGCCAATAACTGAACTGTAAGCCAAGAAATTGAACGATCCGCGATCACGTGCTAGGTGCGCATGTCGTGCGATATTTGTCGATACACTTTGAAAGTAGGTTTAGCTTGGAATATGGGTGTCCCAGATGTAGTGTGACGCAGGGAGAGAACTGTAAATAGTATAAAGAGAGTAGTTTGATTGGGTGGTATACCAAGTGGGCCATGTAAGTGTTCACATGTAATGGTGTGGGTGAAAGGAAGGATGTACAACTTGTTAGAATACTGCTTTCTCCGTGGGTAAAGGACGGAATGACAACCGTGATGAAAACAACATTATGTTTCTACTAGGGTAACGTTGGGGGCTTCAGAAAAATGGCAGGAACGTGAAAAAGTACACTGTAAGCGATGCGTCAATAGTTTCAATGTGGACTACTTGTTGGAGAAGCGTTCCTAGTTGCAAACATAAATCCGCTTGCGCGACCTCAACATGTGCTAAGCACAGCTGTCCGAGTACCGTTGATAGTCAATGGTAGTCAACGGGCGTCTTCTAAGGAATAATACGCAGGCTAAAATGAGAATGCGCATTGCGCACATGTGTAACAAGCCCGGCAGGTATGAAAGCTGCACAATGGTTCTTGGATTATCCCAGTGTAATTTTGTTGATAAAGGCAGAGCAATTACTGTATGATTTGCAGCATACAGCATGGAGAAGTACTGGACCTTTACGGATATGGAAATAGAACATATATGACCTAAGGGGCATTGAATGCACATATAAAGGAAATAATGTAAATGACATGGAACTGCAACGGACGCGCAACCGCGGGTGCCACGTCAAGCAAGCAAGTCACCAGCACCACAACAACCATGTTAAAGTTACCATGCTAACGGGAAGGCACACGAAAGTAGCAGCATGCGCAAGCACACAGCATGAAATATGTCATTTGTGTAAAGAACTGCTATATATATACATCAAAGAAGCTTTTATGCCCATCGTCGCACAAGCTGTGGACACAATGCTGTGGACGTAGGAATTGCGTCAAGTCATTACAGCAGATCATCTAGTTACGGGTTATGTGCGCTGTATGGATTTGCGAACTTCGGACCGCACGTCCGTTGACAGCTTACCTACGTATTGGCTTGGGAAACGCGACTTAACCATACTAGGTTGCATGGGAGATGTAATTCGCGTGCCAATCCAAAGTGGCAACTGGCTTGAAAAGGCGGTACCTTGAGGAAGGTACCTTGCGGAGTTGTTACAGCTAGTCTTGGAATTACAAAATAGAGGTAAAACTTGACAGTAGGTGCAATAATCTTAGACGTTTACAGCAGTTCTGATGTCCACATCATTGAGGAGTATTTATATACATATGTATACGCACTCTATCCTAAATGCGTGTACACTAAAATCGTTGCCCCTTACATGGGCCGTTCTCGGGGTCACGTGAAGTAATCATTGATAAAAGCTGGCTTTGCGTTCCCTGGTTTAACTTATCCAAACCGATTGAATAAGGAAGCCTGGTTTTCTTGACGGTGTAAGCGAATGTTAGAAAACAGAGAAGCCTGCATAGCTAAAGCAAATGGTAACCGCAGTCACGAAGGTGCATTAGACAGCGCGGACTTGAAGCACCTGCAAGTAGTCCATATGCAGCATCGTTGTGTACGTCGCTTGCAGGATGTGAAAGATAGCGTAAAGAACTTTGAAGTGTTGTTTCTCAGCTAAATGGCAGCGCAACCACATGCCAGGGTCAGGCCGAGCAGACTGGGCTCACATGCAAGTTTGATACGGCAGGACGAGTCAAGCAAGATACACCTCGGATCAACAGACGGATGGCGCGTGTAGGCTGTGTAAGCAATGGTTAGACACCAGCAAAGCCTTTTTAACCCATGTAGCTGGCGGCCTTACAACATGCCAAGCATCTGGCTGGATATAAGTTGCTTCCATGTATATTAGAGAATTCAGGGCGAGGAAGCCAACTAACATATAGGGTAAACTGGTGGACTGTGCCTGCAGGCTGTGAAAGTGCTTGTTAGGCAACGGCGAGGCTTTGCTATCTCAACTAATTGGCAGCATAACCCCAGGCTTGGTAGGATGCTGGAAGGACGGTGCTGCTATGCACGTTCGACATCAGGGCGAGGCAGCCAAATGACACACGCGGGAAAAAAGCGGACGGTGTTTGCAGGTGGTGAAAGAGAATGTTAGGCAATAGAGAGGCACTTTTACCTCAAGTAAACAGTAGCGTGACCACATGCAATGTATCTGACTTAGCGCACATTGCTCTCATGCTTATCTGACCTACTCTTCCTTGACCCGCGCGAGATCTGCATAGAAGTGCTGAACTATCGTATCTATACATACGACATGTAGGCGCTTGTGGACAGTTCGGACCACTAACTCCGGCATACTGTTCCCTTGATTTGCGTCACCTAATGGTTGAGGTGATTGTGTTCAAGTCATTATCACATTGGTAACATCACCTCAAGAGGGCATCATCTCCGTGCCTGCGTTTAACTTACCTGTGATGTCATGGCGTTAGGTTCGGTCCACTTCACCAGTGGATTATTGCTGGTAGCAGCTCCTTCCTCTGCTTGGCGTCAGTATCCCATGGATAGGTTACCCACCTCACCGGTGTAGCCTACCATCCGTACCTATGCCTCTGGAAACCTATTTTGTTCTTTTCCTTGTTGTTCGGTCATACCTGTATGCGGAAAATTACAGAAAGCCTTTTGCTTCGTATACGTTACTGGTTCGAGCAATGTTTCAAATACTTAGCACTTTTGAAACATCAGCTGAAAAATTATTTTCTCTCCTGCAAGTGCGCAGCTGACTTGCGATGCTATGATGTTAGGCTTCGTCCACCTTGCCAGTGGCGTGTTTCTTCTGTTTTCGGAAACCTCATCCTCTTGGCTTCAGTATACCATGGATAGTGCACCCACCTTGCTAGCGTGATATGCAGCTTTAATACCTATCGCATCTAAATTGTCTGTGGTATAAATTACTGCACCCAGCCATACGTGCTTTTAAAGACCACAGCTAGCTCCTCGATCGTTCGTAGCATCCTCTCAAAAATGCTTTAGCTTCATGCAAGCATCCCACTTTCTGCGATGGTTATCTCTCGTGGACCTGCCAACGACACCCATCTGGCCGGTGGGTTAGTTGCTCGGCCAATGATATTGCTTGTGTTTTGAGCTCCCTACGCACCTGCTAAACGCAGCATCCCAACTCACAAAGCCTTATCTCCAACCAGTACCACTGACCACAACCATTACTGGTGAATTCGGATTAAGCTTTCCGCTGAGCCAACGGAAAATGGGCTGTACTATGGCTGCGGTCAGCCGTTCGGGAAATCGGTCCTAAAAAAGCGTTGCAAGTACCTAAATGCTATATAAATGATGGTCAATGGCGGTGTTCCAAGACGTAGTGGGTTTTCACCTGGCAATCATTGCTCTTATAACATGCCAAAGTATCTGTTTAACGACAATGCGACGTGGCGGCTGTGACACACTGCCGTAATAAGGTCAGCGCTTACTGCTTACCAATGGAATGATCTCAAGGTCCGACATTTGCGAGCACAGGCTGCTTATCTAACCTTTTATTGAACAGCTGCGCTTCCGGAACGACGAAGGTCCATTTCCGGAACCATCCAAACCCCACCCAGAATTTCCGTAACAGAAACACTTAATGAGCTCGCAGCGCTTCAGCGTAGCCTTTTGCTTTGCCACCAATGATCATGCCCTTCACTCTTGCAGCATTCCTATGCAATAGTATGTAAACTTTTGAGCCATGTTCAATGCCAATGCCTATCGCTGTCGCGTGGTTTATACACGCCTATAGTGTTTCTGTGACTCTGTCAGTCACTCGATCGTGCCTGTACCGACTTGTCTTGTTTTCTCGAGAAGATAATGAAGTGTTTATTTATCAGTGTATTATGGACAAGTGACAAATGCGGCAAACCGGCAGACGGCGCGTGCAGTCTCTTGAAGCGAACGTTAGACAATATTAGGACGTTGCTACCACAAGTAACTGGCTCCTCACTCTTCGGTATATGTTTAAGTTAACTTGCCTAAATTAACCTGTCCCTACTGTTTTCTTTATAACTTTCATCCCTTACATGACCCGCACAGCGGTGTCTTCTACTCCAGTGAACGTCGGCGGTCATTAGTCGACCAGTATGTAGTTCGGTTGTTTCCTGTTACATCGATCCATATCTCGTGAACCTTTCTCAAATCCGGGCTGAGTATAATCCAACATGACCTTGCCTACCGTACTGTTCACTCCTGAATAGGCCTTTGCGAAACAGCAATCCGTGCGGCGGCCGTTCCTTCTTGGCGCTTGCACCAAAGGCACTTGAAAACGTGCGCCGCGGCTCAAGCGTTACCCTTACATCAGCGCAAAACAGCAGCCCGCGCAACGACCCCTTCAAATACCGACCGGTATCCCTCTGCTCTACGCTATGCAAGTTGATGTGAGTGTTTATCACAGACACGTTAGTGGTCTACACGCAGGCTCAAGAACTGCGTATTAATTGCCAACACGGCTCCCGGCGGAAACGGTCTTGCCTAAGTTACCTGCTACTTCCCAGTGATAGCTGGACGACTGCTGCTCACTCTGACCAAGTAGCTCTTGTTATATTATTTGATGCCGCAGTAGCCTCTGGGAACCTCGACCCCGACGACCTACTGCACAGGCTGTTGTTTACTGGCCTATATGAAACGTTATTTTACTGGGGTCGAAACTACAATCAAAACCGAAACTTCCATGTGCACGTCAACCTAGTGGGAGCTTTCGCACGTTTGAAACCAGCGGTTCTACAGGGATCCTTTCAAAAAACGCTCTCTTTCCTGATTGCTATCGATGGCGTCACAACACAAGTGGAGCCTCCTTTGCTGCTATATGACATTGAAGGGAAGCCGGTAGGAGCACTCTGCTGCGAGTGACAGCAGCGCTACCTGCTGGGGGTGGTGTTGTCCAGGTGACGAAAGTTAGCACTGTGTGACAAAGTATTCGTGGTATCTACCTCTGTCCGCCTAAGTACAGGTGGGAGTTATGGCTTTTGGCATTAGTTATTAAGTGTTTTCGGCTGCCGCTGGAGGTAGAGCTGCTGCCGGAACACCTTTGGGATGGCGGGGAACCACGGCTGATGCCGCGGATTTGCCTTGCAATAGTAACAATTCCTTTGCTTTCTCAAGAGGCACTGGTGGTTGCATTGCCATCTTTTGCTAACCAACTAGTTATGGGTAACGGGCGCCAACAAATCACAGCGCATTAATGTGAAGGTCAACTTGCGTTGAAACTCAGCCGCAAACATACTGCACACGTGTGTATTAAATTCAAACAGCACGTACTCCGTGCGCAGTGAAATATCGCCAGCTGCGCGCCCCCATCCGCTTCCCGTACAGAAATCTTCACTGGCTTCTTGAATTCGATAAAGGAAATGGTTTCTGTGGAGTCCGGTATACACCAAAGACTAGCCCGAGACAAAAGCCGCAATTCCAAGCCCTACCAGCATGCTGTGTGACACAAACTAACCTTACATGACGTATTGATGTGTAACAGACCATAGCATGCATTCTACTGTATTATATAGTCGTCTGAAGGCACTGCGCAAATGGTCTCCGACGACCTGTGCCCAGCGTACCGGGCACGGCATAGTCGTGAGCAAAGTCGTGAGCATTGCTACAGTAACAGGCGCAACGTACGGAAAATATTTTACCTCTCCGATTTCGTACGCCATACGTCCAGCAGGGCCGTCAACCATCAAAAACCGCAGTTAAGGGATATATAGAAAACACCATATTTCCTTGCCACTTTAGTTGCCTACTCTCGTTTCCACCGGATTTGCTGTGACACAAGCAAGCGCACAGGAGCTCAAACGATACGCGACTCAGGAGGAGGAATATGGCAACTACGTGCGCACAACGTAATCATTACGTTCGACTTTGCAAAGTAGTTCCTTAAATTTTTTGCAATCCCTGGTACATAACAGTTTGTGCATCCACTGTCGAAGAACGGACTTGTCCGCCGTTGACGCCCGTTGCTTTTGGAAGCAGTGCCTGCCCATGTCTCCAACGAGTTGAGACCGAGGCAACCCTATATTTGAGCTGGGATAAACCGGATGAACCGCGCTTAGTTTAGCCGCACATTTGTCCATCCCTAACCACCGCGCCTCGACTGTCGCTGGCATCATCCCCAACCTGAATTCCCCGGCTTGCTAGTTGCTGTGGACTATCTTATTTTAGTAACAGCGCGTAGAAAAGAAAAAACAAGACGCCTGTTACACGAACAAGCAGGTATTGCCACAATACCTTTCTACCCTAGTTGAACTGCTGCGTCGCGTCCTCCAAAATTACCACGCCATATTGTGGCAATATTAAATCCTTCTCTGCGAGTGCAAAAAGCAGGTAAAGTATTTGTTGCCCCACCTTGGCTACGCGGCATGTGTCATGCCGTTCCAACAAACAAGCAACGTATGCCACATCTTGAGCTCTTTTTTATGCGCCACAGCTTCACGTACCACAAATTCGCCAGCGTGAATTCTTGCTTACATTGCCTTACCACATAACACTGTAGTTCACGCGCACTTTTTAATGTATCCCTCAAAGCATACACTCCATACGTTTGCTCCGCAGTCAAACGCTTGTTCACGGAATACAGCCAACTTTGTCTAACTTGGAAAATTTGGCTATGGGTTAAAGTGAATTTGCAGCGCTCGTGTATTTGCCCTTTCAAGCAGAATGTAAATTGTGCTGATCAGTGGCAATCACGCAGTCCATTTCTGACAACACTCAGCGAATGCACTATGAGGTACTGTGCTCCACGTGATGCATTACGCAGGGAGTGCACGCTGCGGAATTCAACATACCTGTTCGGGTACCTTCCTTTAACTACTTCTCCTAACGTTGCCCATTGTGCCGTGGAGTCAACACTGTCTTTTTGAAAAACATTGAAGCCGTCACGGATTAAAGTATACGCACCGCGTTCTGCAGCTCCTGTTAGCTTTCGTCGCCTAGGTTAACCATACGACAAAGAAACGCGATGTCGTCCAACAGGGCGCACGATAAACAGATAAGCTACGTCTATTTTAAACATGGTGCAACATTGCAGTAATTAATGCATATACCATTCCACTTCCATTATTTACTTGTGCACGTAGTATTCCATATAACCATGATACATTTTTCATTGCGCTGGCTAGCCGAACAATCGGCTGGCTAACCAAACGCCCTCCTTATGTTGCCAGCAGGATGGTTCGTGTTTACCCGGTTTCAGCAAATGTTTCGGCGGCAGCGTACAAGAAGGTGGGAGTATGCTTGGCAAGCGTTCTCCCTATATAAGGCCACTAAGGTCCGTTTATCTAGACTGTGACTTGGCGGTTGTGATCCGCTACTAAATAAGATCACTATCCCTTTCTTCATAACTGCAAGGCATTGTATACCTGCAACGTAATGTTCAGCCGTACAATCACTGCAAATCCACGGACGTCAAACATCCGTTTAGCATTGGTGTCACGGTTGGACAAGAGAAAAAGCAGCAAAACGTTACAAAGTCAAAAAACCATTGCGCCTGTCACGCACATTTATCTGTCAACATATTTGACACACCTATGACACTACTATTTTACATTCCTTGATCAACTGTTGCACTCTTGCCATTATAATCCTTGTGTAGGCTTGGCTTGCTTAACTGAGGCTAAAAGTTTACTGGTTTGTTTATTGACATATTGGATTGCGTACCCGATAGCACCTCCACTTTAAGGCCGTTTCTGCCTACAAGGATTAGCCACTACTTGCACGACTGCGCGAAAATATGTGTTTCACCTTGGCAGCTGGTACCATAAAAAATTCTATTCTCACTCTTTGCACAAAAGGTAGATGCGCAATTAATTACTCCTCTTTACTCACGGTAATACTCCTGTTCTAAACACTTATAACCATCCATTGTTCCGTAACTGTAAACACATACATTATTTTACAAGAGCGGCGTTTACTGGTTTTAACTTTCCATAAGTCCAGCCGCTTTACAGACGGCCCTAGCATTTTCCGAACCGCATTTTTAGTCATGTGCTACACCTTTCCTCGCCTTTGTTGGTTCGCTTCCTACAGTTGTAGCTTGCACAATATCAGTTGGGATCAGTTGTCGCAAACTTCTACACCGTCCCCTACTTGCTACGACTCTTATGTGTCATTGCTCATCGACTAGTATCCCATGCGTCAACCAACAAATGGGGCCACGGTCCAGAACACACCACTTGCCATTTTGAATTTTTATCGGGTGAGTTGTCCAAGTGTGTTCAATGTTCAACTTGATTTGGTACCGGTACTATAGGATGATCCCGTGAAGGTACTTTCTTGCATTTTGCGTAGCAGTAATGGATAAGCCTGTTTGAGATGTTGTAAAGCCTAAAACAAATACCGTATATTAAAATCATGAGATCCCTGTACAATCGGGGCCGTTCAACCTTATGGAAACGTCAGAAACAGACAACAGCATGCTCGTGATTGACGTTTATTATCAAAACGCACAATTCCGCTAGCTGAAAACACCATAAAAGGCTTTTAGCTAGAGCAAAGTTAGTCACCAGTCGAGATGCAGCGAAGGCTGTCTATGGCGGAAAGCCGGAAGCTCGTGAAATGTCATTCTTCTAGTTGCCACAAACATATATAGTCATGCTTTAAACAGGCAAGTTTCTTTCTTTGTTTAAGTATAAAATATTATATTATGCTGCTATTTTACACTGACAAACTGCAGAAGTTCCAGGTCCAGACACAGCTTCCTCTTAGAAGACAACCGTGTGTGACACTTTGATCTACGTGAGGACTGTCCGTCGCTTGCCAGCCTTCTGCGAGAACAGGCGATGAAACCTGCCACAGGTTCTGGGGTATGCAAGGCGATCGGAAATCAGCGGTCTCATAATCATGTCCGCCCTTAAGGTGCGATAAGAGCAAAGAAGGAGAACGTTCGGGGTGCAGGAGCATTTGTGTTTGACAAAGATTGAGGGTACGGTTCTCGACATGAAAAGAAATGAAGGAGAGGCGGAGTTCAGGCATGCATAAAAGACAACAAGGACGAACGGAAAAGACTTCCCAAATATGCAGCAAAAAAGTAAACCACTTTTATTGTTTTACAAACCATGTTCCGGTTTTCTTATAAGTTCCAAAACCTTCTGCCACTTTTTGGGTTTTCAAAATGATTTTCACCTTTCTCCGGTTTTTGGAGGGTACCGACGCAAGTGAACACCTGAAAGCGCTGTTAGAAAGAAAAATGCTAACTAACGTCCTAGGAGACTTGTCGGCCTGTGAACCCAACGATAAGACTTGGTAAGCTTTCTCGGCTTAGCGGAGCCGGATGCCTTGGGAGCCGGATTTCCGGTTGATGTGTTGCTGTCTGCAGGCCTTTCCTTCACCATCGGCTGGGTCGATTTGCGGGAAAGCAGCGGATTGAAGTCGAACTTCGTCTATGGTTTGACGTACGCCAATTTCAGGCGATGGATCAACACAGTGTTGCGCTTGCCGTTGGGCTCGATGACGAAGAAGCTAGCCTTACGTTGTTGGACCTTGAATGAACCTCCGTAAAGTCGCTCGAGTAGTCTGCGTAAGCCATCGGTGCAAATAATGACAAACGGGCGGCGGTGCAGAGTTCAGGGCACTTAAGTCTTGTTTGCTGTGCTCGTAAATCGGTAGACATTTTGCGGCGCAGGGCCGTGGCTAAATGCCTATCGTAGTGTGTTTTGGCGTAAAGTGTTGGGGCTTTCGGAGAAGTCGCTTGGTAATTTGATCGGCTGTCCATAAATCAGTTTAACGCTGTACGTAGGAAGATCGGTTTAGAAAGCTGATCGAATTCCTAGTAGTAGGATTGGCAACTTATGTCCAACTAAGTGCATTAACAGCACCTAAATAAATAAACGGCTTATTCTCGACTGGGTAAGGCAACCATTTGTAAGTATGTGCAAGTGGGCACAATAGGTATATTAGACAAATAAATGGTCCATTCTTGAATGAAAGCGACACTCCAGTACAGTCGTAATAAAGTGGTTTTCAGAGCCACATAGAGAAAATAAGCGTACATACACCAAACGACAGAGGTGTGTTCGCAAAATACGTGGATCAAAAACTGGTTTGTAATTATCCTATAAGAGAGTTCTAGGATGATGGACATGTTATTGGAGTCAAATAGAATAGGAGCGCGGAAGCGTGGTAAACTTATGTTTTTGTTATGGATAAACTAGCCTGGGATTTGATTAGTGCCGGAGTTTAAAATACGATATTCTTTGTGCGTTGCCACCCGGTAGAATATTTACTAAACACTGTTGGGCGAAATGATAAGTATTTGTTCACATGCCCTTGTGCGCACAATATCTGCTTAACTAGAACATTGCTAGTATTTAGCAGTGGGCAGTGCCTTTCTTTTGCTGTGAGTCGCTTCTGCGACGTCCTAGTGTTGTTAGGCAGACGTTTGTGGCCTTTTATATTAAGCACACATGCTATGCGGAGATCCACCACGTTTTGGAATATTGTTTTTGACCACGAGGAATAAAAGTGAGCCACTGGCAAAAGCATTAAGACCGATTTGCCGCAGTGCTACTCGCAGTCAGGTTGCACCCATTTTCCTTTGGCTTAGCAAAATGCTTGGTCAGCCTTCATCGGTAACGGTTGTAACCGGCAATAACAGGTGAGCAAGCACCGCTATGTAATGAGGGTCGGATATCTGATACGCCGTAGAATTGCCTTCGCAGATAGTCCACGGATTAGGTTGGGTTTGGCTGGCAGGTTCAAACGGAAAACTCACAGCAGGTAAATGGCATGCGGGTATGGAAATAAAGCTTTGTTAGATATTTTAAACTTCTTAAAAGGATGGTCTCAGCTGTGCGATCTAGCAGTGAACACCGACCAAGAAGCTTGCCGTCGCCTTCAGCATGACCGAGAGCAGTTGAGATTCGTCTGAACAGCGTAAGATATTCGGCGGCTCACACTTGCTAGGTGGGAAATGTATCCATAGTATAATGGCGCCAAGTAAAGCTTCTGACAGTAAAAGGATGGTGGTGATGTTCCGGAGGTAGGAGGGATTTGAACCCAGTTGTTCAAACCAGTAGGATATAGAAGATATATGTCTAAATGTCTATTATATTCCGCGGAATACAGGTGTGGCCGAACGCAATAATACAAACCGTAATAGAAAAAGCTCCAATGGGTATAGGACTGATGTCGGGCCACACCGGCGGGGTGGGTAGTATATCCAAGGGATACTGACGACCAACAGCTGAAGATTCCGAAACCTAGAGTTATAATCCGCTGGCAAGGTGGACGGAGCACAACGCCGTGGCACAGCAAGTGAGCCGAGCACTTGCAAGGTGCTAAAGCATTACTGTGGTGATGTTCCGATCCCAAGTAAATAAATAAATAAATATTTATTCTCGACTGTGCGAGGCACGCCCATGGAGGCGTGATCAGGTTTGTGCAATCGTACAGCAATGGTAACAGTGACAGTATAAAATTGTTCATATGTCCATGATTTGAACTGTACAACGGTGGAAATGTGAAACAATTATTTGGCTGTTGTGAGATCGGGACCAGTTTGTTAGGACGTAAGCCGTCTGCCATATATTCTTGTCATACCACGGCTAATAATAGATTGAGAATCTTAAATGATCCATTTGAAGCTAATTGAAGAGCACGCTCGACAGAGATATGACAATATAGTGCGTTCGTGCATAAGTTACGCAAAGGTCAACGATGATATCGTATAAATTAAATAGACGACAGTATATGCGTGAAAGCGCAGTAAGAAGAAACAACACGCTATGCAACAGTAGAAGCTCCAGTTTAAGGAACTTAGCTAGAGTGGTGAGGCTAGTTGACTTGCCATTGTGAACTTATGGGCCATGACTTTATTCGGTGGCGGGTCAAATTCGCCGCGTTGCAGTGCGGTTATACGGACATCTGCGGCTTTTTATTGGGAGAACGCTTGCCAGCCGAAAACCCATCACGTCCTGAAACACTGCCGCCGATCCGTTGAATGGCGGGTTGTAACTGGTTATGCTTCTTGTTAAACGTCTGTTTGCTCGGTTATTGGCAGTCAAGCTGCGTCACATTTTTCTGTTGGCTGATGTGTTCAGACCGTTCTATCCGCCACTGGCGCGATTTTGAATGCGGGCTGTTTCTGCGTTCTCAAAAAGTAAAGGTTTTATTGGGTATTTGCGCAACGTGTGTGTAAAGAGGTCAGTACCTCCAAAAATCTAAAAACTGCTCTGTACCATGCCTAATTGCAAAGTTGAATAAAAGCGGGAAAGTTGAAATCTAACTTTGTTAAAAAGAAAACGAAATATAAAAATTGTTTATGGAAGTCCACTGTATTTATCGGAAGAAAGAAGGAAGTAGGAGAATGTATGGTAAATTGTGCAAGACGAAGGAGAATCCACATACAACTAACAACCGTGTGTACCGGAATCACACGGCCGAAAACATTATTCCCAAGTGGCGAATAGGACGCCCCGTGATGTGTTAGGCGAGTGCCTATTGCGTTCCTGGGTCCTGTCCTTGAATGGCACGAATGGCTGCGCCCGATTGGTAGGCCAGGAACTAAAGATTCCTTTTGAATATGATGTGTTGCGCATCTGCAGAACCACGTAAAGTCTCCGAGAGGTATGCACTGAAGTATGTTGAATTGTTGTTGAAGTCTTGAAAGATAGGATATGTTTCCCAAAGAGAATCGCAGATCATACTTGGTATGTAGTAAAATTGATGAGCAATACAGGAAAGCACGGACAATTGAGCAGTCAAAGCGGATTGAATAGCTCATAATGACCATTGTTCTGGCTTAGTGTCGGCTGGAGAGTGCGCTTTCCGAAGTCAAAAGGTGTGCTCTAGGCAAGAGGTATGTGGAAGAGATAGTGTTAGGCCAACTGAACCCAATTGTTCCAGCTTCGGCCAATTGTATCCATGAACGATAACGAATGATTTATCCGGTTAGCAAGTTATAAAAGCGGTTGATAATCTTCCGCTCATGTCCAGATAAGAGAACTGTTATTGCAACGAGGGAAAATTCCTTGGATGCTTGACGCCGTACCTGTGACAAACTCGGGAAAAGGCAACGAACAGAGACTGCTACACAGACAGACGAAAGGAATTCATCTGGAACGCAGTCGATCAGTTGCAGCGATGACTGAACTACTGTACGACTATACATGTAATTCTTTTCTAAATATCGCATATACATATGTAGCGAAGGTGACGCAGTACGACGAGAAACGAGCAGAACCCGGATTACTAGAGAAAAAAGATCGTTCCAAATTTGGAATGAAGATGAAGCAGAGAGTTTGAGGGGTTTTACTGCCCATATGCCCAAGCTGTGGGAACCAGAGAGCGGAGGACGAGTTGTGCAGACTATGCGAAAGAATAGCACGCAGAAGAAGCGACAGGGACGCGTTGCATCAGTCCTAATTTTGTAAGGAAGTAGGAAACCAGGGGGGACAATCGCATGTAATTTAGCGTCGAATAAAGCAGGAATGCAACAGAAAGCACAGGAAGGAAAAAATGGGTCGGCAAAACAGGTTCTATTGTAGAGAATTGAAAAAGCCGACGACGTGCTTCAGGCGATGATTTATCCTTGTAAATAAAAAGAATGAAGATTAATGCCCAGTAATGTAAGTAGGGTAACAGTGGCAGAACTTTACGCCGGAATAGGTAGATAGTATGGCGAACAAAGCACAAAGGATGAGGAGCACAGAGTTTTGGGACTGCTGTAGCAGCCTAGAGATTCCTTGGTTTGCCTGTGTAAAATTCTAACTAAAAGTATTTTGCTGTAAACTTAGGCAGCTGGTGTGGTTTGTTGAACTGATTGCAGTGTTCGATTGCCTGACGCTCATCGCCATTATTGCTCGGCGCTCGTTTTGGTTGCAACTCGCGACTGCCCTGTGTTGTGCTTGTTCCGTTTTCCTAGCTAGAGCGTCCGCGGTGTCGTTCCTTTATAGCTAGATAACAGGGAAGCTTTTATTGTATCAATGAAAGTTTTCTTGCAACTCGATCTGTCTTCTCGAAGCGCTCTCTGGGCTCCCGGTACAAGCGACTCTCTAAATTGGTGACCCCGACTCAGGAACAATCAGCGCCGGATATTTGGATTTTTTCTCCGGTGAGCTTGTTCTATTTATTTTTCATATTTTCTGGTTTCTTTTTGCCTACGGTAGCCTATTTGTTTGCGTCACTTTTTAAGCCATGGAATCTGTAGACCATAAGGTATTGCCTCTGCTAAGCGTTGTATCTCTCTCCGTGCCACCATTTTGGGACATGGTTCCTCTTTTGTGGTTCGCTCTTCTTGAGGCTGAGTTTTATAACCACAGAATCGCTTCCAACTATACAAAGTACAGCAAGCTCCTGTCCTATCTTTCCAAGGAGATATCAATGCAGGTTCGTGACGCTATCCTCTCTCAGACCGAAAACCGCTATGAGGCTCTCAAGGAAGCCACGAGCAAGCGTGTTATGCCCTCTGAGAAAGTTCGCCTGCAGCAGCTTTGCAAGGATCTGCAGTGACCAACTGCCGTCAAACCTGCTACGAGAGCTGCAGCAACTACTTGGTTTCTCAACCATGGACGCGACTTTACTTCACGAACTATGGCTACAACAGCTACCGGAAAACACGCAAGCGATTCTCGCTACAGTGAGCTCTGTTTCCCTCACTCAACTAGCAGATTTAGCGGATCGAGTAATTAAACGATCACAGCCACAAGACGACGCCAGCAAGATCAATGCCGTCGCTTTCCAGGGCACTTCTATCACTGGCTTACAGTCAACCATAGAAGCCCTGCAGACACAAGTTGCGACACTTAGTCGCCTGGTTCAACAGCTTCCTATGAACCGTCGCCAGCATAGCCGTACAAAATCGCCCTTCAAACGTTCTAAGTCTAGCAACAGGCAGGCTAGCTGTTGGTACCATCAGCGCTTTGGTACCGCAGCTCGTAAATGCGTCAAACCTTGCAACTTCGCCGAGAAGCAGGGAAACTTCTCGGCCTGTCCGTAACGGCGACGGACGCGACCGGCCAACACCAAAGTAGCCTTATCCGTGTTAGGGATTTAACTTCCGGCACCGAGTTTCTAGTCGACACAGGAGCCGAAGTTTGCGTTATTCCCCGTAGCCCAGATGAGATCATCTCACCATCGCTGTCCAAGCTGCGTGCCGCCAATGGCACACCAATCGCAGCTTTCGTCGAAAAGCTGCTAACGCTAATTTAGGCCTCCAGCGAACCTTTCGCTGGCCTTTCATAATCGCTGCCGTGCCTTTCGCCACCATAGGCATAGACTTTCTTCAACGCTTCGACCTCCTCGTTGACGCTACAAGGAAGAAGCTTATCGACTCTAGAACACATCTCACGGTTATCGGGACTAGCTCCAACGTGGCTGCTATCACTCCCATTCGTGTCCTACCTCAAGCTTCACAACCTTTCATAGAAGTTTTCAACAAGCATCCTATACTTGTTCGCGTCCTGAATGACTTGCCTCCTGTGACGTCACACGTTATGCATCCTGTTTCGGCCCGCCCTCGCCGACTAGCCCCGGACAAGTTCGAAGCTGCTAAGGCGGAATTCGAGCAAATGCTCGAACTGGGAATCATCCGCCCGTCCAAAAGTCCATGGGCATCACCATTACACATGGTACCGAAGAAATCCGGTGACTGGCACCCCTGTGGTGACTACAGTGCACTTAACCAAGTTACCGTCCCGGATAAATACCCCATTTCGCACATGCACGACTTGACCTCAATTTTAGCTGGTAAGTCCATCTTTAGCAAAGTCGACCTAGTTCGCGCCTACCATCAGATACCTGTCGCGCCAGACGACATTGCTAAAACAGCAGTCATCACGCCATTCGGCCTATTCGAGTACCTCAGAATGCCTTTCGGCCTCAGCAACGCTGCCCAAACTTTCAGCGTTTCATTCATGAGGTCACACGAGGACTCGAGGGAGTTTATCCTTATCTAGATGACATACTCATCGCGAGCTCTTCTGACGAAGAGCATCTCCGTCACCTCGACGCTCCCTTACAACGCCTAACACAGCATGGGGTTACCGTCAACCCCCATAAATGCGAGCTTGGCCAAAGTTCCATCGACTTTCTTGGCCACCGCATATCCGCCTCAGATATTGAAGCTCTGCCAGACAAAATCCAGGCACTGAAGGACTATCCTGCTCCCAGCTTCTTCAAGCAGTTACGCCGATTCCTTGGCCTGGTTAACTATTATAGACGCTTGATTCCTAACTGTGCGACCATTGTTCAACCAATGACTGACTTGATCCGCGGTAAACAACGGTCTTCTCATTTTCCAGACGACACTAGACTGTCTTTGGAGAAGCTCAAAGATACTATCTTCAACATAGCACTTCTCGCCCATCCAGACACGTCTGCATCACTCTCCCTGACAACTGACGCCTTCGACACTGCCGTCGGTGTAGTTCTTCAACCACTCATCGCCTATCGATGGATACCTCTAGGTTTCTTCTCGAAACGTTTACAACCTGCCGAATCGCGTTACAACACCTTCGGTAGGGAACTGTTAGCTAATTACTTAGGTATCAGACATTTCCGTCACTATCTCGAAGGTCGACATTTTACAGTCTTCACTGACCACAAGCCATTGATCTACGCAATCAATGGCGCAACGGACAAGTATTCTCCGCGGGAAACTAGACACCTAGACTACGTTTCTCAGTTTACGACAGACGTACGGCATGCCACAGGTGCTCTCAATCCAGTCGCGGAAGCGCTTTCACGCATTCAGCAGATCAGCTTATCGCCTGGCACCAACATTGATCTAGCTCCTATGGCTGCTGCCCAACAAGCTGATCTTGACATAGACAAGCTACGACGCAACACCTCTTTGCAACTACGCTAAGTTTCAATTGCTTCATCTGAGGGGACCATTCTTTGTGACGTCTCACCAACTTCTCCCCGACTCGTAATTCCTACTTTCATGCGTCGATTAGTTTTCAGCGCTTTACACGATTTGTCTCATCCCGGCATAGTGCTTCGCAGAAGCTCGTAACTGAGCGCTTCGTATGGCCCAACGTCAATCGTGATATTCGCCTTTGGGCACGCGCATGCTTAGAGTGTCAGCGCGCCGAGGTATACAGACACACCAAAAGCCCACTTGGCGTCTTTCCCGCTCCTGACTCTCGTTTTGCACACGTCCATGTCGACCTGGTCGGACCTTTGCCTCCATGCAAAGGCTACGTGTACCTCCTCACTTGTGTCGACCGATTCACCCGTTGTCCAGAGGCGATTCCGATAGTCAACTGCTCATCTGAGACAGTTGCGCAAGCTTTCCTAGAACGCTGGGTAGCTCAGTTCGGTTGCCCAAGCGTAGTCATCACTGACAGAGGATCGCACTTTGACGGATCCGTCAGCAAATTGCTAAACGTTCTTGGTTGTCAACATAACCGAACCACCGCATACCATCCCGCAGCTAATGGGATGGTAGAAAGGTTCCACCGGCAACAAAGCAACACTCTGTGCCCAACTCTGTGCACATCCTGGCACGAAGCACTTCCGCTCGTTCTCTTAGGCATAAGAAACACGATTAAAGCGGATTTGTACGCTACTCCCTCGTCGCTAGTCTTTGGATTCACACAACGCTTACCTGATGAACGCGTCTCACCAAAAGCACCAACAACCTTCTACTATGGCGACTACGACGCTCGCCTATCTCATCACACTCGACAGCTTCAGCCTGTGCAACCAAGAGCATAGAGCTTGCTTACAAATGTGGAAGAACGGCTTGCTACTTGCACGCACGTGTTCATCCGCATTGACAGCGTACCCCGGCCACTTCAACCTCCTTATTCTGGTCAGTACCGTGTCGTACGCAGGAGCGACAGGATGTTTACCATTGACTACAATGGTAAGACTGAAACGATCAACGTCGATCGACTCAAGCCAGCATTCCTCGACAGGTCTGACTCTTCGGTGCAACAAGCACCTTCACAGCCTGCGCCATCACAGCTCGCATCGCAACTTCAGACGTGTCAGTTGGCTCCAGCAGAACCGACAACCTCAACCGATAGCACTCCTACTCGCCCTACTATCAATCGACGCGGTAGGAAGCTACAGCCTCCAGTTCGTTTTTCGGACTTCGTTTGCACTTACTATTTTACACAGAACGTGCCTTCGAAATTTTCTGCTCTTACCAAACGTTTTTGCAAATCCACAAAATATTCAAAACGTTTTGTAACTACCAAATAAGAGCAAAACGTTTTGAAAACCCAAAAGCAGCTTCGCACGTTTTCGCTTTGCACTCTTTTGTGTATGGCTTTGCATTTGTGCTGCTTTTTCATTTTGCTTTCCATATACACCCCGCCGGTTGGTTGCACCTCGGTTTCACTTTTGCTGGATCCCCGCACGTCAATTGCAAGTGGAACGAATTCCCTGCTCAACCGCATTCGTGAACTTTACTAACTGCCCCCACAAACAGTTTGTTACCGTTTCGGCAACGTAAGGAGGACACGGGTGGGAGCCTGCTAGGGTCCGATTGCATGGTTCTGCCCCAGCAGCTGCATCAGGTTTCACAACCCGGTCTCGCAGAAGGCTTGCCCGCGACGAACAGTCCTCACGTAGATTGACGGTCTGCTTACACAGTCCCTTCTGGGGAAGGCTATGTAGCAGTCTGGAGATTCCCAGGTTTGCCTGTGTAAAATTCTAACTAAAATTATTTTGTTGTAAACTTAGGCAGCCGGTGTAGTTTGTTGAACTGATTGCTGAGTTCGAATGCTTGACTTGCTCATCGCCATTTTTGCTCGGCGCTCGTTTCGGTTGCAACTCGCAAATGCCCTGTGTGCTGTGCTTGCTCCGTTCCCCTAGCTAGAGCGTCCACGGTGTCGTTCCTTTACAACTAGATAACAGGGAAGCATTTATTGTATCAATAAAAGTTTCCCTGCAACTCGATCCATCTTCTCGAAGCGCTATCTGGGCTCCCGGTACAAGTGACGCTCTAAACTGCAGAACCAAAACTTTTTCAGCCTCGGTTGCCCGGAAACAATCAGAAAGAAGGAGACTAAGCAGGCGGGGAAAGATTAGAGCCAAGCCCAAAAAGTTCTCCGTACAAGTGTAAAAGGTATGTCAACAGAGGGCGGGAAAAGGAAATAATGAGGTCTAGAAAGAAAGGTATCTGCTGGAGAGAAGTGGAAAAGCCTACAATGTTCTAGAGGTGTTGCGAACAGACCATTGGATCTGTCGATGATTCGTCGGTAAAGCCTCAGCAGTCAGCAATGAGACCATTGAGAGGGGGCTAGAATGTAAGCTCATAGAGAGAAATCAATTTTATTGTTGCCAGAATGCTAACAGAGAGTTGACTGTAATAGACATGTTTAGCTTGTAGGTGGAATAGAATAAAAAGCTAAATTACTGCCAGTAATGCTCATTAGGTGAGTCACAGAGCGTTATGTTGGTAGAACCTAGCTCATTTAGATCTCAGACGTCCAAGCGAGGTGAGAAAGAATGAGACAGTTTAGACGAGGCCGGACAAATCAGAAAGATGAATCTTGACCGCCAAATTAGGTTAGGAATAAAGTAATAAGTGTCATAAGAAAAGGAAAATTGCGGGACGACAGAGGCTATATAAAAAGCCAGTTAGCATGTCAAACGAAGCTCCCAGGCTGAGGGACAGTGTATGTTATGCCTGCACCGCCTAGACTGTTAACGTCTCAGAGGTCTGGAAACAGTCAGGAAGTAGGAGGCTGGTCAGGCGGAGCCAGATTAGAGCCTTACCCAAAGTTATCCGTCCAATTGATAAAGGAATGCAAAATGGAGCTCGAAAATGAAAGAATGTGGTCGGGAAGAAACAGACTATTAAAGAGAAGTGGAAAAGCCTACAAATATCTCGAAGTTTTGCGAACAGATCTTTGGACCTGTCGATGGTTCGACAGTAAGGGTTCAGTAGTCGGAAAGCAGGAGACCATGGAGATGAGAGGAGGATATCGGCCCATGGAGAGAAAGTCTTATTATAAATGTCGAAATGCTAACAGAGGGTCAACAGAATAGGTGTTACTGATTAAAGGGAATAAACTAACGATGATTCATGAGCAGCAGTGCTCTGGATGCGAGGAAACACAGCGTTGCGTTTGCAGAGACTAGATCCGTTAGTGTTTAAGCCATGTAGTTCAATCATTTGGAAGATACGGCCCGTGGGGACAGAAGGCCCCAGATGGTAATCCGGTCTGTCCACCCATGAAGTTGGACCTATGAAGGTAACCATCAGGAGGTTTACCAAGGTACGACAATCTAAGTAAGTTTATTCAGCTCTTCTATGCAGGTCTCGCATTGGGGAAGATAGTCGCTAGCGAGAGAAACGACTTCCTGTGGAAAGGAGAAAGTGAGGAGAGCCAACTACCCCAATCCTTACAAAATTAACCTTTGTTGTGTTTGTATATACGCTAACTGTGTTGTCATGTACATGCATGTACGTTTTTATATTGGCGTTGCGAAAAGAATACGAGTATACAGAAAATATGTATTAGGATGTGTCGAGCTATGCAGCAAAGAGAAGCAGACGCGGTACGAAAGTTAGATGGAGAAGGAAGAAGTCTCAGAAGAGAAGCATTAATTAACAAGGAAAATGATATTACTGGAATAAAGAAAATGCTGAAGTACAAGTAGTGAACCGTTGTGGAATAAACTAGCCCATCGGCGCGTAAACTGCTCAAGTAAACTACACGATGGTAGAGTTCTACGTTGTTACTGGTAAGACAGTTGGAAGCAGAGACAAAAATAAAGGCACTATCCGGATTAATTCGCATCAGAATCCGCTAATAAATTAAAGCTTAAAGAAACGCGGAAGACAAATAACTAAGAGAAGGAGTAGGACTAGGCAACGGATATAAAGTGAGGTGAAGTGAGAAAATGCAGCTTTTCGATGGCTTAATAGGAAAAATTATTAGCGATGATGATTTCAAATAGGTGGAATAAAAATGGTGAGCGGCGTAACCAAATACTTGAGGATCTGCACACTCAGGTACGAAGCTACCGTGTAAAGATTTGGGCGGTGGTGCAGCTGAGGTGTTTGGTGCGTATGGGGTTAAATATTTAGCGCCGTGGAATTAAGATAAGGGCTGTCAAGGCAGGGGCTATAATAGAAGTTGCAGTAACACAATGCAGTGCGGTTAAGGTTAGACAAAGACAAAATATTAGTAAACGAGGACAATTTTTGGGAATGATTACGAAGGCAACATAGCCATGCGCTTAGGGTTTTACCAACAACAGTACGGAGCTACAGTGAAGAAGGTAAGTCATTTGAGCAGCAGAGGTAAGTGGTGCGTAAGGGGCATAGAAAGCTACAGCCAAATAATAACGAAGGAGTATGACTACGCGGGGGATACAATGTACGGTAAAAATAGAAAATGCGGTATTGTTAAGGTTAAATATAAGCGCAATTATCGGTCATCACGATGTTAGCTTGGGGAAGGATTTAAGTGAGCAATATAGCCAAATACTTGGTGTCCTACGCACAAACGTGCAGAGCTACAGTGTCAAGTGTTTGATGGTGATGCAGCTATGGTAGTTAATCCAAAGTAGAAATGAAAGCCAGAGCAATATAGTTAAGAATATTAGTAGAACTAAGCAAGCGGTACGAAGCAACGAAATGTAGGAAAACGTAGGGTTATTAATGTCAAATAAAGGAGCACTTAGTAACGATAGCTGTGTCCGTTTAAAGGAAAAATATAGCTGAGCAATATAGTCCAACCTCTGCGATCATTTGCACAACAATGCGGAGCTACGGTGCTCAATGTAAGCCGGGATAGAAGCAGAGGTAGGTTGTGCGTAAGTAAAATGTCAGCTAGAGCCCAAGGGCTAAAGTGGAAGATGAAGTGTGGCATGGCACTATTGTTAAGCTTAAAGAAAGAAAACCTTATTAGTGACCTCGTAGACAGTTTGAAGGGAAGATGTGGATAAGCAACATAGCCAAATACTTGCTGTCCTACGCACAAATGTGCGGTGCTACGGTGTCAAGTGTTTGACGGTGGTGCATCGGTGGTCGTTAGTCGCTAGGTCGAAAGGAAAGCCTAAGCGACAGAGGTTAGAGGAGGAATAGTACTAAATAGGCTACTAGGAGAGGTAATTAAGGAAATTTCAGTGTGCGTAAGGTTAGATATAGGAACAATTAGCAGTCATAACTGTGGCAGTTTGAGGAAGGTTAAATGTGTTCAGCATAGCCAAATACTTGAGGCCCTGCACAGTAAGGTGCGAAGCTGCACTGTTAAGTGTACGTCGGTGAAGCAGCGAAGGTGGCTGTTGTGTGAGAGGAAAAGGAAGCCAAAGTGCTATGGACTAAGGCAAGGTAGGGGATACAAAGGAGGCGAAGAGGAGCAATGCAGTGGTTAATGTTAAACGGAGGGACAACCATTAGTGATACCAATGGCCGTGGGGAAGAATGTAGGTAGTTAACGTAGCCAGATACTTGATACTTGATACGCACAAAAGTGCGGAGCTACGATGTAGTAGTTAACTCAGTAAAGCAGCAGAGGTAGATGTTGAGTACGCGTACATGTAAGCCAGAAACAAAGAGAAGAGTGAAAAAGTACTAGGCAAGGGAGGTGACTAGAGGTAAATACGGACAGGGCGGGATTGTTAATGTTAAGCGGTGGAACAATTAGTAGCAATAGCTGTGTGAAGTTAAGGGAGATATAGCTGGGCAAATTAGCCAAAAAGCTACAGTCATTCGCACTAAGGCGCGGGGCAACGGTGTCAAATATAAGGAGGTGTAGTAGCAGAGATAAATGTTGCCTATTTGGAAATGATAGCCAGAGCTAATACAGAAAAGTCTGCAGTTAGTTAAGAGATTAAGTGAAATGAACCGCCGAGAAGCCAGGTAATACAGAAGCGGCGCTTTTAGTGACAGTTTATGTGGCTGAAGGGAAGTTAGCTGAGTAATACTCGTAAGGTTATAAGCTAACAGTTGCGCAATTATTTGAGGAATCGTTGCCAAAATAGAATCAACGGAGCATTAGAAGGTGGAGCTCTATTTTTTCACAGGTAAGTCAAATTACCAGAACGAGCAAAGGGGTTGAAGCCGGAGTTATGGTGTTGCCGAGCCCGTTCTTGGTTGAGAGAGTGATATATTGGGGTTGAGCAGCAGGTTACGAGTAAGACGTCGAATAATAGAAAAAGTACTGCCGCTGAAGGAAAACTGGTGGAGTAGACTCAGCAATGCTATGAACCTGATGGTATGAAATTAGATGGGATAGCAGTGCCAAAATGAGACGTGAACCACTCAAGGTTGGAGCTCTACGGTGTCACAGTTAAGCCAGATGGATAAAAATAACAGTGAGAATAAGCAGGAGTACGTAGATAGAAGCATTCGCGCTTGATTGAGGGATTAACGAACGTGCCACAAGCAGTCAGTTAAGAGGTGGAACGACGCTTCACAGGAACAATTGCTGCAACTGAAGGAAAGTTTGGCTAGGGGAGCCGGATGTGCCAGGCACCTGCAGAGGTGGAGAAAATTGGGCAGGGGTGCCAGTATGACTACTTGATCTACTAGCAATTGGAGGGCTATGGTGTCTCAGGTAAGTCAACTGGACACAGAAAACAGCGGAGGGAGCCGGACTGATGAGGCAGCTGAATTCACTATTGAATAAATGTTTAAACGACATAGAGTTTCGATCAGTCGGCTAAGAGAAGGAACGCAGGTTTTTAGGTATATTTGCTGTAAGTGGATTGAAGGTAGGGTAGAAAAGTCAGCAATGTTATGAACCCGCAGATGTTGAGTAAAATGGGGCAGCGGCGCCACAAATGCTCAACGGAACCACCAGAATGTGGAGCTATACCGTGTCTCAGTTTTGTAAAAGGTGGGTTATAGAGGAGAGCAAAAGAGCAGCACTAAGCATTTAGACACCTTCGTTTGTAGTTGCGAGAGAAAGCATATAGGCTGCAAAGCAGTCAGTTTAGAGGAAGATCGTTGGTTTATTGGAAAAATGCTGTAGCTGTTGGGAAGCTAGAGTAGTAGAACCAGTGATGCTATGAACCTGCAGATGTAGAATAAGACAGGACAGCGTGCTAGAGATGACTAAATGAAACACTTGAATGTGGAGCAATACGGAGTCACAGATATGTTAATGCACATGAAGCTCAGAAATTAAACGTCGGATTAAATACAAATAAGAATGCACTCATGGTTCAGAGAAAATGGGTCGCAGACTGCCGAGCAATCGTGCAAAATTAGAAGCTGTTCTCAGAAGAACGAATGCCGCAGCTGTAACGAAGATAAGTAAGAGGAGCCAGCGAGGCCATAAAGTTGCGTTTGCGGAATAAGATGGGGCAGGGACACCACAATGACTTAAGTGACCCACCGGAAGTCTGGACTCTACGGTGTAATGGGTAAGTCGGATGAACACAGAGAACACTCTTAATTTAGGGATCAAGGGACATAAGCTACGGAGTAATCGGAAAGAGGAGGAAAGGTGATTCCGTGGAGCAATTAGGTAGCTGAAGAGAAGATAGGGCAGCAGGGCCAGCGAGGCTACGAACATGCAATTGTGGAAAAAGATGGGGGCCGCAACGTCACAATTGAATAATTGATCTACTGGAACCTGCAGTTCTACGGTGTCACTGGTAAGGCAAATGGCCCTGGAAATGAAGGGAGTAAACTACGGTTCAATTTCGGAGCCGAATTTGCACGTGGTAGTAGTTAATCAGCAGGACGTATAGATGGAAGGGGAACCAGCTCGTTGGGTTAGAGACTCGACGGGCCATTTCTGTAGTCTTTGCTTTCTGGTAGGTTGTGACATAAGAGTTCGGTGGACCGTAATAAGTTGACTTGGTTGACCTAAAGTCGGAATTCATATGGCGAAGTGTAGGACCGCGTACCTGAAGGCAACTCGTTCCAGATGGCTGCGTATGTGCTTGAGACGTAGGTTGCACTCGATTTTGTGCGCAACTTCCTTATTTCCAGTGCGAACTGCGTTGCGTACGGTATAGTGCGGCTCCTATCGAACCTAGCGGCCAAAGCCAGGAGAGTGGATCTATCGGTAGATAATATCAACGAGAAGCGCTAAGGTGATTTCCAGATTTCTAAGCCACAGGGGATCTAGGTGCGGTCGCTTGCAGCGAGCTGTGTAGCTGTTATTGTGTCGTATCCAAGGGTAGTGAAGGGAAGGAGCGCCGAACAGGTTCAAACGCCTGGGTATCAGAGGCAGTCGTGTTGCGGTAGACCTTCGAACAATAATCCGGTACTGGACGTGTACCCGCTTCCACAGCAGAAATTTAACTCCGGTCGCTTAGAACAACCTAAGTTGCATAGCGTTCATCGTTTTGGCTCTGGTTGCTGAACTGTGCATGTTTTGAAAAGTTTAGTGTATTGGAGTCAGCAGTCCTATAGCAGGGACCCGGATGTTATGGATAACGGGTGAGCCCTGAATTGTCAAGGAACGAGACCGAGCGTCACATTTGTATGTGATAAGTAAGCTTTTGTTGGCAGAGTACATTTTGTATTTGATGCACCACTTGCCAACGCATCAAGGCTTTCTTGTATGTTGAGGAGCATATTATCCCCAGTTGCGCAGGCAAGGTTTTAGGCAACATTGATATCATCAGCAAACAGATAATCCGAGCCGTGTTCGAAAGCCGCCATAGCGTGGTTTATGTAGAGGAGGTATAGCCATGTGCGTAGTGGGCTCCCATGGACGACTCCGCTGGTGACATGTCTACGGCTAGATGGATGAGACAAGATTTGGACAGCCTGGGTCCTGTTGGCGTAGTATGGCTTGAACCAAGTGAGCAGCGGGTTTTGTGTATCATATAAGGACCAAATGCCAGGTCGGAAAGAAGGTGGTCCATGGCCTTCTGCATGTCCAAGAAAATACTTATGTATGCCATACCTTGGTCCATGGAGTCAGTGATAAGATTCAAGAGCTTAAGCAAACATGTTTGGCAAGTGAGACTTTTGCTAAAGCCATGCTGCGCCTTGCACACCAGGTTTCGTTACGGAAGGAGGTTCGAGGTCTCACTTATCACCAACTCCTCTATGATTATGGGAAGAATGTACGTGTGACTAATCGGACGATAATTAGTCACATTACCATTAGGGCTGCTTGGGCTTTGGTTTAATATGGCATGCTTTCGGTGTGGGAGAACACAACTGGGCTGCATTGATAGATTAATGATGGTTTGAAAAAGAAAAACTTGTCTAGGCCTCCTTGTCTAAAAGCACTGTAAGCAATTCACCTGGGCCCTTCTAATAAGCTGGTTTCACTGAGCCTACTGACTTCTTGATATCAGTTATTCTGAACACAATGGTCTTCAAAGAGTCGTTGGTGCGTGCCGTAAGTTTAATTGCTGATGGCACGCTGGTAGTGGCGTTGGTCTAGAGCAGAGATGCAAGTTAAATACGCTTCAGATTACTGACGGGTCTTTGGTTCAGGACGAATAGGATAGGGAGATTGGCGTGACGGTAGTTTCGCTACGCCCTCTGCGGTTAAACAGTCGGAGGCGCACCGATTGTATGTTCTTAGTAAGCACGTGCCGTTCCTCGGCCCGGCTCTGTTCGGGACGCTGTAGTTTGAGTTTAGGGAAAATGGTGTGCGATTTTAAGAGGATTGTAATGCCCTGTGTTCTTCTGTATGTGCTTGCTGGTTTACTCAATTGCCGTGGTATAGCTGTAGACGCAGTGCCGCGTTTTGTTAATGCAGCGCCTGTATGCTGCATTACGGAAGCTAGCTTATCTAGACAGTGGCTAAAATTTGCATAGATCAGCTCGGCTGCCTCTTCTGGGTCTCGTGTAAGCGAGAATCGGTCTGATTGGGTGGATCGTAGTAGGACTTCAAACTTTTCTCAAGGCGTGTTGCTAATCGACACGAACTAAGCCTCCTGTTCGAGGGGCGAGGCGACATTTGGTGGGTTGGAGGAATTCAAGCAGCACCATATAATGGTATCAGCCGGGCAATTACTTTATTGTTTTGGCAGTCCTCACAGATACCTCGAGAGTAAAGATAAGGTTGTATGTTGGAGTGTCTTGTGGGTGTTAAAACATGCTGGCACCAACCTAGGAGCTTGGTTGGTGAGGTGTGGTGGCGCCAATCAATATTGCCATCGCCTAGCATGCATTTAGCTGAGTGTAGTGATACAAAGTGATGCACGTCTGAACTATGGTTAACATCAGATCTCTTGTGCTGAGAAGGGAGGTATACGCATCTAATAAGAAGGCCTGGTTTATTAACTTCAGCGGTAACCTGGGACGAGTCTAAAAGTTGTCGATCATAGGCTCAATAACAATTTGTGGCTTGCCTGCAGCTTTAGTATAGATGATGCGGCCGTTTCCTCTGGTTTCCTGTCGGCCAGTTGTGGGGTTGTTATACTCTAAGATGTGGGGGGGGCGTGGGTTGAGTTAATGAGCCAAATTTCGATGACGAGGATTATCCGAGGGTTAATAAAATAGGCAAGCTAGCGGAGAAACTGTGACCTATTAGTAATAGATCGAGCGCATAAGAGAAGTACATATATATTTTGCTGAGGAACGGTGCATTTGTTATTGAGTTGAAGCAGGAACGAGAAGTAATGTGGGACATGGAGGGGAACAGCGTGGGTAAAATGGATCATGGAACTATTTCCACAAGAGCCTGTAAATGTCACACACAGACACGATGAAGTAGCTGGGACAATATAGGATGCAGGGAAGGCAGTGGGAGTGCTGCTGAGTCCCATACAACTTGGTTGGGGGCCTTAGGGTTGAACTGAGGTTTGGAAGTACGAGTTGGTTGTTAAGTAAGTTCTTACAACTGGCGGATAAAAATGTTGCACCGTGGATCCCATGTGCGAGAAGTATGCAGAGGGGAAGAATTGGGAAACAGACAGAGCGGTGCGCTCACTGTGGGACTGGTTACATGTAGGCATAGGTTGTGGTGCTCTGTTCTTTGACGTTGCTTGAAAGTAGATGGATTCGAGTTTCTGCATTGGTACATCATTGTTTAAACAGGTTTATTTAAAGACGCTAAGAGGCGTGGTAAAGGTGCTGCATCACCGGTTATTCTAGAGCGCTTCATCACTTGACCAACTGAAAGTTGGGAGCGGGTCTCATTTGCTGACTTTGCTTTTAAGAAAGTTGCAATGAGGCTTCTTACGTTGTCGGTAGCAGCGGCTGCCGTAGAGTTGTTATCGGAGGTAGTGGGACGATCTAGTACAGTTTCAGCGTTATGAGGCCAAGCTGAATTAGAAGATAGGCACTTGACTCGGCTAGTGGAAGTGTGATACAGCGGCCCAAATCAACGGAGGCAGCTGGTGCATCTGCTAGCGGCGTAGATAAGGTTGGTCTTGGCTGATTTGCGCATTTAAGGTCCGTGAGGGAAACGTTTTGGATAAAACCATGGAATTCTGTTTGTGGACCAGGAGGAAAATTCTAGTTTTTAGGTATATTATGACTTTTTGGTTTCATCGAGTGTGTTGTGTGAGACCTTGTGGGGCATAGGCAGGTGAGTTGGAGTGCGTAGATTTGACCAGGGGCTAGGTAGGAAGCAAGTAGCTGCTGGGATTAGATCATAGTTGGTAGCGACACACGTAGCCGCAACCAATTGTGGACTGGTTTCATTAACCGGCATGCGCGGCCGCTGGGCTGGTAGCCGCCTGTGGTGCTTTTATCGAAAGCATTTCTTCTGAGGCGCATTAACTCCGGACCAGATGAAGACTGGCTTTTGTGTATGTTCCCTTGTAGCGAAGTCCCGGCTCTCACAATTTTCACTCTATAGAAGCGGTGTTATTGACTATAGCTTGTGATTTTTAATAAAGTTGTTGGCAGTTGTATTGTTGTGGAAGTGTAAAAGCATGGAAGCGTTTGACCTCTGAACCTCTTTCCTTGGCCTTATACAGCCTCAATGCAGATCGCTCATCGATCCGGCTTTAAGCAGCATTCTTTGAATTAATTCCAGTGGAAATGTTTCTAGGAGGTTAAACATAACCGCATTGGTGGAACATCACACTGCTAAGTAGTTCAGATGTGCTGGCATTTACGAAAGCAACAGCACCTTTATGGTGGTTCAAGTTGGGATTTCGTGCCAGGACGGTTAGGCGTTCACGTCTATTAATAACATTCTCAATATGAGTAGTGCTGAGTTGAGTTGAGTTGAGTTTAAGCTCGGTTATGTCAGCCTGCATAGGCTTACATTTCCTTACTACCTCCCCAACATGTCCTGCAAAACCATTGAGCATTGCTGCATAGCAACCGGGGTTTGCTTTTAGGCGCCTTTGCTGTTGTTGCTTGTTTTGCTGAACTGGATTACGGTGTGAGATCCTAGGCAAGTTTACAAATACAGTGTATAGGTTACATATTTCTTCAGCGAAAAATACAGAAAAGAAATCAACAACTTAACTAACTTCGTAACTTCTACCTTAGCGAGGCCATGAGCTGTCGGTGGAAGTGTCCACTGTTTCATTTGCCTAAGGGTAGTGAACAATTGTCCGGATGCGTTTACATCCGTGCATTTTAGTAGATCATTAACAGCCGGCGATTCAAAGTTCAGACCACGTTCGGTAGTCACAGTAACTGGACAGCTATGTGAAGCTACCCAACGCTCGACGAATGGGCGCGCCATGGTCCCAGCGATCATCTCGCGCATTGGAATAGCTTTGTGCCCGCAAGTGGCGCGCTCCACCATGATCAGTATATAGACCATGCCTCCTGATGGCGGAACTGGTACTAGAATGCCGAGGTGTACGTGAACTAACCGAGGTGCCACTGACGGAAAACGTCCAATCTGAGAAGAAAAGTACCGCTAAATTTTGCCTGCTAGCAAGGCGGACCCTTGCGTGCCTAAAGTCTGAGGTCGCGCTGCGTTTTGAGCAAGACGTACCTGTCGGCAATCATCATGATTGAAGCGCAAAGGCCAAGATGCGCTATGTTGTGCAGCGGTTCGAAGACTTCTCAAAAGTAGCACTGGGTACAAGGGGACGTGGATGTTCGGTAGAAACGCCGCAGGTCATTGTACCAGTAGACGAAGGAAGCGGTATACGTACAAGCTTTAGGGTGGACACTTCGCATGCTGACTTTATGTCTTATTCGGCTTGCTGAGCGGCGGCCAACGCGGAGAAGTCGAGCGACTGATCGGTCGGGGCCAGAGAGTTTACACTCGATAGCGTGTCCATCACGACCCAGTACTTACCAGACACGTTTTCGACTTCCGACGAAAGCTGAGAGACGAAACCTAGGGGACGAGCTGCCCGAGGAGAGTGTCATGGCGAAGGGTTCCGGAAGGCGTAGGCAAAGGTTTTGCGGAGATCGTAAAACGCGTACCTACAACAACATGGCGAAACTGGCGAATAGCGGCGTAGACGGCGGGTTACTCGCAGTCAAATGTGCTGTATTTCGTCCCAGCTGTCTGCAGACTTTGAGAGCAGAACGCCCGGAGATGCCAGTTACCTTAGGAAAACTGCTGTAAAACAACGCAGATTGCCTTTTCCGAGACGTCGATGGCCACACTGATCGAAGGGTACGAATCGAAAAGGTGGAGTATAACGGTGGAAGCTAACGCTACTTTGCCGGATTTGAAGGTCCTTTGTGTTTCAGGCGTGAGATCAACTGCCGTTGTAGTTTCCACGCAGAAGCTCCTTGAGCGGTTGCGTAAGCTCGGCGCATCGCAGTAGGAATCGGAGATAGTAGTTGACCATGCCACTGAAGCATCAAATAACGGCCAGAGTGGTTGGACAATAAAAGTCGCGAATTGCATGGTCTCCGTCCTGCAAAGAGCGAATACACTACAAACCTCAGCCGTCCCAACACCTCCGGGGTCTAGCCTGCTGCCTCCCACGACCGAACGCCGTGGTCGAAAGATGCTTAATCCCCATCGTTTTTCGACTATGTACAGTGTAAATATGTTTCGCGTTATCGATATTATATATATTTGCCTCGTGTTTGGTCGAATGACGTTTTGGAAACACAATAGCAAAACGTTTGAAACAACGGTTTTAAGAAATATTCACAAAACCAAATAATCTTAACACCCAGGTCCTTCCTTCATTCTGGCGTTTTATGTGCTTTTCTACTTTCTCGACTTCATACGCTCTAACCTTCCCCTTTGATCGAATGGCCCACACGAGTAATGTTTTCGAGGATCGGTGCAGACAACGAAGATCTTGAAATGATAACTATACGTTTCGCCGCGAGACGAGGGTCACTTCGTTATGAAACGACGGTCTTTTCCTCGTAGGACGATGGGCATTTCTCTGCGGGACAAAGGTCCGTTTGGAGCGGGGCTGGGTGCGGCCGTGGGAGAGATCACTCCCAAGCGCACCGTTTGGCAGCAGCGAAGGTTGTGTCCCTATCTGTCATTTTGGGCTAGCCAGTGTTTTGTATTCCTACAAGCCCGCTCCGACGGCTCGCCGAAATGCGCCCTGTTCTGCAATTCATAAAAAGTAACACAAAAACGGCAAAGGGGACTCCGACTCCATTAGACACAAACGCTCGCTTATGTTTACTCGGCACGATTTTGCTTTGCGAATATCGACTCACTAGTCATTTCGATATCCCACGCTTCCAATGTTCAGCATTCTAGGAGGAGTTCTGTAGCGCCAAAACAGATAACTAATAACTAAATAGGTATATTCTAGACTTCACGAGACACGCCCGTACAGGCGTGATCAAGTGGTTGACAGAGCCACAGAAACATTAAAAGCGTGTGTACACCACACAGCAGAAATAGGTGTTGGTAAAATACAGGGCTCGAAACTTGCACATAAGGTTGCATAGCAATGATGCAGGGATGAAAGTCATGATCATTGGTGTCAAAGAGAAATGTGGCGCCGAAGCGCTGTATGATCACTAAGTGTTCCTGTTACGGAAATGCTGGATGAGAGTGCGAATGGTTCCGGAGGTTGATCTCCGTTTTTCCGCAGGCTTATGAGTCCGATAGAGCGTTTGATAAAGACGCTGTGCGCATAAATTTCGTGTGAAGCAGTCAGCAGTGACTTTATTTCGGTGGCGAGTCAAATCCGCCACGTCGCAGTGTCGTTAAACAGACATTTGTAGCTGTTTATGGGGAGAACGCTTTCCAGGCAGAACCTGGAACACTGCCAGTGATCACAATGTAAATAACCCTGAGTTACTTGTAACGCGTTTGTGGGACGGATTTTTCGAAAGCTTAATCACAGTCATGGTTCACATGATTTTTTGTTGGTTCAGCAAAAGGCTTAGCAGGAGCGGACACGTAGGGGCACAGGGTGAAATGCAAGGAATGTGGGCAACAAAAAACAAGTTACAGCAATTTTGCCACCTAAAATTCGACTAGCTCAACCATTTTCCAAAAAACAGCTAAAATCACTGAAACTGTGGCATGTTGCTACTTTAAGTGAGGTTATAGGACAAGTTAATACTAGTCCGAGACGGTATGCGAAAATAAACGCGGATATCAGGAGGCAATGGGAGTCGGACACAGCGGACTGTTTTCAATGGGGCTACAATAAGAAACGGACGGATGAAGCCAGGCGAGGACGCACACGTTAGCGCGGGAATTTACAAGGTACTTGTGTGTCGAGCCGGTTGTAAGATTAAGACAAGAAGGAGTAATGTACAGTCAGTCAGCAATTAAATTGTACATGAAAGCTAGCAGTTATTTTTTAGGGCGCTACAGAGCTCCCCCTCTAGAAGGCTGAAGATAGAAAGCACCCGAAATCGAGAAGGACTGTTGATCCAAAATTCGTAAGGCCAAATCGTGCCAAGGAAAAATGAGCGAGCGTTCGTGTAAATGGGGGTTCGCCGGAAGTCGGAGTCCGCTGTGCCGTTTGTGATTTTGATCTATTGATTGCAGGGCAGGGTGCATTTTGACGAGCCCTTGGAGCGGGCTTGTCGGACTAAAATTCTGGCTGGCCCAGAAAAAGGCCGACAAGACCTCAACCTCCGCTGCTGCCAAACGTTGCGCTTGGGAGTGGTCTCTGCCCCCGCCGCACCACGCCCCTTGCCAAAACGACCCTCGTCTCACGACGAAACTACCCTGCTCCCACGGAGAAGCGACCCTCATCCCGCGAAGAAGCAACCTTCGTTCCGCGAAGAAGCGACACTCGTCCCGCGAAGGAGCGACTCTCGTCCCGCGGAGAAACGACCATCGTCCGGGGAAGAAGCGACCTTCGTTTCGCGGAGCAACGACCAGCGTTCCCGTCATAGTCCTCGAAAAGATTCCTCGTGTGGGCCAGTCGATCGAAGGGGAGGGTTTATGGCATGTAGAGACGAGAAAATAGAAAAACACGCGCAGAAAACGCCAAAAGGAACAAACGAATGATCCACGTGATTAAACATTTTGGTATTTGAATATGTTTTCGAAAAAGAATATTTGGAGGTTCTTGATATTTTTGTTTGTTTTCAAAACGTTAATCTACCAAAAATGGGGCAAATATATACAATATGTACAAAGCTAAAAATATTTACACTTTACATAGTCGGAGAAACGAACGGGGTTACGCATCTCCCGTCCACGGCGACTGGTCGCGGGAGGCGGCGGACTAGGTTATGGTGATGTGGAGACGGTTGAAGCTGGTAGACCGTGCTCGTGGTCTGGTTGGACTTCATTAGCATGCGGAAAACTGGTGCGGTGAGCTGTGACGTCGCACGAGGCACTAATAGACGAAGTAGTTACTTCCATAAAGGCGGGTTTCAGATGGCCAATGGTGACAACTTCTTGTCGACCACCGCGGTCTATAGTGTACGCTTTACCCGCACGACGTAGCACCTTAAAATGTCCTATGTACGGCGACTGGAGGGGTTGTCGACCGGCGTCGGCGCGAAGAAGGACGTGCAAACACATAGACAGCTTCTCGGGCACGTACACTGGTGTCTTCTGCGATCGAGGAGCGGGTGGGCGTAGCTCACGCATCTGATGAGCCAATCGAAAAGTGTAACATCCGTAGTCAAAAGTGGAAGTACATGGGACTGTTGCTACCAGCTGTCCGGGCAACCGCAGCGTGCAACAGTTAACTAGCTACGCTAGTGTGGCGCCGAAGTCGGTTTTAACCGTGTTTCTTAAGCCTAAGAGAACGAGGGGCAGCGTTTTAGACCATGAAGGATCTGCCTGCGCACGTAGCGCTGCCTTTAATTGGCAGTGAAAACGATCCGCGATGCCGTTAGCGGCCGGATGATACGCTTTCGTCTGAACGTGGCGACAGCCTAAATCCTTAAGCAACGTGGCAAAGGTCGACGAGAAATGTGACCCCCGATCGGTGGTCACGATGGCGGGACAGCCGTATTGAGCGACCCAACGCTCCACAAAAGCTTTCGTTACCGTTTTCGAGGAGCAGTTTGGAATAAGGACGGCCTCAGGCCATCCAGTAATCCGATCGATGCAGGTCAGTAGATATACAGAGCGTTTGGAAGGCGGCAGAGGACCTACGAGGCCGACGTGCGCGTGATGAAAACGTGTGTCTGGAGTGGGAAACGTGCCTAATGGGCTTCTCGTGTGCTTGTGCACCTTCGCGCGTTGACACGGAAGGCAAGCAGCTGCCCAGGTACGGACGTCCCGATTGACATTGCGCCAAACAAATCGGGCGGTTACGAGTTTAATCGATGCACGAACGCCTGGATGAGACAAGCCGTGCAACGCGTCGAACACGGTCTGCCGAAACTAGCGTGGGACGGCTGGGCGCGGCGTGCCCAGAGAAGAATCGCAGAGTATCGTTCCGTCTGATGATGTCAGGGGACAGTGTCGTATATTCAATGACAGAGACCTGCGTAGTAGATCAGCCTCAGGATCGTTGAGTTGTGCTGTGACCATGGCTGTGAAGTCGATAGCAGTGCCGGCGTCAGCGGAGATAGCTTGGATGCGGGAAAGTGTATCGGCGACGGAGTTGTGCACACCTGAGACATGCCGTATATCGGTCGTAAACTGAGCAATATGGTCAAGGTGGCGCGACTTTCTAGGAGAGTATCTATCGGTCGGTAGTCGAGCCGAGCACGTAAGTCAGGGGTTTGTGGTCGGTGAAGAAGACCAAGGAGCGGCCTTTTAGGACGTGTTGAAAGTGGCATATCGCTAGATATACGGCTAGTAGTTCTCTACCGAACGTGCTGTAGCGAGATTCGGTAGGTTGTAGGCTTTTGGAGAAAAACGCTAAGGGCTGCCACGTGTCGGCTACGCGCTGCTGCAAAACAGCGCCGACTGCCACGTCCGAGGCCTCGGTACCGAGGGACAGTGGGGCGGCCGATCGTGATGCGCTATAGAAGCTATGTTGGCGATGGCCTGTTTCAGTGACCTAAAAGTAGCGCGCGCTGCGGCAGGGAAATCGAACTTCTTGAGTTTCCCTCGGAGAAGATCCGTGATGGGTTGCATCAGCGAGGCGCAGTTGGGTATAAATCGTCGGTAAAAGTTGACAAGGCCATCAAAACGCCTGAGCTGGTTGAAAGAATGAGGCTCGGGGTAGTCGATGGTGGCTTGAATTTTATCCTGCAGTGGCACGACGCCTGCGGTGTTGATACGATGGTCGAGGAAATTGACTGAATCGACGCCAGACGAACACTTCTCCGCGTTGATTGTCACCCCGTGTTGTCCAAAACGATCAAAATGTGTTTGTATGTGGCGTAGGTGCTCTTCTCGTGAAGAGCGTGCAATTAAAATGTCATCAAGATACGCGTAAGCAAAGTCTAAGCCGCGACAAACTTGGTCGATGAAACGTTGAAAGTTTGTTCGGCGTTCTTTGGGCCAAATGGCATGCGCAGAAACTCGAACAAACCAAATGGAGTCGTCACGGCAGTTTTAGCGATGTCCGCCTCGGCTACCGGAATTTGGTTGTATGCGCGTACCAAGTCGATTTTGCTGAAGATACTTTTACCTGCCAGACTGGCGGTGAGCTCCACTATGTGTGGGATCGGATAGCGATAGGGCGTGGTCACTGTATTCAAGGATCGATTGTCGCCGCAAGGACATCAGTCCCCCACAATTTTCTTCGGGACTATGTGCAGAGGCGACGCCCATGGGCTGTTGGGCGGTCTGACGATACCAAGTGGAAGCATGTGGTCCAATTCGGCTCGTGCTGTACGTAGTTTGTCTGGAGCACCTGTCTTGCTCGTGCGCTAACTGGTTGACCGCGCGTAACTATGTGATGAGCGACCTCTGTCGTGACTGGTTAAAGCTCTGCAGCCGGTCGAACCAGTCGCGGGTGTTCGTAGAGGAAACTCAAATAGTCGGACGGTGCGCCTGCCATCTGAAATACAGGGCTGATTTTCCGGGCATCTGAAAGGACACCATCAACACCTAGTTTCGTATGATCGTCTAAATGTCTGTGGCGACCAGCATCAACAAGCAACCCAAAATGTCGGAGGAAGTCGATAAAGATAATTGCAAAGGTTACAGACGCAAACATATAGACCCACTGAAAATCTCGGCAAAGATTGGGTTCTAGGTTCATCATGTGTTGACCGAATGAAGCTATTCGAGAACCGTTGGCCGCACGCAAATTTTACGCTAGCGGTCGCTGGGATGACGCTGACTTCCGCACCCGTGTCGATGAGAAAGGTGATGGAAGAACGTCGATCCTTAACGTAAACCAGTCGGTTTGCTTGGTTATTGAGTGATACGTTTGTAGTGCTAGTATGCGGGCTATTCGTTTTCCACGAAGCAGCTGGGTCGTGCCTACGGCAGGGAGCCCGACAACGTCCAGCTCTTCCACCGTATTGGCGGTGATACCAACACACTTCTTTGACGTGCTTCACATTAACTGACTGAGTACTTGTAGGAAAAATGCTGCGCTTTCGTGTTGAACGTGACATACTCGGTGCAGACACAGATGAGCCGCAATGAACGGTAGGCAAAACGTGGTCAGCAATTGACCGTGGCACACGCTGTTTCGAATCCTTCATTGCTGCTATCCTGCTTCAAAGAAGCGCAATTTCCTCGTCTTTAGAGTCAGACTGGCCTAACGACTAGGAGCAAACATGATATTCGGTTTTCATCGGTGAGAATACGTCACCAGAGCTACTGGTCGTCTGCTGCGGAAGACGTTCAAACGCAGCAACTGCCTTGGTAGCTAATTCTTTCAGGGGTGTATCTATAGACATAGACAGCATTACCGGCAATGGCTCTGGGAGACGTGCAAACCACAGCTCGTTTATCCATTCTTCGCTCAAGAATAAGGGACCAGCGATGCGCTGAAGTTCGCGGAGCAACGCCGACGGCTTGCGATCTCTAAGCTTGAGACAATTGAGCTGCTCAAATCGGGTTCGTGCGCTTCATCGTTTCATGCTTTGCCTCATTCGATGGGCAGAGTAGAATGTCCTCAATCAGCGTCACAACCGACGGAGGAAGGCGTGGGACGAGCTGATTGTACTTTGGACGGTCCGCCGTAATGCCCTTATTTTCCAGTTTGATCTCGAATATCGTAAACCAAACCTCTGGGCTGTGTTCCATGAAACTTGGAACAGCCTAAGTAAGCATGTTTACGCTGTAAAACCACTCAGATGCCACTCTCGAAATGGGAGTCAAAAGATAAATAATGAACAAGATACGGTAAAAGTAATAAAATTACTCAAGAAACAAATGAATATTGGTATATAATCGAGAAAAAGGAACGCTCTAACCAAAAGATGCAAACGAGGAAAAAGACGCTGAAATCGCGCGTGCGAATCTGGGTCACCAATTTATAGGACTAGTTAATATTAGTTCGAGACGGTGTGCGAAAGTAAACGCGGATATCAGGAGGCAATGGGAGTCGGACACAGCGGACTGTTTTCAATGGGGCTACAATAAGAAACGGACGGATGAAGCCAGGCGAGGACGCACACGTTAGCGCGGGAATTTACAAGGTACTTGTGTGTCGAGCCAGTTGTAAGATTAAGACAAGAAGGAGTAATGTACAGTCGGTCAGCAATTAAATTGTACATGAAAGCTAGCAGTTATCTTTTAGGGCGTTACAAGGTCTAATTAAACAGGTCGTCGTTTGCTGTTATCTCGAATTGCAAACATGGAGCCTGACTTCAAGAACATCTTTCTTGGACATTGGGTTCATAGCTTTGGTGCATTCTATTCGCCGTTTACATCATTTGTGCATCCCAACAACGTCAATTTCGTTTGCCGTAGTGGCAAAGGAAGCAAGTATCGTAGCCTGAAGTATGATCACATCGTTCCTAAATGCGTGCGCTGTAAGCGCGGCAAAACAAGAAGCGAAGGAACACGGCGAGTCTAGTATGTGGCTTATAATCTTGTTGACTGTTTAATTCAGCTCTCGAGACACCGATTTCATTGCCCTTGTCAATGTTGTTCGGGATGGCCGTAAGCTAAAGTTGCTAACATTCGCTCTGGCCTACAATGGTCTATCCAACTGCTTCCTTTTCGAAATGCACCTTTCCAACCAGCGACTTAGTGAGGAGGAATACACGCAATCTGCTGACCTTTTTCGATACAGCACCCCTTCGTGCGACATAAAGCAATATATCGAGAGAGCATTCGGGAAACACGTTACCAACGACGACGTCTATAATGTACGCCGCAGGTGCGCCCGCGCGTGTCATGTAGGGGAAATGTCACGTTATTATTGCTAGTCAAATTCGGCAAGCCCTTCGGAGCATGGAACGGGATGGTTTCGCGAAAACCATTTCTGAAAAAGGCTTACGCATGTGTGCTTAGCTCGTAATCAGCAAGTTCCAATATCTCGGCGCTTCCTACACGTTGTGTGAGTGGATGCAACACAGGGTGCAAATCGCCTTGTGTACGTAGGATATTCGTCGTTAAATTTCGCTACAGTTTCATCTTGTACAAGTACTTGGTAACAGACGGCATGGGTTACGGCCGACCAGTTTTTAGGGGATTGTGCGTAAGGAAACCTTCAAACCGTTAGTGAAATTATTTGGTTAATTTCGTGATGCCGCTGCCCATGATTTCTCCGTACAAACTTACCTTATGGATAAAACGGCTGCTCAGATGCGCACAGCATGAGCAGTTTTCCATTGCAACCTTCTGCTGTGCTAATTTCGTATCCAAGAGACCTTTTGAAAGTACGTGAGTTGAGCGAATATTTTATTCCGTTCTGTAGCTTCAGCACACGTTATTTATTTCACCGAGTGGCTACAATGGATACGGAGACCGAGTATGCTAGGTTTCCGACATTCACACTGTTCTAGCTTACAGCAGGATCTTAGCCTACTTCAGAAGACGAATCCTCAGTTTGTACGGTATCTACGCTCCCACTGGATGTTCATCAAGCGGTCGTGGGCGAACTGCGCCCAAGCGCTATTGGCGCATTTTGGGAACACCACCAACAACCGTGTCGAGAATGCCAATCTCAGGTTGAAGAAAATAACGCGTGCTTCCGACTGCCTTGCTGTTACTGCGTGTAAAGTGTGGAAGCTGTCTGAGGTCCTAATGCAAGGATTTCGGATGCAGTATATATACTTTTGTGTCAAAAACCAGGTGTTTGTAATGAAGGTAACGCATACGTGCAGTTCCTATTAGGCCGTCTAAAAAGGTACATTGGCACCCTTGTTATGCGTCATTGGGTAACACCCAAGTTCCTTTCTGTGTACTTAGACATTGGAGCAGGCCTGGTACGCCCACCTTGCATGTTGCTACTTCCACAGGTTTGTGTTCAAGCAAAACACCATCGATATGACATTGACTGCGCAAATGACACCACTGTGTCAAACTCGTCCGGGAGGATAAACTGAAGAACCAACAAGGCCTAGTGGAAAAGAATTGCTCTAATCCCAAACTGCTGTACACACGTAAACACCTTGCACCGTGTTAAGCGCGGTATTGCTGCTCTGCACACAGCATGCGGGTTAGCCCAAACCGCACAAGAGGCGGCCAACGTTCTTGAACAACAATTTGTACGTACCTTCCAAAGCGTGCAATCATCATACATCTTTCCTAAGCAGCTAATGCCACCATCAGGGCTTAATCACAAATCGTTCACCTCCGCAGCTGTACTGAAGCGGATGATGTCTCTGCGCGAGTTCAGCTCCCCGGGTGCGGACGGCATTCGCCCCAAGGCGTTGAAAGTTGCTGCCATGAGTTTGGCAGGACCAATAGCCTTCAATACCTTGGAACATATTTGGAACCGATCGGGAAGTCATGATTTCAGAAAACTTGGTATACGACCGGTTAATGTATCTATATTAATGGACAACGTTTCGCTTTTGACACAAAAGCTTCATCAGGCCTGATAAAGCTTTTGTGTGAAAATCGAAACGCTGTCCAGGACCACTAGCAATTTTCTTTCAACGATGTCTGAAGGAGATGCACGTCCCCATGATGTGGAAGCACGGAAGCATTATGCCAATCTACAAAGGTGGCAGTCGTGCTGAACCAGCAAATTATCGCCCGATAACACTACTTCCTGTGAACTCTAAGGTCATGGAGTCCATAGTAGCTGAGGCTTTGATAGGGTACCTGGAGAATAACAAACTTCTCGTTCCGGAGCAACACGGATTTCGCCAAGATTGCTCCTGTACCACCAACCTGTTGCTTCCTCTTGAAAGCTGGACGGAATCTGTGGACGCTGGTTTGGGAGTCGACGCGGCCTACTTCGATTTCTCAAAGGCATTCGACCGTCTAGACCATCGCATTCTCCTCTACGAACTCCAGAAACTTGGAATCGGCGATCCGTTCTGGGCTGAATAGGAGACTTTCTCGTGCAACGTAACCTGACTTTGAAGGTTCAAAGCAACCTGTCGGAATCCAGCGAAGTTCAGTGCGGAGCACTTCAGGGCTCGGTACTTGGACCCCGCCTGTTCCTGGTTTTCATAAATGATCTCGCGAGTGTGCTATCTTTTAATTGTTTACTATTTGCTGATGACCTAAAGTTATGGCGTACTATAGCTACAGTGGTAGATCACACAATGTTACAGAGGGCCCTGGACAAAGCGTACACATGGTCCATCGAGAAAATGCTGCATTTCATCGTCACCAAGTGCAAAGTTCTCAGGCTACGGCACAACATATGCACAAGTACCGCCTAGAACCACAATATCTACCGCGGGCTTCTCACGTGTTCGATCTCGAAGTGATAGTTCAAGATGACCTCAGTCGTTTGAGGCAGACTGAAAAGGCGGCTAAGAAAGCGAACCAGTACCTCGGCCTTCTTTGCAGAGCTTTCGGGAAGTTTGAACCTTAAGGCTTTCCAAAAATTCTTAGTGCATACGCGAAAATGTACGCGTAATACGCTATTTAAGCGTGTCAACCCTGTCTTAAGCACCATCTCACCGCGTTCGATACTGCACATCGTAGGGCAACGAAGAGCGTCAGAGTTTTGACCAGCCTTCCTTACCCACTCAGGCTGAAGGCTCTCAAAATACACAGTGGAGGGTATCGGCGTCTAAGGGGCAATCTCATAATGGGGTGCCTGATGCTGGGAAACCCAACTACTTATGATATTGCCCTCTGATACTCAGTCAAAACACCCCTCCAAGAGGTCACTTGGTTAAGCTGGTCACGCAGTACAGCCGCCTAGAATGTCGGCGAAACTATTTCCCCTTCGAGTGTCACCGTCTTGGAACGCCCTCCCGGAACATGTAATTAATGCACCCACCCTATCCTTTTTCGAAAACACCTTGACTATACTCTGTCACATTTACACTACGTGCTATAGCCCAGGACGGCTACTTGCTGGCACTAATACACAACAAACTGTGGACAACGCCATAACCCTACTCGAGAATGAGTCACTCCAAATCCCTTGCAAAAAATTTGATAGACGCTACTACTATAGAAACTGGATTTCTATATCCCGTCGACCCTAGATAGTTGCACACGCGTAAGCGTTGTCCTTGCTGTTTTTTAATTTTTTTCTTGCCTATTACCTGAGCAATAACCACTTCTCTTATGGCTTTGTGTGCGCACATTATACTTTCAAACCATGTACACGGCAGTGCAGTTAAATCTGTGACCGCAAGAACTGACGATTACATTATCTCATGAGCTACCATTTCTCACTCTAAACACCCTACGGGACTTGACAAGCACTTGCTTATTTTATCCGCTAAAACTCATTGTTCTTTGTTCTCTAGGGGAAGGTTTTAAACAAGGACGAAACCGTCGGTCATGGAGTGCAGGGATGGAAGAGAGCCACACGGAAACCCTCTACTTCTGCGACAGTCACACTGAACGTATTTGCAGAGGCTGACTTCAGATCAAACGAGGCTAGGATTGAGATCGAGTGTAGCAATCCAAGAGAGAGGGCGGGTGCTCCAAAACACGAAAATCAACTTCTAACCACTGTATGAAACACTGCTCGCGGAGTTCAGTTGCATAGTGAGTATGACGGCATCTGCCAAGCAGTATGCTCTGAGTTCTATACCCAGCTCGGCTATCTCTACCTGATGCGTCTAAACGAAGACGAAACCGTCGGTGGTGTAGTGCGGGGATGAGAGAGAGCCACACCGAATCAATCCACTTAGGTAATGGTCTCAGCGCCATGTTTTCTGAGGCAGATTTCAAAGTCAACCGAGGCCACGATTGAGGTTGCATGTCGCAAAGGAGGACAAAAGGCGGGTACTCCAAATCCTGAGGATCATCATCCAAGAGCAGTGTGAAACGCTGCTTACGGAGCTCCATTAGCTAGTGATCATGGCGATGGCCGCCGAGCAAAATGCGCTGAGTTCCACCTCCAGTTCGGCTATCTCTACCTGATGAGTCTGAACAAAGACGAAACCGTCGGTCATGAAGTGCAGGGATGGGAGAGAGCCGAAACGGAACCATCCACTTCGGTGACGGGCCTTGTGAACGTATTGGCTGTTGCTGACTTCAATTCAATCGAGGTTACGATGAGGTTGCGTGTCGTAATCGAAGACACACGGTGGGTGCTCCAGTACCCGAAAATCAACTTTTAACTACTGTGTGCAACACTGCTCGCAAAGCTCGATGGCCTATTGATCATGGCGAAAATCGATAAGCACTATGCGCTGATTTGCACTACCTGCTCAGCTATCTCAACCTGATTAGTCTAAGCAAAGACGAAACCGTCGGTTATTTAGTGCAGGAATGGGATAGAGCCACACCGAAACCCTCCAATTCAGTGCTGGTCCCAGTAAACGTATCGGCAGCTCAGACTTCAAATGCTACTGAGGCCACGATTAAGATTGCGTGTCGCCGTCGAGGACACACGGCGGGTGCTCCAATACCCGAAAATCAACTTCTGACAGTTGTGGGAAACGCTGCTCGCGTAGCTCATTTGCCTAGTTATCATGGCGATAGCCGCCAAACGCTACCTGCTGTGATCCACTCTCAGCTAATCTATCTCTACCTGTTGACTCTACACCAAAGCAAAATCGTCGGTCGATTAGTGCAAATACTTGAGGATGCTACACCAATCCCACCGCATAGGTGAGGTTTGCAGTTATGCTATTTGAAGAGCTGGATTTCAGTGTCTACTGGGGCCACGACTGAGATTGCTTGTTGCAATCGAAGACACACGGCGGGTGCTGAAAATCCGTAAAGCAAGCTTCCAACCGCTGTGTGAAACACTGCTCGCAGAGCTCACTAGCCTAGTAATCATGGCGCTGACCGCCAAACAATATGCGTTGATTTTCACTCCCAGGTCTGCTATCTCTATCTGATGAGACTAAACAAAGACAAAGCCGTCGGTCTTCGGTTGGCAGAAATGGCAGAGAGCCACACAGGAGCACTCCACTTCGTTGACGGTTCCAGTGAACAAACTGGCAGGCAGATTTCAAATTAAAACGGGGCCGCGGATGAGATCATGTGTCGCAATCAAAGCCAAACGACGAGTGCTCCAATACCCGGAAAGCAACTTTTAACCGCTATGTATAACTTTGCTCGTGGAGCTCAACTGCGTCGTGATCTTGGCGGTATCCTGCAAGCACAATGCGCTGAGTTCCACACCCAGTACAGCCATCTCTACCTGATGAGTCTAAACAAAGAAGAAACCGTCAGTGGTGTATTGCAGGGATGGGAAAGAGCCACACCGAAACCTCCACCTTTGTGACGGTCCTAGTGACCGCATTGGCAGAGACTGACTTCAGATTCTACTGACGCCGGGATTTAGTTTGCTTTCGCAGTCGTAGACACACGGACGTTACTCCAAAACTGGAAACTCAACTTCTAACAGCTATGTGAAACACTGCTAGCGGAACTCAATGGCCTAGTGATCATGGCGATAGCAGCCAAGCATAATGCGCTGAGTTCCACTCCCAGCTCGGCTATCTCTAACTGATCAGTGTAAACAAATTCAAACCGCCGGTCGTGGAGTGCAGGGAGGTTAGAGAGCCACACCGAAACCCTCCACTTCGGTGACGGTCTTAATGACCGTCTTGGCCGTGGATGTCTCCAAAGTCGACCAAGGACACGATTGAGATTGTGCGTCGCCATCGAAACCATGCGGCAGATGCTCCAAAACCCGGAAATCAGCTTCTAACCGCTGTGTTAAACTCTGCACGCGGAGACCATTTGCCTAGTTTCACGGCGATGGTCACGAAATGAAGTGCGCTGAGTTCCACTCCCAGCTGGGCTATATCTCTGATGAGTCCGTACAAAGACGAAACCGTCGGTGGTGTAGTGCAGGGGAGGGAGAGAGCCACACCGAATACCTGCACTTCGTTGACGGTCCAATGACCGTATTGTCCGAGGCTGTTTTAAAAGTCCACAGTTGTCACGATTGGGATTGCGTTTTGCAATCCAAGACACACGGCAGGTGCTCCAAAATCCGAAAAGCATCGTCTAACCGCTGTGAAACACTGCTCGCGTTGCTTAAATTCTTAATGATCATGGCGGTAGCTATCAAGCAGTGTGCGCTAAGTTCCACCGCTATCTCGGCTATCTTTACCTGCTGCTTCTAAACAAAAACGAAACGGTCAGTTGTGGAGTGCAGGGATGGAAGAGACCGCCACCGAACTTCGCCACTTAGACACCACTTTATGATTTGGTAACATGCTTTGGATAGCTGCAAACTGAGATCCGGTCCTGTCGACTGTGTAACTTTTGATGTTCCGCGTTTTGGATTCCCCATCCACTGAGGTTCTACGTCCGTTCTTTAATTGCCGAGTTAAGCTCAGTTTGCATGAGGGACGTATGATGCTGGATCTCGAATATTTATTCAGTTTGCTCTCAGGTCTGCCGTATTGAGAGTATCGCCTGAAATCTGTGATTAGGGCCTATTTTGGTGGCTGTCAATTGATCGAGATATCGAAGCTCTGTTGGACGCATGTGCTTATGCCAGCAATATCAGAAAGACAAACCAGCCGATCGGATTAACCCCTTTGGAGGTTTCAGATAGTTCAGGAGATCGTGTCCACGCAGAGTATTTCTGTCCGATTGAAGCAAAAGTGCTTCTACTGCTGGTGGATGCGTACGCAAAATGGATAGACGTACATATTGTCTCTACCGCTACTTGGGAGACTACAATTAATAAAGTGAGGACCAGCCTAACCACATTGGTTTGTCCAAAACTTTAAGTACATATAACGGTCCACAATTTACGAGTGCAGATTTCGAAGAGTATCAACAGAGTAACGGCATCCACCACCTGACTTCTACACCACATTATCCAGCATCTAAAGTTTTGGCAGAGAGCGATACAAACCATGAAAACCGGTCTCCTGAAGCAAAGCCAAGGACTTTTGCGCACCAAAATAGCTCGACTGCTGTTCGCTTATCGTGTCACACCCTTGGAGTCTATCGGTGAAAGTCCTGGGGAGGTAATGTTTGGACGTCGCCTACGCACAAGGTTCGATGTATTGTTTCCAGACCCCTGTCAAACCAGGTGTTTCCAACAACAGCGAATGCACTAGAATGGACACGTACTCCATAACCTCCAGAGTTTGTAACAGAAGCTGGATGTGTATCCAAACCTCCCACATGAGGGGATATGTCGGCCAGGGACCGTACTGGCGAATTCACGAACGGAAGCCAATATGCAGCTGGAAACCGGAGAAACCGTATGCTGGCACAGCGACTTTATTCTGACCCGTGCATTCGCGGCATTAGACCTGGAGGATGAAACCGTTGCTGCAGAACAAACTGAGACGGTTGGAAAAACTCCCAAATGGATGAACCTGTTTTACCGACCGCTGTTCGAAGACCACGACGTTCACTCAGATTAATAGAACGTTACCTTTTACAACCATGCTTTTATCTGCCAAGTGAAGGAATTTTACAGACATCAACGACCGATACGTCATGCCACACTGACTAACTACACACGAAACCGTATGACTATAGTGCATTCGCTGATTGGTCTCCGTTTCTCATTGCTTCGTTTTGGTCCTATATCTTTTCACTCTGCTCCAGCTAGGAGTTCAGTACAGCTTCAGATCTACCATCCGGTATCGGTGTTTCTACTACGTCAAAACGGACTACGGGTCCATACACGGATTAGGAATACAGGATCAGTACGGCACAACCCCATTATTGTTGTACCCCTCCCTGTTCCACCTTTTTGGGACATGGATCACTTTTGTGTTTCGCTGCTGTTAAGACAGAATTTTATAACCAGAAGCATTACTGACTTCGCTAATTACAGCAAGCGCACGTCCTATCTTCTAAAGGAGATATCTACGCTGGTTGGAGTTCTTATCATTTCTCAGACCGAAAACCGCTATGGTGCCTTCAAGGATGCCACGGTTAAGCGTGTCACGCCCTCTGAAAAAGTCTGCCTGCCGTAATTTTTCAGGGGCCTGCAGTTAGTAGACATACTGCGCTAATCCCTTCTACGAGAGATGCAGCAGCTGCTTGGTTCATAAGTAATGGATGAGACCCTACTCCGCGAACTATGGCAACATAGGCTACCTGAAAATGAACAAGCCGTTCTCAGTCTCTTGAGCTCCGTATCGCTCAACCAACTAGCCGATTAAGCAGCTCGAATCACCAAACAATCACAGGCACAAGTCGACATCAGCAAGGTCAATTACAGAACTCCTGCAAGCACAAGTAGCGACACAGTCACCAACTCCAACAGCGTATTAGTAGCCGTCGACGTCATAGCCGATCAAAACCACTTTCCAGACGCTCCAAATAGAGCAAGTGGCAGGCTTCCTTTCGGTACAGCCAAAGCTTTGGTACCGCCAATCGTAAGTGCAGCAAGCCTTAAAACTTCTTTGAGAAGCAGGGAAACGTGGTCGGCCGGTAATGGCGACGGACGCGACCGGCCAAAACTAAAGTCGCCTCATTCGCGTTAGTGTTTTAGCTGCCGGTACCAAGTTCCTTGTGGACGCCGACCACAATACATGCCGCCATTTACACATCGATCGCAATTTTCGGCGAAAAGCTGCTAACGTTCAACTTAGGCCGAAGGCGAAACATTCTTTGGGCTTTCCTAATGGCAGCAGTGCCTTTCGTTAGCTTAGGCGTAAGGGTTCTTTAACCGTTTGTCCTTATCTCGATGGTAAAAGTTAGAAACGTATGCTTTTTGGATACATCTTCGTGGTATCAGGATTAGCGTCAAGGTGGTCGCTATCATTCTCATCCGTGTCCTGCCTCAAGCTGCACAGCTTCTTATAGACCTTTCAACTAGCATTCTAATCTCGTTCGTACTCAAAACGACTAACCTTTCGTGACGTCCAATGTTATGCATCACATCCGCACTAAGGTTGAGTCAGTTTCGGCCCGCCGTCGCAGATTAGCTTCGGACATGCTCAAAGCTGTTAAGGCGAAATTCAAGCAACCGCTCCAACTAAGAATAATCCACACGTCTAAGACCTCATAGGCATCACCACTACAGATGGTACCAAGGAAATCCTGTGACTGGCTCCTGCTGGGGTGATTACTGGGCACTTAACAGAGTTACTGTCCAACAAAGTACTCCATTCCACACCTGCTCTACTTGACCTCAGCTTTAGCTAATGAGTGGATTTTTAAAAAACCCACCTAGTTCGCGCCTATCAGCAGGTACCGGAGGCGCACGTTTACGTACCGAAAACGGCGGTAGTAACACTGTTTGGCCTATGCGAGTACCTCAGCGTGCCGTTTGGCTTCAGCAACCATACCCAAACCTTTTAGCGTTTCGTGTTTGAGGTAACATGGGGACTCCAGGGCGTGTATCCGTATTTGGATGATATTTTCATCGCCAACTCTTCTGACGATAAACATTTCAGTTATCCACGCACTTTTTCAATGATTGACCCAACACGGGGATGCCGTCAATATCGACACATGCGAACCTGGCCAAAGGTTCACCTAATTCCTTGGCTACAACATATCCACCGCCGGTATAGAGGCTCTGTAAGATAAATTCCAAGCACTGAGAGGCTATCCTTCTCCCTGCCCCTACAAACAGCTCCGCCGATCCGTTATCCTGGTTAACTACCACCGATGTATCATTTCTAACTACGCAAGCATTATATAACCGACCGACCGACTTACTCCACGACATTCAACGCTATTTTCATTTTCCAGACTGATACACTGACATTTGAGAAGCTCAACAACCCTATATCTAACGTAGCGCTTCTCGCTCATCCAGACCAAAGAGCACCACCTTCTCCGACGCTTGATGCATCGGACACCGCCATCAGTGCAGTTCTCCATCAACTCACTGACCATCGATGGACACCACGAGATTGCTTTTCGAAAAGTCTGCAATCTGCTGAATCGCGGTATAGCACCTTTGGCAGGGCAGTACTGGCGATCACTCACTTCCGTTACTTTCGCAAAGGTCCACACTTCAAAGTATTCACTGTCTACAAGCCACTGATCTACCAAAGCAAGGGCGTGGCAGCAAAGTTTTCTCCACGGGAAACTAGACCACTGCAATACTTCTCTCTGTTCATGACAGACGTAGGACATGGCTCAGAGGATCTAAATGTCGTCGCGTACGTTCATCCAGGAAATTACCAAATCAGTGTGTCACCCGGAACAAACATCGACCTAGCCGCCATGACTGCTGCCAGACAATTTGCTCGAGACATGCAAAAGCTTCAACGCAACACCACTTTGAAACTATGCGATGTTCCATTAGCTTCGACTCAGAGACTACTCTTAGCGACATCTCACAAACCTCTCCATCTCCCCTAATTTCCCATGTCAATTCGCCGACTAGCTTTCAGCAATCTATACAGGCTATTGTATACCGACATTCGTGCTTCCATAATCCTTGTAACTAAACACTTCTTCTGACCTAAGGTCAATCGTGACGTCAGCGTTTGGGTTTGCGCCTGCCTATGGTGTCAGCCCGCCAAGCTGTACAGACACAACAAACTCTACTCGGTATCTTTCTGGCTCCTGTCTCTCGTTTTGCACACTTCTATTTTGACTTAACCGGACCTATGCTTCCATGAAAAGTTTCGTGTGCCTCCTCACTTGTGTTAACCGAGGTACACGCTGGTCGAAAATGATTCCGATAACCAACTGCTTATCGCAGATGGTTGCGCACGCTTTCCTAGAACGCTGTGTTGCGCTAATCAGTTGCCCAAGCGTAGCCAATACGGGCAGAAGAGCATCCTTTGACGAATCCGTCAGAAAACTTCTTAACGTGCTTGAAAGCCAGCACTACCGAACTACTGCGTACAACCCATCACCTAATGGGACGGTAGAAAGGTTCCATCGGCAACCCCAGTCATTCCCCTGAGCTCAACCTAGCATCTCCTGACACGAAGCACTTCCGCTAGTTCTCTTAGGCTTATGGAACACGATTAAAGAGAAGTTGGACGCCACTCCTTCCTGGCTGGCTTTTGGCTGTACACAACGCTTGCTTAGTAAATTAGTCTCCCTAAAGGCACCAACAACCTTTGACTACAGCGAATAGGTAGCTCGTCTATCTCAGCACATAAAACAAGTTGAACTTGTGCAACCCAGAGCACAGAGTTTGCGCACAAACGTGGAGGAATGCTTCACCACTTGCAAGTACGTGTTCGTTCGCATTGGCGGCGTAGGTCGGCCACTCCAACCTCGATATTCTGGCCAGTAAAGTGTCGTACGTGCAGGCGAGAAGACGTTTTCATTGACTATAGTAGTAAAATTGGAAAGATCAACATCGACCGCCTTAAGGCAGCATTCCTTGATACAGTGACACTTCAGTGGACAAGGACTTTCTTACCCGCACAGTCACGATCAGCCCGACAAGCCCATACCAACAGAACCCACAGCCTCAACCGACCTTATCCCTAGTCTTTCTGTCAAGCAACGCACTAGGAATGTGAAACTCGGGTTCATTTTTCGGACTTCGTCAGCGTTGGTTATTTTCCCTAAAGCACACCTCACTCCATGTTTAAGAAAACATCGCGGAGGTTGTTCAAAATCTACAAAACAGACAAAATCCTTTTAAAACAACCAAAAGAAGCAAAACATTTTGCAAATCCAGAAACGGATTGGTGCATTTTTATCCGTACACCCTTTGTGTATTGCTATCCATCTACGCTGCTCGTTTTCATTCTGCTTTCTATATACACCCGGCCGGTTTTTCACCCGATGGTTTCATGATTCACTGGATCCCCGTACCTCAACGCTTGCACAACGTTTGCTGCTCATCTAACTACGTTAAATTTACTAACTGCCCCCAAAACCATTCCCGTTCCGATACCGTACGGAGGACAAAGGTTGGTGACAGCCAGGATCAGATTGAATGGTTCACCCCAGCAGTTGCGTCACGTTTCACAACCTGGTCTCGCAGATGGCTTGCCCGGACGAACAGTCTTCAGGTAGAACAGTGGACTGCTTACACAAGCCCCTCTATGGAGGACTACGTAACATTCTGGAGATTCCACGTGCTTGCCTGTGTAAAATTCTAACTAAACTTATTATTTCTTTTTACGCTTAGGCCATCGATGCGGATTGTTGAAGTATTTGTTGTTGGATTACTTGAGTCGAACATCACCATTATTTGCTTGGCGCTCGCTTCTGTTGCAAAGCGTGATCGCTCCAGTGTCCTGAGCATTTTGCATTACTTTAGCTTTCATTGATGTTCTTTTTTATAGCAAGACAAACAATGAACCTTCGCTATACAAATAAAGAATTTTATAGAAAGTAAAAGCCATGATTAAACATTGCACAATAATCTGCCTGGACGGGGGCTCCTGGTGTACGGATCATTGGTCCGCTGCTCTACCAGGTGCGCAATTTTTAATACATGGCTTCTGCTTGATTCACGACGTGTTGCCAATAAGCTCCCAGTACCTCTCCTGGTTTTCAGATAGGCTCACTCACTCGTCACTCCACAATAAACCGAAGTACCTGTCCTCCAGATCTTCAAACGGCGACGGTAAATTTACATTATTGGTAGGTTTGTGAGTAGCGTAATGTTTGTAAAAAGTAGAAAGCAGGATTAAACTTCGCGCAATAATCTGCCCCGACGAGGACACGAACCCCGGATGTACGGAGTAACGGTCCGCTGCTCTATCAAGGCAGGTTGCTGTGCAAAGTTTAATCGTGGCTTTACTTTCTACAAAAATTACACTACTCACAAACCCCCAATAACGGAACTAAAGGTTTCCCTGCAACTTCCTTTGCATTCTTGTATCGCTATCCGGGCTCCCGCTGCAAGTGAAACACAATTTGAGCAACCAAAACGGCAGCTAGTTGTAATGAAAGTTTATACTACCTTTTGTGCTTATTGGCACTTTTTCACTCGTAAGAAGCCGCCTTGTGATACCCTTCTAACCTCGGCAGAACAATTCGTTTGCGCAACATGAACAGAACATATACTGTCGAGTACTCATTGTAATCACGCCTCATTGTTACCTGAAACTACATGGGTTTTCACAGTTGCAATATCAGGACACATCTTTGGTCAAAGTTTGATCGAATTATATGTGCCTGTGCACAGCTGATCAGGTCTTCTTCAGTGTGCCTCGTGTTAAGTGGAGAATATACACTAGGATTATTATTACTAGTATTATTATGTGGCACAAGATTTAAACAAATGGATTTCGTCCAATTGGAAAACGTCAACTTCATGTTACACAAAACGATGGCTGTTCACATAATATATGAAAAGCTACTAGAAATGCATAACTATCAAAAGATTAACTTTAAGCTAATGCCTGATACAGGTATGCGGCCTCATGGTGGTCTCTTCAAAGAAACAAGTATTTTTGTTCGGGTCTTATTTCTCCGTGCTTATACCTAGTAGTGTATCACGCGCTTTGGAGCAGTCTAGACAAATTGTCTTTCGCTGTGAAGGTGGACCCCTAATCTGGTTATTTTGCGAGTTTAGTTCTTTTGGTACTTATGCGAGCTTTTCGAGTTAAACAATCTGTAGTTCACAGATATCTGAAACAGAAGTGGTCAGTACACATCAGAAGCTTGGCTGCTAGCAAGTGTAGTGTACCGGAAAACAAGCTCTTTCATTATTTTGTAACATTAGATTTTACGGTTGTTTTAACCTTCGAAGCATCCCCGTGTTTTACTGACTTCAGGTCCGTTGACACAAACCGTGTTGCTGTGTACCTCGCTGCACGTTTCTCGCTCTGTCTGATTCGCTTCCTATTCTTGTAGCCTGCACATTATAGGTTGGGTTCAGTCGCCTCCGACTTCTATACTGTCGTATTTGACATGTCTTACGTGCCATTGCTTACCGACTAGTATCCCAGGCTCCGCCCAACACAAGTTACCAAACATGCGCGTTTAGGTAGCCCTGATTATCGATCGAGTTAAAAACAAAGACAAATATTTGAAGCTTAGTTTAGGTGAGTAAAATCCCTCTTGCAACTGTTTAAGATGGTGGTTCGCAAGCCGAAAGATGCAGCGGAAATTTGTCCAAACGCCGTCGCTGAAGCGTCTATGTTCACTCAGTCTTTGAACCAACGCTCAAATTTATTTCAATCCGCAATAGTAACTGCTTTTTCACATGAAATCCGAATAATTTTATTTGATTCATTTCCCCTCTGCTACTTACATTTTAGAAGAACCAACGCCCGATGCATTGCAGAGCATTAGTCACGACTACCAAGTCTACGATAAGAATTCCCGTTGACATTTCAAAGCATCAGCCTCGCTAACTTCGTGCCACCAACATTCATCACCATGGTTTGATCGTTGTCTACCTCATAAAGCGAGGTAATAGTTTAGCTGGGGTGTTGTTGACATGTTTGGGTCTCCAGCTTAGAAGCTCAGAGCAATAGGAAATTTATCTTGCACACTGCGCCTCAACACCATAGCCTCGCCTAATTTCCTCCTCCCTTGCTTTGCTACCTCTTTCAGGTCATTGATAGATAATAATAACTGTCTTTATCTCCGCCACTTCCTTAGCTTTGATCTGACTGACACAAGCCGTCGCTATACATTTTTGCAGTAGTTGTTGCAGCGTTTATCACAATGAAATAAAACGATGCATAAGTTTTAATAAATAAATGTTTTATTCCTGATGGATCAACTAAGCGCAGCAAGCCTAAGTGTATTGAAACAGTACCTAGAATTGAATAAGTAAAACTATGACCAAAAAATATTACAGGTTGTACACATAGGTAACTTGTCGGATGGTTGTGCGAGTGAACTACACTATGGCGCCGGTCGATAGAAAAATCCTGGTCTAACTTTGGCGGCGAGAGCTAAGTTTCGGTAAGTTTCGTTATGTTGCTCATTTTAGTTTCACGAGCGTAGTAGCGAGAACAAATACTTGCTGACATTGGTTCCGCATGCAAATGAAAATACTCTGGGCAATAATGTTAAATCAGGAGTTCGGGTGATTTGGCTCACAGCAGTGATTGTATGACCATGTTTAGCCTACCACGAATTGAGTCGAACAATGCACAGCGCCATAGGACGCAAAGTGAGTTGCGCGTTGGTACGCGTAAAAGAGGAACATATAGGGTTTGTGCCTCCGCTAGTTTCTTTCTTCAAGTTACTTCATGAAGGGAAAATCTTTCTCTACATAGATGTCTGATGGACGCAATAAATTAATTGCATTTCTACGATTTCTAAAGTCACGGAAAAACTGGGGACTAACATTGTTCGTTCTGCCAAACTTGCGTGCCATTTACGCTGCGTTTTGCGTCGTAATTAACAGCAATTTAAACTGGTGCGCCACGTCAACCCCCAGAAAGGCTAAATCTTCATAAAATCGGGTTTACAAAAAAGTTATTGATTACACGTTACTTACAGAGCCAGGAGACACCATTTTAGGACCGATGCTTGGTCTGTTGTCTTGAATACCATGTGCCAGCATGGAATTTTATTCACGATTACATTTTTGGTAGATACTGAGAAAGGTTTGTGCAGCTCCGCATCTTCCACTGATGTATGTTCAATTAAGTGCACGGCTAACAGTTCATAGTGACAGATCGAAATATGCCAATAAATAATCTAATGCATCGTTAAAACCAATAGATTTCACCCATAGGTGGTCACTTTTTAATAAAGTGGCACATTCATTCGAAGCGAGTGAAACATAGACAACTGATGAGTTGGTGTATTTGTACCTGTTGCTGTCCTCGTTATATTTCTGGGAGGAATTTTGGTCACGTACACAAATTCAGTGCACCACGCTTTCAAGATGTGGGTACCCACTTCTGGTACTCGCACCTCGGTAAACCTTTTACACAACATATACTAAGCCTGGACTGAAATAATACCTCTGTGTGACAGTAATTCTTCGCAGAGGTGGGGGTACAAAGACGGTTATCGCAGCGGATAAGTTTTGGTCACTTGTGCTATGCTTTAATACAGCTTCGGTATTGCGTTTTCATTCTTGGGAATTAGCGCTCAGAATATTTATCATGTCGCCGCAAGTTGACTGTCAAAATCCGAATCATTTTTAGTGCATCCTAGGTATAACACCTCCGGTCTGTTTAAAACCTGCGAGGAATCTTTGCGCTTTTTTTCGCTAGGGCAATCCTTCGACCGCAAAATCGGACTTTGGCTGCTTTTATTCTTCTATTGCAAAATATAGCAAACTCATATAATAATGGAACAGGAGAAACCTGTGTTCTGAGGTGGCCTGCCCTTGTATAGATGCTGTGGCTACTCATACCTACGGAGGTATCGGCATGACGTTTTGGCAAATGTCTCTAATAATATCGACGTCTTAAGGTTGGGGAATGTAAACCACACTTTCTTAGGAAGGCTAAAGTATGGACAACAGTATCCTGATGTTAGCAGTTCACTAGTTTCCGCTTCATACCATCCAGAGTTTGCAGGTTGCTCCCAGTCTGCATGCTTGCGGTTGAGGTTCCACGCTTGGGATGGGGCCGAAAAAAACCAGACGGTGTTTTGGCTCTGCCTAGTATACAGTGCTATCCCAGTTCTTATCCGACTAACTGTGCTACTGAAGTGTGAAAGATAATCAGCAGCAGTCGAGCAAACTGGTGAGCGCCAGGATTACACCTAGAAAACAGACCTGCACTAGTAGGTGAGAAAAACACCCCAAATTCAACATTTAGGCTGAAGAAGAAAGCCAAGCATCCCCACCTTACTCCAACATCTCAGCCTCCACTAGTACCAACTCCCATATCTCTCACCCATAACTAAAACCCTTGCCTGCAGCGTGCGCGCTACAACTTATTCAGAGTGTGTTACACCCAAAAATGTTTTCGCTATACAGGAGACCCTAAGCTGCAGCCACCCAGCCATAGTGAGGAGCAAAGTAATATTAGAATCGGTTGCCGCCAAGCACACATCGAAAAGAGTACCGGTAACCATGGTGGCTGGACCGGAGAAAATTGAAACGCCGCAGCACGGATGGCCACCATCAGTGCCGTTCACAAGTTCACCAAATGCACCGGAAACTAAGGCTCCAAAACTAGTAGCCACCAGGCGCAACCATGATGCCTTAAACCTTGTGTGCACTAATGTCTCTGAATCCAAATCTCCTACAATTAAGGGTCGACTAATAGACGATAGAAATCAATGGAATTCCATTTGTACGGCGATCGGTATCCAAGCTAATCCTAGGACATTAAAACGCATCTCGCGTCACCCAACCGGGCTGCACTATGGAGAACCCCGGTTACTTCGGGTAAAACTGAACTCGGGGAATGAGTCAGAAGCCGTTCTGCTGTTTGTGAATCGACTCCGCAACACCTCAAGCAAATAAATAAATGGTATCTTCTCGATAGAATGTGGCGTATCGGTTGTTGTGTATTCGGTCAGCATGCTTGACGGCTAGTCTAGGCAGACGCGTGCACACAACCCCAGACATACACACATAAGTGCGTATTTCTGTGCTTCCCCATCGGTTCATCCTTCTCCTTGCGACACGTTAATGTACTCACATAGTTAGACTCTTGTCAGTTTACAGTAGGTTGTTTACTAGAGCGACTTTCTTACTTCGGTTCGTGCATTTGACTTTTTATACATAACGCTGGCGTGGCGGCTTACGTACGTATGCCATGGGATTACATTCTCCTACTGTTTGCTGCCCAGATCCGACCTTACGTCCTATAGAAAGTGCATAGGCAGAGTGGACAAGATTGCTTACAATCTATCTTGACCTACTACCCGCGGTTTCCAACTACACAGAAGGCCAGAAAATGAAGCTTCTTAGGCAAGTACTCGGTGATGAGGGACAACATCAATTTGATGCTTTGGAGCTCCAGTCACAAGATACCTTAACGAAAGCACTATAGATGTGCTGGACAAGTCATGGGGCCAGCGTACTAACATCGTCATGGCTCGCCTCTAATTCGGCCGACTTACAAAGGAACCACCGGAAACTCTAGACAGTTTTGTTGATCGCCTCATTCGTGGTGTATTACACTGCGAGTATCCAACCATACCGAAAAATAGAATCGAGGGCGTAATGCTGGTGCAGCAGTTGATTAGTGGAATCGCAAATAACAGAATTCGGGAATGCCTACTTTCCGAAGACAATTACAAATTGATTTGGATAAGGCTGTGAAATTAGTTCCTCTAGAAACATGTACGGCCAAACAGTTGCGATGTTTCGCTACCCACGTAAACATACCGGAGGTTGCCAAAATCCATGGCTCGTCAACCGAATTCCAATCTCCACAGAAATACTTCCGCTGCGATAGCCTACGGCATAAAGCCAATTTTATTAAGCGGCTTACCTTAGAAATGAAATGCAAAAAGTGCGGTAAGCGTGAACATTTCGCCTGTTGTTGTCGTTCAGTACGCAGTTCTCAGTTGCATCCTACAGATTCCGTTTCTAGTCAGCAGTTACAGTCATCTGAAAATGCGTTTTCCATTGATAACAGAGTTACCGTGTCTAACTATCGTTCCAACTGTCCAGAGTCTAAACTCCCTATGCCTGACATTCGTACTGTTACACTTATTGCACGCGATAGAACAACACATTTTGACATGGAACCTTATTCAGCCTCTCCCATCACTATATTACCGAGTAGTTTTATGACATTCACCTACGTGACCTGCCTATACAACCTTCAGCCAATCAAGCTGACAGTTCTACATAGGCCCCGGAAGAAATACGGGGATTTGTGTTGAGTGTGTTGCAACTTTAGGCCGTGAAATCATCAGTTGCTGTGTACGTCACCCGCAGAAGTAACCGTTCCCTACTCCAGCGGAACTTAATGGTTGCGCTGGAAATCACGCTGTCCTTATCTCGTATGCGTATCATGGCGGTTAACCTATCAGACCTACAGATACGGTACGCGAAACTGTTTGAACAAGAAATAGGGCATGCTGCCTCCTGGGTTCACCGCATTTGTCTGAAGCAGGATGCTGAACCGGTAGATGTTGCTCAGCCACGTCTAATTCCTTTGGCCGGAAGAGAGGCTGTTTGCTCAGCCATACGGCAAATGAGTGCAGATGATCTCATTGAACCCATTAAATGTTCTGAATGGGTCCACCCAATGGTTACAGTCCACAAGAAGGACAGTACAATGAGAATTTACAATGACCTGCAGGCCCTAAATCGTCAACTCATGGCAGAAAATTTTGTGCTTCTAATCGCGGATGAACTTATAGTCAACGTAGCTGGCGCCCGATATTTTTTCAAACTTTGGCCTTCCTAAGGTTCAAGTCTTGCCAGTAAGCTTAACTTCAGTCCCAGCAGCTTGACATAAGTCTATGGTTCACTCAGTTGCCAATGTAGCTGGTCAAATAGCATATATGCACAACATCTGTATATCCGGTAGGAATGCAGAAGGGTAAGATTCATGACTGCATGCTGGGTTACGTTGACTACATGATCTTAACCTCCGGTTAAACCTTGAGAAGTGCAGATTTAATGCTAGTGAGATCGAGTTCCTGGGCCACATTATGAAAAAGGACGGTATGAAGCCGAGTTTTGACAACGCACGTGCCATCACCCAGGCCCCTTATCTACAGAACTCCACTGAAATAAAGCATTTTCTAGATAGGCTGGCTTGCCGTACTACCACTTCGTGGTGCCAGCTGGGTGGTTCGGGTGTACCCCGTTCCAGCAAAGTGTTGGGCGACAATGTTCCACCTCGGTGGGACATTGTATTCCAGCAGGGGTGCTAACTTCTTGTGGAGTATTGGGCCCCTGTTTTGTAATCTACCATATAAAGAGGCATGAACCGAACATTCAGTCAACGCCTCCCAATGGGCGCGATTCCCTGAATTCTCCCCGCTGCCTTGCGGGTAGTTTATTTAGCCAAAGGCTCGGGGTGGAGTCCCCTAAGTCAACTCCCTACTTCGGCTTGGGCAACTGGGTAGTATCACGCCCTCTCGCAAAACCATGGACTGTATTACAACGTGCTCATCAGCTGCTGTTTCTGCTAGTCACTTTCACCCGACTTCAACACACGCCAATTGTTTGTTTGTTAACAATACTCAATTTCCGTTACCCGATTCATGTGCTGAACAATCTGGCTGCGACTCCGGTTGCTCCGCAAATCAAGGAGTTCAACCTATGGCTCTCCTTCGTCCCCGATCTTCGTTCCGTCTGGCGTGCTTCAACGTTTGGACACTCATGCAGATTGGACAACAAGCCGGTCAAGCGCGCACCCTAGATTCCCTATACGTTGATGTCTGCTACCTTTCAGGAATCCGATTGCAAGATCCCAGCTCTGTGCTTACATTGACATCTTCCACTGACCACGAAGCCCGATATCACCTGCGTCTTTATAAATGTCCAGAATCAGCCTCAGAAGGTTTGGCTGGCGTAGGTATAGCACTAAGTGGCAAGGCCGAGGCGGCACTATTGGACTGTTTCCTATTGACAACCGACTATGTGCAGTTCGGCTTCGGGGTTCATTTAGAATCAACAAGCACCGCAAAGAGAGACGCAACTTGTTTGTGATCTCCGTATACGCTCCAAATGACTGCAATGGCGTCTCGGTCAAGGACGAATTCTACCGGGATCTACAACAGCTCTTGACTAATGCTAAAACGTTGGATGTCGTTAGCCATGCTGGGGCTTTTAATGCACGGGTTGGCCGCCTGTTGCCATACGAACGCCACCTTGGTGGTCTTCACGCTCTCGATGAGAACCGCGCTGATAACGGAGAGAGCCTTCTCACATTGTGCGAAGACAACCGTCTGTTTCTTTCGAGCACTAACTTCAGGTGTAAAAAGAAGCGTTCCGCAACGTGGCGTCCCCCTTCGCCAACACAACCGTGGTCTCAAATTGATCACATCGCAATTAGCGGCAGATGGCGCGGCATCGTACCGGACTGCAGGTCCTTTTGGTCCACTTTCGTTGACTCAGATCATGCTCTGGTCGGCGCAAAACTCTGTATGTGTTTTGGAGGATCCCGAAACACGAAGCACCGCAAAATTAATGTAAACAGATTAACTGATTCCTCTGTCCAGGCGAGATATTAGTCTTCACTGGCATATGCACTCAGTTGCAATCCACTGCAAGAAGTGGAACAACACTGGACTTGCATACGGAAAGCAATGACCATTTCCGGACAGTCATGCTGCGGTATAACTCTACGCCCTTTGCAGGCTTGGACCCCTGCTCGTTCTCTGGAGCTGTTCGAAGGCCGCAAAGATATCCCCGCAGAATCAGATTGCAACAAGCGGCGTCGTTCTACCAACCGGCTGCTCAAGCAAAGCCTACGCAAGGATCGCGAGCCATGGTGGTCTGAGCGTGCTTTAGAGATGGAGACCGCTGCCCTCTCTGGTAACACTCGCAGGTTTCTCCAGCTCATTCGGTCCACTGACCTCAGGAAGCCTAGTGTCAGCGAAGTCGTTGGTGAGATGAATGAGTCTCCGATCACCAACCTACAGAGGCGTATGGACCGCTGGGCCGAGCACTTTCACTCGCAGTTCAACTGGCCTTCACCGTCCATCAATACATGCAGTACACCTTGTTGTCCACCCTGGCACGTCCCACTGAATCCAGCCATCGAAGCGAAATTCTGCCTCGAGATTCGACGCTTGAAGCGCTTCAAGGCTAGCGGCTTAGACGGACTTTCTCCGGAACTATTTAAGTACCGCGGTTTGGCGATCATTAACCAGCTCACCGCGCTGTTCGCAAAAATTTGGCATGAAGAGAAAGTGCCTTCCTCTTGGGGCGAATCAGTTATTGTCCAGATTTTAAATAAAGGCGCTTGCACTGCATGTGCAAATCATCGCGGTATTAGTCTTATTTCGGTTTCCTCTAAACTACTGGCATCCAATCTGCTTTGCAGGCTATCCCCAGTACGTGAATCATACTACCGTGAAAAACAAGCTGGTTTTCGTCCTGGCCGCGGAGGCGTGGTTTAAATCTTCAAGCTCCGCCAGCTCCCCGAACATCGCCACATTTATTACAGACCCACCATCATTACGTTCCTAGACATACGTGCCGCTTTTGACTCCGTTGACCGACCCGCTTTATGACGTTGCTTAGTAAAGAACGGGTGCCAGAGAAATATACCGCTATCTTACGAGCACTTTACCTTCATACGGCCGAGTAAGGGTATATGGCAAGCTTTCCTGGCAATTCACTGTCAATAGCGGTGTGCGACAGGGCTGCCCCATGTCCCCATTCCTCTTCAAATTTGCAATCGAAGACGTTCTGTCGAATGCTCTGGAGGATTTCCAACATGTTGGCTTAGAGCATTTACCGGGTGAGCGCGCGACCGACTTAGATTATTCTGATGATATCGCCTTACTTGGTGACGATCTTCAGAGTACGCAACTCATTCTGGATCGTTTGGCGGTTGAAGCATCTAAGTATGGCGTGAGCTTCGCCCCATCGAAGTGTAAAATACTGCTCAAGGATTGGCTTTCACCTGCTGCCGTACTCACTCTCGAAGGTGCACAACTTGAACAGGTAGATAGTTTCTTCTTTCTTGGGAGCTGTGTTTCTGTTGACGGCACTAGCAACAAAGAAGTTTCTCTTCACATCACTAAAGCTCGATCAGCATTTGTCAATCTGAGGCACTGGTGATGTCGTCGCGACGTTTTACTCTCTCTAAAGAACCGCGTTTACAGCTTATCAGTTCGCTCAGTATTGTTGTGTGGGTGCGAGTCCTGGCCGATTCGCGTGAAAGACTTGTGTGGTCTACCTGCTTTCGATAACGGTTGCTTAGGAATGATTGCTGGTGTTTGATGGCAACATCGAGTTAGTAGTAATGACGTTCGACATCGCATGCGAGTATCCCTTCAACAAACTGTTTTTGTTGCGCCAGTTGAGATGGTCCGGTCACGTCCTACGCATGGCAACTTAGCGTCTACTGCGTCTCCCACTATTCGCTCATCAAGGACCTGGCTGGAGGCGACCGGGTGGTGGTCAGCCTTCTACTTGGCAGCAGCACACGAAATCGCTGACGTCGTGTCTAGCCGCTGTTGGATCCATACGTCTTCCAGGATGGGGACCCAAGCTTAGCAAGCTTGAAGATATGGCCCGCAACCGGAATCAGTGGAAGAATTGTGTACAGTATTGTATTGATTCACATGTTTAATGCTACAAGCAGTAACAATGACAAAAAATAGCAAAATCGGCGTATGAACAACAAACTAAAATGGTTTTGTTCTACTTTTTGTCAAAATGTTCCATTCTTCCTGCGGCATATTAGTTGAAGTGTGTTGCTCGCCTTCAACTAGCATGCCACGACGATTGTGACTCGACGACTCTTGCTTATCCGCTGATCTCCATGGTTTTATGTTGGCTCTATGTCTAGTTAATAGACGGTTGAGATTACAACAACAACAACAACAACTACTACTACTACTACTACTACTACTTTCTAGATATGTGTTCTTACAACCTACGTTACCTGCAGGATATCACAAACATTTTTGAGCCAGTGCGCGCACTGAAAAAGAAAGAAAGTGTATTTATTTGGGGTCAGCCGCACCAAATGCATTTGACGAGATAAAATGTCGCGTTGCTTCCACACCAGTTATGGCGCTTTCGTCGAGGCATGCCCAACGATTTTCTGTACTGACGCAGCGAACATTTGGTTAGGTGCTATACTATCCAAAATTCAAAATCAGCATGAAAGAGTTATTGCATACGCTTCCAGAAAATTGTCGGTGGCGGAGCTTTCTTACTCTACCTCGGAAAAAGAAACCCTTGCCTGCGTTTGGGCCTGTGAGAAGTGGAATATGTTCTTATTCGGAAGACCCTTCACTCTTCTTACGGAGCACGCAGCTTTAACCAACGTTCGCACGCAATCAGATGGCATCATGACACTTCGGATACATCACTGGTATGCACGATTGTTAACATCCGATTTTCAAGTTAAATTTCGTCCCGGACGTAAAAACCAGGTAGCGTATAGGCTCCCTTGACTGCCGCTTAGCGAAACTGAAAATAATGAGGATGATAATGAGAGCTTACTGGTGTCTTCTTCCCTGAGTAATGAACCAATCTCAGCTCTGAATAAGGAAGATGTCCAGAAGGCGACTCAGGAAGATGAGACAATCTGTCACGTTCAGGAGTTTCTGCTAAACGGCTGACCACAAAATAACAAGATCACGGACGAGTTTCGTCCTTACTACTTGTTGCGTCATACACTTTCATTTATAGATGGATGTTTAATGGGGGCGACAAATTTGTGGCTCCTCGCAGCATGATGCAAAGGATCAGGCTTTGTGCTCAAGAAAGCCACCCTGGTATCGTACATACGAAACGCAAGGTTGACGCGTGCTTCTGGTGGCCCAGAATGCCACACGGAATAGAGAATCTTGTTCATGGCTGCTCTTCATGTCAATGGGCAGACAAGAGCACAATTTCGGTTTTCCCCCCTATACAACCCATTCACTATCCTATGCAGACTTGGGCCAAGGTAGCTTTTGACATCGTGGGTCCATTTAGCTTAGCGCCTCAGCATTGAAGGAGCTGTTTGGTGGCGACTTGCTTTTACAGTAAATGGCCGGAAGTCTATTTGTGTTGAGTGGTGACTATTGCCAACATCATTCGATGGCTGAAAGACATGTTCTCCCATTTCGGATTACTAGAGGAGATAGTGACAGACAACGGTCCTTAGTTTACAAGCCACGGGTTTCTTTAGTTCCTTCAAATTCACGCCATCCTACACTTACTTACAACTCCGTGTAATCCAGCGGCAAACGGCATGGTAGAGCGGTTTCATCGATCATTGAAGGAGAGTATCAAAACTATTCGCTTATTTGGTGCAGGATGGGAGGATGCATTTCTACAAGCATTATTTATTACCGAACCGCACACCACCGAGCTACAGACATAACGCCAGCTGAACCCATACTTGGGCCTGCCCTTCGGACAAAGTTGAATGCCGCGCTTTCGATACCTGCAACCAATGATTCCGACGAGTTAGATAGTCGCCATCGCTATCAGACCACTTACCAGAAGAGTACTACTCTTCTCCAGCCCCGAACATTCGTGCGCGTGAAGGTAAACTCTGCATCAAAAGTACAGCCTACGTTATCAGATCCGATAAGGATAACGCATGCATGATGGGCCAGGTAGTGACCGGCTGGAAGAAGGCCGCACAATCAAAGCATGGAGATTATTCACAAGTAGCAGACGAACGAGCAAGGGCCACCAACCTTCACTGACGAAACTACGCAAAGCACACGTCTCCGCAGGACGGGCCGAAAACCAAGACCACCGAATCAAAATGGCTTCGACGCATTACATGGTTAAGCGGAGAGGTGATGTTATGTCTTCGGTCAGCCTGCTTGACGGCTAGTCCGGACAGACACGTGCACACAACCCCAGACATGCACACATAAGTGCATATTTCTCTGCTTCCCCATTAGTTCATCCGACTCCTTGCGACACAGTAATGTACTCACCTAATTAGACACTTGTCAGATTACAGGAGTGTGTTTACCCAAGCGAACTACTTACTTCGGTTCGTGCAACTGACTTTTCGTACACAACACCGGTGAAGACGTAAACAAATATGCACACCAGCACAGCTACATTATTTTTGTTCGTCGCAGTCAGTTGACAATCCAGCTAAGTCAACTACCTATCCGGAAAAGCACCAAATGGCCGTTTCGGCCTATTGGGGCTTGTCAGTTGTGCGCATTCTTCGGTCCTCTACGGAGGATCGAACCGATGACTTCTAGTGGCTTGTGCCAACTAGCCTGCAGCTTATGCAGGCCGTTAACTAACAATTCCTGATGGTCGGCCACCGTTCTCCATGGCGCAGTTGCATAAGTTGCAGGCTAGTTGGCACAAGCCACTAGAAGTCATCGGTTCGATCCTCCGTAGAGGACCGAAGAATGCGCACAACTGACAAGCCCCAATAGGGCAAAACGGCCATTTGGTGCTTTTCCGGATAGGCAGTTGACTTATCTGGATTGTCAACTGACTGCGACGAACAAAAATACTCACGAAAATCCTTCTACTCATAAGTAATACAAATTCGCCCTTACGTATTCCATAAATGCTATGTCGATTCATAGCTGCCGTAACCGGGAAGTCCTGACACCGAAAGGCCAACCGCTGTCATCTGCATGGCAGGTGCCTGCATGTCAGTTTAGGATGGGTCGGGCTATGTCGCAGCTAACTAACAATTCGTGATGGTCGGCTACCGTTCTCCATGGCGCAGTTGCATAATCTGCAGGCTGGTTGGCACAAGCCAGTAGCAGTCATGGGTTCGATCCTCCGTAGACGACCGAAGGATGCGCACAACTAACAAGCCCTAATAGGGCGAAACGGCCGTCTGGTGCTTTTCCGGAGGGTTAGTTGACTTACCTGGATTGTCAGCTGACTGCGAAGAACAAAAATGCTCACAAAAATCCTTCTATTCATGATTAATACAGCTACTTTGAAATAATAAAACATTAAAAACAAACGAAATTAAAACCGGTTTTCGTAGCTTATAGACGTAAGAAATTTGTCGGATAATAGTAGGATCCAGGAACATGATGGCGCTGATGTGCGAAAAATCCAAGGTTACAACTATGGTAGTGCAATGAATAATGAATGTATACGGGTTAAGAAACATTGCTTTACAAGTCCAGTTGCATAGTTAGTGAGGACATGGATATAACAATAATGATAATAATAATCGTAAAACAGTTAGTAAATCAAATATGAAAATAAGGCCTTACCGTTTGCTCCTCAGTAGTCTTGCAATCCGCTTAGATTCACAGCATCCGCAGTTAACATCAAATAATGCCATGGTATACTCCAGGTGTCTGCTAGAGATGTAGTGTTAGGTGAGAAAGTGTAAATGGAAGAGTTTGCCTCCAACCGTCTTTTAAATACTGTTGGTGTCCGTGCAGAGACGACCAATACTGGGAAAGCATTTCAAAAGTGACAGACTCGAATGTAAAAAAAATTTCTGCGGCCATCCAGGCGATTATAATGTACAGCGAGTATCAAGGATTGGCCCCTCAGGGTTGTTTCTGTGTTGAGTCGCAGTAAAGGGCGACACAAATGATGTGGGTCTCGTAGAATCAAGTATGCCATAATCAGGTCGCCTCGTAGTCTGCGATCATCATCATCATCATTACACGTTAGCTGGAGGTGGAAAACACTTTAGCTATTTTGCCGCAATACAAAAGGCAAGAAAAGAAAAAACAAACAAACAGTGGCACGCCCGCTGAATCCCCAGTAACGGATGGACATCGTTCCGGAGAGCTAACAGCTGGCTGCCGTAAAAGAAAGTCATATTATGCCTAACGATTGAGATCGTGATTGGAGGGGGATGCTAAACAGGAGGGGGATGGACAAAGGAACTCATAACACAAACGCCATTGGGGCCGGCTCCTAGCCATATCAACAAGTGTGTCCAGCCAAACGTGTTCACCGTCCTTAGGACCCCAGCCAGGCAGTCGGGATGCACCAACCGACGCCAACTTCTAAGTGAGGGTTTTCATTTCTCGCGACCAAGTCATCACTTGGCCTCCCCTCCTCCTCTTCCAACCGCACCCACAACGCGCAAACAATGCACGTCGTGGGAGTCGGTGTGCTGGCATGCGCAACACGTGGCCCAGCCATCGGAGCCTGGTGCGTGATATAATCGTGCTGAGCGGTTCGCTCGCTCTTCCTGCACAAAATACGCGACGTCGAACACGCTCATTGCTCACGCGGTGTTCCCACCAGACATGAGCTAAGCTGCGAAGGCAGCGTTGATCGAACGTGACGAGTCTCTTCATGTCTGTCGACCTTATGGGCCAGGTTTCACAGCCATATAGGAGAGTTGAACGGACGGCTGCGTTGTAAACTCTGCCCTTGAGGGCGAGAGTAATGTCGCGTCTGCGCCACAGATGGCGGAGATTGGCAAAAGCACCTCGAGCTTTGCTATACGGTTCGTAACCTCATCTTCAATCCCACGGGTGCTAATATAGCTGCCCAGGTACTTGAATTCCTGAACGACTTCTAGCAGATCACCACCAAGCGTTAGCGCAGGATTGGGTCCCTGCCAATCTTGGAGAAATACTTTGCATTTCGATGGAGCAAAGCATAGCCCAAAACGACTGACAGCCAGTGCTAATCGGTTCAGTGCTGTTTGGCATGTTTGGGAGCCGTCACAGATTAGGGCAATATCGTCTACATACTCCAAGTCAAGAAGTCGCTCACCAGGGAGTAGCTCCACACCTTCTAGGTCGTGTCCAGCGAACGCTGTTTCAATGACTTCATCAATAGCGAAGTTGAAGAGGAAAGGTGACAGCGGGCATCCTTGTCTCACACCGCTGGTGATACTGAAAGGCGGCGAGAGTTGGCCATAAACCCTCACCCTGCCCGAACTATGTGCGTACAGCGCTTTGATAATGTTTACATATTTATCAGACACACCTTTCCTCAACAGACAGTCCCAAAGGGCACATCGATCGACTGAGTCGAAGGCACCTTTTATGTCAAGAAACACAACAACGGTGGGTCGCCAATAAAACTGGCGGTGCTCAAACACTTGACGCAATGTGAAGATGTGGTCGATGCAGCCCCGACCTCGACGAAATCCGGCTTGCTCTTCACGAATTTGGCTTTCACGAGTGCCAGTCAGTCTGTGGAGAATGACAGAGGCAAGCAATTTAGAGGCAATCGAAATCAGACTGATCCCTCTATGATTGTCACATACCAAACGGGAGCCTCCCTTGAAAATTGGGACAATGACGGAGCGGTTCCAGTCTGTCGGGACTGTCTCCTGCTCCCAAAGTTTTACTAGCAACTCGTGTAGATCACCTATTGGAGCAGGTCCACCGAACTTGAAGAGGGCTGGGGGAATAGTATCTGCTCCTGCGGCCTTATGCAATTTCGACAGCCTGATCTCACGTTCGACTTCAGCGCGTGAGGGCGGATCCAAGGAGACGGCCCAAGGAGAAGGGCGCTCAATGCCCGAAGAAAGTGATAACTCAGGTTGGTTAACTTGCATAGCAAAGTGTTCAGCCCAACGCTCCAAGCGTTTTGACAGGCTGTGGATCATCTGCCCACTCTTGTCGCGTATGGTCTCGCTAACACCAGGTCTCCTGCTGCCTGTTGCCCGTATCAGACGGTATAACTTACGATGATTACCAATGGCAGCGGCTGTTTCCATCTCAGATGCACGATGAGACCACCAGGTTTCGCGGTCCTTCTTTAGGCTAGCACGTAGTTTCGCCCTGAGATTTTTGCGAGATTCATTGTATTCGCTTCCAGCCGGAATACGTCGGCGAGCATCCATAAGTTCCAGAGACTGTGTAGAGACCAAATGTCCGGTTTGGCAATTTGTTTTGCCACATGAAGACATGCCTGCTAATAGCAACGCTTGACGAGTGTGCGACCAGTGATCTTCAACGGTGTTTAGTGGGCGCTTGCTCAGCCCAGATGTCAGCGCACTATGGTATACATTCAGAACATCTGGCTTCGCCAACTGGCTGGTGTCAATCCGTTCAGATCGACGTTGCGGGCGTCCACCGAAACGCACCAGGAGGTCGGCACAGATAAGTGCGTGGTCAGAGTCCACGCTCGTGCTCCAAATCGAGCGACAATTTTGGACACAGCCTCTCCAGCGGTAACGGATCGCGATATGATTGATTTGCGTCCATGACTGACCCGAGGCTGGTGGCCGCCAAGTCACACTTCTGCGGGTGCTGTGTCGAAAATTAGTGCTCGCGAGAAACAGGCGAGCATCTTCACACAGCTGGAGCAATCGCTCACCATTATCATTACGGGAGCCTACACCATGTTGGCCGCCCAGATGAAGCTCATCAGAGGACAATTTTCCGACTTGGGCGTTTAGATCGCAAGCCAGCACCACAGCATCCGTGCTCCTTCTGTAACGAAGGAGCTTGTGAAGTTGCTGGTAGAAATCATCTTTTACCGAATCAGTGCTACAGTTTGTAGGGGCGTAGGCCGCAATGACAAACTGGCACCGTATGTCCCCGCGCGACTTCAAAGCACGGAACGAACCAGCTAATCTAACGGCGCACATCCTACTGTTTATGGGATTCAATCAAGCAGGGCAGCTTCAGCCCGGGGACTCAAAACAATGCCGACGCCGGCTTGACCGGCATTTGAAGCTGCATCATCGCCAGATAGGCGCAATGAGAATGTGCCGCCAGTGTCGCATGTGGGGGATCTCAGGGTAAGCACGGAGCTCGAATCTTGCAGGCGGGTTTCTGATAAACAGCAAATATCGATCGATACGGTCTCTAGTGTGCGGGCAAGTGCTGCCTGTTGGCCAATCTGCAGCAAAGCGCGCACGTTGAGGTGTGCCAGTCTTAGCAAGACACGAGGACTCCAAAGGGAAACGGAGGAACTGACGTTGTCCGCTTGGTTGAACATGGACTTGTCAACTGGATTGGAGCGAGGCTCTGCGATTGTGTGTGATTTGAAATTAGAAGACAAGCGACTATTGAAGTAAGCTGGGGGAGGGCCAAGAATTGGGGATTGAAAATGGGAGGATATAAGTAAATTTGGAGCGGGACAATAAGGATGCAGAAGCGCAAGAAGGGGTACAAGAAGACGGGATGGCCTGAGCAGTAGCATCCAAACCCCTATCCACCCTGCTCGATGCAGCAGATAGGGCGCCGTTTATTATCCTCTGCGACGGCCAGAGCATCAAGAAATTGTTGTAGGAAAGGTTCACTGTAGTCTGCGATAGCTTTCACTGAATACCCCCAATCGTTGCAGCCTCACCTGGTATGAAACATTGCGCAGTCCAATTACGTACTTAGATGCCCGACGTTGTGGCGGATCCAGTGCATTAAGGGCGTGTTTTAGCCATGGATGCCAGGCTTGAAGTGCCTATTCGACATGGAGGCGAACATACGCACGGAGTATTTGTCGTATTATGGAATTGCTTTTGTCCAAACGCCCGTCGCAACGGTCCGAGGTGCTGGTTCCCATTCTTCGAGGCGTTTTCGGAAGGCCTGGAGCGACCTAAGTCAGCTTGAAGTAGGACACACAAGTCCCCTTCGACATCTGATTGGTCCAGTATTTTCGTTGCAAGCCGGTATTAGTAGCTGCTCTGCTGTCAGATGGAAAGTACCTTGTGTTTCCAGACGTTGAAATGCAGTACGTTTTAGGTTGACCATTTGTATACCGTATTAAAATCATTCTGAAGCCAATACTGGTCGGTCTTCGCATGGATTCTTCGCCAAATCTTGATACCATCGGCAAACATTAGGAAGTCTGCATCGATTCCCAGAGCAAGGTCATCGATAAACATCAAAAACATACGTGGACCTAGAACTGAGCCTTGCGGCACACCACACTCGACTTATACGGGGTCCGGTAAAGAGCTCCGAACTCTGACCACTAATTACCGTTAAAGCAGAAAGTTGGTAATCCAGTTTAACCGAGGGTCGCGGATCCCGTAACGCTGGAGCTTGGAGAGTAGTAGCCAATGGTCGAGACGATCGTAACCTGTCGAAAAATCCAGGTACATCGCATCAACGCATTCTCCATCGTGATTTCGTCATGTGGTGACCCATGGATTTATGAGCACATGAGCCGGAGTAGAAGTTCCGTAAAATTTTTACTAATTGGAAATAGAAAGTTTCGGGGCTTCTTTAAGGCAGTATCCATATCAAAGTGGGTTGGATTCTCCAGTGATTACTGTTGTTTCACGTAGAGGTCTGGTGATCGCACTTGTTGGAATAGGGTATCGCTTCCGTCGTCGGTTTGTAAATCAGAAATCCACGTGACATCCTCAGGAAAACTCCATGTAAGTATAGGTGAATATGAGGCTAGCGGAACTACTATGTGTAGACCTCAGGAGGATGGCATCCGTCGAAAAGGCAAATAAAAATCCTACGTAAAAGATATTGACAGCAGGGCAATCTTCTATTCGGATCCGAGTGTCTCCTGAGGGTTCTAGTGAGGATGTTGCTAATGGATCAACCGCTGCCAGAGAAGGGTCCTTCGTCTGGCGGTCGGCCTCTGTGATAATCTTTGAAAAACGGGCAACGAAGAAGTAGCAGCCAAACAGACAGTGGAGTGTACATACTACCTGTAATCCCTGGGAAGAAGGTTCAGAGGAGAGAGGACCATAAGAATTGAAGATAAGAAAACTGTGGTTCCGCACGGTGTTCCTGAGCCTACAGGCTCCCCTTCCGACTATGCTCAATACAATACTTGGAGCAATGGCACTGCCTTCCTGAGGCTCTTTTACTCGAAAATGTTGTCGTTATCTACTTGTCAAAGATCCTCGTCTCACCGATCTAAAGTGCTGTGGTCCAAAGCTGTTGTAACTGGTGGTACTAGCAAAAAACGGCACAAGGTCTTCTAGAGAATTGAACTGAGTTCCACTGCAGGTTGCCTACAAAAATTCGTCTGAAAGCAGCTGGAACACAACCACCTCCTAATAACAACTCAGTAGGGACGCAACTTTCAATAAAACACCAACTGTAGGACCCGACTCGGTGACGGTTTCAACAGTAGTATATATTTGCTACAGCCTGTTAATAGACACAGAGCCAACAGAAACCATGAGACTCAAAAAGAGGTACTTAAATGATGAAAGAAAACACAACACCAAACATCAGAGTCCATGGTTTTGTCAGAAGGCAAAATACTACCCGGTTGCCCAAGCCGAAGTAGGGTGTTGACTTAGGCGACACCACCCCCATGCTTTGGCTGAATAGCCCTCCCGCAAGGCAGCGGAGCGAATTCAGGGAATCGCGCCCACTGAGAGCCGGTGACTGCTTGATCAGTTCATTTCCCCGAGGACAGAATTCAAATGACGCGCATCCTAACCAGTTACGGCACCTTAACCCTACTCGTTGAAGCGACAGACTGGAGTTCCCTAAGCGAGGATGCATAGGATATTGCTTTGGAACCGTTCGGCAGTAAGTTTAACACCTTGGTTAGGAAAGCACCGGAAAACAAGACTATCAGTACGAGAAACGTGGCATTGTTTAGACAGGGTAGGACAGGCAAATACATTGTGCTGCGCAACGCGGCGTGGTGTACCCACAAAATCGATTCGAGTCTGAGTACATGACAGATCTATATTGTCTACCGTAACCACCGTACCTCATTAAAGTGCGCAAGGAAAATGTAGCTAGTTAACATGCTTTAGCCGAGCCATTAGCTTCAAATTCTAAGCTTCTGTACAAGCACGTGAACAGCCTTCGCAAGGTGAAAAGTGGACTTATCCTTTTCCAAAGAGCGGAAGGTTTAACACGGACTGTTAAAAAGGCGTCCGCTTGTCCGCAACAACAATATGCACCACGTTTTATTGCTTCCCGGGGTCCTCTGAATCTTTGGAATCTGTGGTACATCCCCAAGGACTCATATAATTTTACGAAAGGGATTCTGATAAGTAAGCTGCTATCCATGCTACCGCACGCCTGTAGTATAGATATTGAAGTAACGGTAACAATAGCGAATGCGTGGTAAAGGGAATGGAAGCAAAGATGTGAAGCGAAAAGTTCTATTCTGCACCCTAATGGTGTTGTGACGATGCTCAGAATTTCAATTTCAACAAGTATTAGCAAGTATTTGGCATTTGAGTAGGACAGATAACTCGAGAAAGATCAGGGCTAACCAGGTCAATCAATGTGCAATACAGGTCAAGCCACCACAAAAACGGCTGGAACGTGACAAAAGCCCTTGCTACTTGAGTACCCGGCTGGTATACAACGGACCATTTAACCTATGCCAACCCAGTACAGTCCCATACAAAACCGCAGAGATTTGACAAGTAATTTTTCTACTCAGTTAAAGTCGTTATGAAATGCGCACTGAAGACGAATTTCAAGGGGTTTGCAATAGCTCTCTGATCTTGGGTACGACCAGTTTCCAACAAACGGGAGAATCGTCAAAATATTGCGCGCTTTCAAAATGGAGCACTGAAAATACAACGATTGTAAGCGAATGGTCAGATGCACGGCACACGTTCATTGAACAGCTCACAGCATGTGGGTTCAACGCTGACAATCGCCTGGCCTTGGCGCGGTAACTCAAACTTTTGGCATGCCTTATTAATCAAATTGTTGAGCTGAACTACTTAAAAACAGTGTTTGCACAAACATTAGTAAAGAAATTTGACAACTGTCAAATTCTTCTCTGATTCAAGACAAATTGGATCGACCAAAGTGGTATTGAACGAGGCGTTTGCGCTTCTCACTGTCAGTCATTGGCTGTCATTTTTGGTAGTTTCGTATTTTACTAATCCGTGTTACCAACTTACAACAAAGTTACAGGCCATTGTTTGTTATTTCATATGTCTACTTTTTTGATCACTAATGCCAGTATGTCGGTCACGCAATGTACAGGGCTGTTGTTGTTCCTGGAGGTTTAGATTCTAAGACTAGCGCAGTTTGCGGCAGTTTGAGCTGCAATATACAAGTAACTGACGAATCTGCGACATGCAGTGTGATATCTGGAACCAGTGTTACCACCAGCTTTGTACGGAGTTGATTACCGAGCAGTACGCAGCGCTGGTCATTAGCAACAGGTTGCTCTTCTGCTGTGTCAGTTGCTGCAAACGTCAGTAAGACCTCACGTACTATCGTAATATGGACGAATCTCTTGGTGTCCGGCTTCGAAGTGTAGAGCCACTATTCTAAACGCTGTTAGATCACCGTTAGGTTGATACAACCCCAACAACGCTTTCGATCTCCAACAAAGTTGATTCGATCATTTACACTAGAGATCAAATTGTGGCACCCATCCCGATGGCTGCGGACCACATAAACGAACTTGCTTCAGACGGCGCAACTAACTCTACCATGGACGACACCGAACTGCTGTTTCATGGGACCATTAAAGTTAAGCGAACAAAAACCAAAAAATCCCGTAAACACTCCGCTAAACAAGAAGTCATACTTATCCCGGCACCGAAAACAAGCCAAGTGACATCACTCGTCAAGCAGTCTAAGGATTATGCGAAGAAAATTCCCTCACGCACTACTTACCAGTCGGCGGTGCTGGCCATTTCGGTTGCCAATGATAAGGCGCGTGCTGACAGTTTGCTTGACTCTGCTCAAAGCGACGAAGCGTCGCGAGCCCCTAATACCATTACCAAGAAGAAAAGCTGAATAAGTCTGCCCTTAAGCCTGTGGGCGGACGCGAAGACAACAAAAAGTTAGATAGCGATAATAAAGCGAAAAACGTACGTTGCCATTGCTACATCATTTAAGGAGATAAGGATAGTCACATCACCATTGTTGCAGCCACCTGCTCCAAGCGTTGTATCAAAAAGCTGTGAAGTAAATACATTCCGTTGTGGTGATTCTCTCACGGATGGTAGCGCTATATTCCGTAACACTCTTGAATCCACCGCCTGCTTTCTGCTGAGCGCGCTGTTATACGTCCTTCCATGGTTTGAAGTGTGCGCTACAAAGCGTTTTCCGCCTGGTTTTGCAAACGTTATTGTTTGGTAGCTGATTAGGCTCGGTAACATCTCAGTTAGCGCACACGTCCCTTGTCCGCGGCTACTTCGTGTACTTCTCTCTACCCCGGAGAAACGCAAAGCTGTCATATGGTATGCTTTTAAACTAAAAGGTACGAATACTAGGGTTCGGCCGGACCTTCCGCTGGCAGATGGGCTAAAGCTGAAAGAGATCATCAAGGACCTCAACAGCCGGAAAGCGGCCAGTGCATGATGCCTCGGTTTGGTGGGTTGTCGGGCTGTCAGCGGGCAGTACTTTTCCGCCCTACCAGTGCCCGTTCTGGTAGCGCGCGACCCAGGGCTGGACATTACGAATACCTTCAGATCGTGCTCAGCAGTGTGCACAATCAAGTAAATAAAAGGCTCGAGTTGGGTCTACTCGTAGATAGGTATCATCCCGACATACTCGTATGCACTAAAACGTAGCTGTCACAGGATATAACGGATGGTGAATTTTAACTAGCTGGTTACGCTCTGTTTAGATGCGAGCGCTCTGTTAGATGGCCGGGAGGAAGCGTCACTTTATGTCATCTGTAAACTGGACGTTTTTAAGACTTGCTGATTTCAGTCGGCAGAAAATTCTACTGGAGCCGTGTCGGTCAGGATTGGCAACTCTTCTACTTTAATTACAATTGTAATTGTGAATAGCAGCCCAAGGAGTGCATGCAAAGAGGTGCTTGACTTTATTCCTTCCCAGTCCGCAAACAAGCGTCTGGCGCCGGGCGACCTTAACCTCCGGGAGGCTTGCTGTGCAGATTTTGAGTTTGCGCTTCAAGTACCATTGCAGCAGTTCGTGGACCTCCTCACTAGGTACATTGAGCCCAAGTGCCGTCTACCTTAGAACTTTTGTTTGCTATGTCACTCGGCTGTATTGGTGATATTACTTATTGACCTCCAATGGGTTCTACTGATCATATTTGTTTGCGCTTCAGTTGTACTCAATCTAGACGCTTCCAGAGTAATATTTAATCTCGCTCGAACATGTAGCACCAGATACTCAACCAAGGAGAGCCAAAGATTCGGGTTTCCTTTGTGAGACCTGTGGAGACGATACTGTCCAGGTTACCTAGGATAATTTCAACTCCTACTTCAAATTGGTCGCCGTTTACTTCATCCTTGTCACAGGGAGAAAGGAGGCACACGCCTAGCCACTGGATAGATTCTACTAGTAGGCACCTGCTCACAAAGAAGTCTAGATGTTGGCGGACAACCGAGACGCTCCATCCAAAGGTAATTATGACAGGTACTTCATGGCTAAAGGTAGGTATTAGCCACACTCAAGGAATGTTCCGGTCGATTTCGAGAAAGGATTAGCAGACGATGCCTCAAAGAATCCAAATAATTCTTCGCATAGGTCAAAAGCGGCCGCGCTACGAACTCGTTAATTCCAATGTTTACGCATGACGATGTTATTCATGCTTCTACGGACTATGACAAGACTTGCCTACTTGGTGGGCAATATGTAGTATCGATTGTAAGAGAAACCTAGTTGCCAGGCGCTGAGCTGGTTTCCACCGTCCCAGAGGGTTCTGGTCTAGCTGAATTTATTGTAACGGAAACCGAGGTCCGTAGGCGGATACAAGGGCTGAATCCCTTCTAAGATAACTAAACCTGAGTTAATTCCTCCGTAAATGTTACGTGTGTTAACTGCGGAACTAAGTGGACCGCTCGCTATCGTGTTTCAGGAAGAGCTTGACAGCTATGCATTTCCACTCGAGTGGAAAGAAACTGTCATCTGTCCGATCTTCTAAAATGGTGACAGGGGTTTGGTTGCTAATTGCAGGCCAGTTAGCTTGACGTGTAAAGTAATCGTACTCCTCGAGAAACGTGGTTCATTGAGTAGTCAACTGACTAGATTTAATCTACTTAGCAATGCACAACACGGATTCCGGAAGGGAATTTCGTGTCTGGTGAACCTATCGGTAGCTCACGAAAGTTGGGCGGTTGCAGTGAATAACGGCCACGTACTGCACGTCCCGTGCTTATTTGCATGTTGTAGGACATATAACTATATTTTTAATTCATCATACTTTATAGTCTTGTTTCATTGTTAGCCAAGTATGGTCTGGTCTCTTGAGGTGACGGATTACAGCCTCCAAACTAAAAGTTATTATACCTATACAAATCATACTGCTACTGACTAGCTGGCTTATAACAAAAAGTGCCATACTTGGTTGATCCGTATGACGGAAGGGGCTGAGGCTTCATCGCCCATAATATATGCATAAAACAACCTTTATGAAAAGAAACATTTGTTACCCAGCTGAAGGCCTATTCACTATTTTGCCACACTGGCACAGTGCCAGTTGGAGCATGGAAGTGCGGGTGAAACCCATCCAGGGGATAACCTGCATGGAAGAAGGTCCCCTGGGGACAGTTATATGGATGGCCTTATGACTTTATTTGAACTTTCGGTTAAACCTAGACTTTTTATTGTTTCAAGTTTCTTGATCTCTCTAATGCTTCCAAACTGCTATTTACTGTTAAAACCAATATGGGAACCTCTGTATAAAACGTGTAAAATTAACTATATAATGCCATCCTGTTGTACAGGCTGATCAGACCACCCAACTGGTTGGTGCTTCGTACTGTTGAGAAATAAAACGCTTATATATACATATATTTATTATTTCTTTACCAGTCCGAGACGATGCGCGTAATCGAGCGCAGATATTAGAATGCAAACAAAGTCGGACAAAGCGGATTGTATTCGAGGGGCGACAAAAGACTGCTGGGTGCAGCGAGACGGGAGCGAACGTTAGCACAGCAACTTACGGAGCAAAATAGTGTCAAGCCGGATCCAGTCCAACATGGCTATAGTGTGAGGTTAAAACAAAAATAAATAATGAACCATTGTCCAGCAAAGAACTAATACATATGAGACAGTAGTTATACGTTGAGACGCTACAGAGCGCCTTCTAGAAGGTTGAACAAAGAAAGACTTCGAGGTCGGAAATGATGGGTGAAGCAAGGTTCGTCGCGGAAACACGTGCTGATTAAAAATGAAAGAGCGTTCATTTAAAATGGTGGTTCGTTGGAGATCGGAGGCCAATGTGCTATTTGTTATTTAGGTTTTGTTGCTTGCAGAGCAGGTAAAGTTACGATGAGCCGTTGGAGCGGATTTGTCGGAATTCATAAAACTGGCAAGCCAAGAAAAAGACTGACAGGACATCAATTTTTACAGCTTCCAAACCGTGTGCTTAGGAGTGGTCTCCCTCGCTACCCTGATATAACCCGAACTGTTCTAGTAGGTGGATAGAATACTAGATCGTGGAAATGACCAGTAGTATTGATACAGCGGAGCAAGTGATACTGACAAGCAGAGTCAACAAAGCGTCAACAGGAATTTCACGTGTTTGCCAGAATCACTGGGGTATATCGTTTGGTTGGTTCCAGCTTAGTGGTGATCAGCTGGACAGTTGTATGGTCTGATTGGATGACAGCACTCCATGTTGGGTTGGGTCCCGTATACGACACCTCCCTCTTCTTTTGACACGTCTGCCTATAGTTTCCAACCGTTGGGTATAGATGGAACGATCAGGTGGTCGGCGGTTGCGTACAGGGCGTCTGTGAACCGCATCCAAATGGGACAGCAACGCTTGGCTTTCGTTTCCCACTCGATCCGAATTTGCATTTGTCGGTTTCGGCAATGAGAACTCCAGTAATAACTGAAAATCAAACTGGGAATTGTGACGAGGTAAATACTGATTGTTATCAGAGCGGTGTCTTAGCTGTTTCGAATGCCTGTGCCATGTCTGACCGTTGACCTCTACTAGGTACGCGACTCGACCAATCCGTCTGGTGATTACACCTGGCGTCCATCTGTTTCGCGACGGCCGGAAGTCGGTTGTCCATACCAAGTCACCTGGTTTTAATGTTCTCGCTATTACGTGCTGTTTGGTTTGCGCAGATTCTGTTGTTTCCGGATTGGCTAATTCTCTCACCTCCGGAACGAATGTGCCCCAAATTGACCTGATCTGACGGTTAAACAACGTTTCCGACGGTGCCCTTCCGTTACAAGAGGGGTGTGGTGTGATTCGACACATCGTTAGGAACGTGTGTATGCAATCGTCCCTGGGGCCGTCGCCTCGCCCTTTGATAAGTGCACGCTTGAACGTGTCGACGAATCGCTCAACTTGACCGTTCGATTGCGAGTGAAAGGGGGGTGCGTATGTGTGCCAATCCATTGGAACGACCAAATGATGCGAATTCTTCGCTAGTAAATTGTGGGCCATTATCGCTAACTTAGGTCTCCGGCATTCCGAATCGGCTGAATATTCGATGCAACTGTCTAATAGTTGCGACTGCAGTGGTCGTTTGCCATTTACTATGGGCGTCAATCACGATGAGATAAGATTTACCATCTACTGGGCCGGCGAAATCTACATGTACACTTGACCACGGCGTGGTCGCTGCTGGTCATGGCATAGGGGCCAACTTGTCTGGTGATATTTGCATGATCGTACAGTTTTCACACCGCGTACACAGGTTTGAGATATCATCATCCATCCCTGGCCAATGCACGTTACTTCTAGCTAATGCTTTGGTGCGCGTGATTCCTTGATGGCCTTCGTGAAGTTGGGTGAGAATGGGCCGTTGTAAAGCTGAGGCAACAACCACACGTTCAGCAAAATCAAATTTTGGCACCGGTGATAGTGGATGAGTTCTGCATCTGATACCCTCTATGGCCAACCTTCTTTCACGTGCATCATCACCTTACGTAGTACGGCATCCTGCGATGTGTGCTGCTGGATGGATTTTAGCGAGACTGGTAGGGATTTCGCGGTGTCGAGAATTACCCGATTGATCTCCTGATCCACTTTAACACTAACAATCACGGTCTCGTTGTTTTCTGCTTGATGATCCACAATTAACCGAGACAACACATCGACTTGCCTAAAATCTGTGGTCGATTGGTAAGGGATGCTGAAATCGTAGGCCAGTAAGGATAGAGCCCATCTCTGTAGGCGGCTGGCTGTAGTTGCCGGGATGCCTTTATGTGAACCAAACATGGTCAGCAACGGTTTGTGATTCGTCAGTGACTTGAAACGTCTACCATATAGCATTTTGTGAAATTTATTGACAGCAAATATGATAGCCAGGCCCTCCTTTTCAACCTGGGAATAATTTTTCTCTGCTGATGTTAACGACCGGGCCACGTGGATAACTGCTTTCTCATAACCGTCTGGGAAAGTGTGGGACAACACAGCTCCGATGCCATAGTTGCTTGCATCGGCAGCTACCACGATTGGAAATTTGGGATCGTAATGCTTGAGAAGAAGATTGGAAATCAGCATCCCTTTAATCCGATCTACCGCTGCTTGACACTGCTGACCAAGTAAACTTGACCTCTTTCATGAGTAATGCGTTAAGAGGTGCTCGCAGTTGATGCATTTCCTGGGGAAAATTAGACCAGTGGCTAACCATGCCAATAAAAGAGCGTAGCGTACTGACGTCTGTTGGTGCCGGCATGTTAACAATAGCTAAAATATTGGCTGGGTCGGGACGACGTCCATTCTGATCAACAATGAACTCCAGATATTTAAGTTGTGGCAAAAGTAAGCTGCATTTGTCTGGTCGAAAGCGCAATCCGTGCTATTTTTACGATCCAAAACTTGGTCGAGCCTCGCTGCTAGCTCTTCTGGAATTGTTCCGACCCGCTAAGATATCATCTAAGTAAGCTGCAGCGCCGTCAATGCCTGTGAGCATGGTATCCATAAGCTGCTGGAAAGTAGCTGGTGCTGTTTTAACCCCGAATGGCAATCGGTTAAAATGAAACAATCCACGGTGTGTGTTAATTGTCAACAATTCCTTTGACTCATCGTCAATGGCGATTTGCAGATATGCATCAGCTAGGTCAAGTTTGGCAAACAGTCTATCGCCTGAAAGTTGGGTAAAATGTCTTCTGGGACTGGTAGTGGATAACTGTGTGTGTGAAGGGCGTCACAGAGACCTGTTGAAAAATCTACACATACGCGAAATGAGCCATTTGCCTTGCGTACCACTACGATTGGAGCAGCCCAGTCTGAGTAATCGACTGGTTGTATGACATCTGCTAGCTATAGGCGATCCAGCTCTAGCTCTACACTGGTCAATGTAGAATAAGGCCCTGGAAGTTTAGGCCGAAAAACGGGTTTAGCATCTGCTCTCAGCCGCAATTAAGGCATTATTTTGCAATAAAGACCAAGTTCTTCCTGTAAAATTATTGCATCTCGCTTAAATAACCGTTGTGGAATGGTCTGTGTAGCCCAGCATCGATTTTTACGGGAGGAATGCTGATGCCCAGTGTCAGTTTGCAGACTTTATCAAACGGAATACTCCTAAGGTTGAAATTATCTAACCAGTCAATGCCGAGAATATTTAATCCTGGTTGGTTAGTGAGGTAGCATATTGACACACATTTTTGACCATTATAAGATACCAAGCAACGTAGCTCACCAACCAAACAGAGAGTTGTTCCGGATGCACTGAGGGCTGTCTGTTGAGTGGGCATAACTGGAGGACGTCCTATGGATTCCCAAACCGTTTGCGAAATAATCGTGATGTCCGATCCTGTGTCTACCTGGAGAGTCGCGGGATACCCGTTTACACTCACTGTTAGATAGCGTCTTCGCGATGTCGCGTTGACTTGATAGCTAGAAACAATGCTGCGACTAGCCTTCTGCGGTGGTTTCGGAAACCGTTTGTTGGAATTGTCAGCTTTAGTTGAGTTGCGTGGCTTGCAGAAACCATCTTTGTGACCAAAGCGTTGACACTGATTGCACCGATGTCGGCGAAACGTGCACTGTGAGGCGTAGTGCCATGCACCACAGTTCCAACATGCTGTTGGTGGTTTTTGGACTCCTGTTTGTGTGCTCTGACCGGTCTGACATCTGCCGTGTTGATCTGCTGCTGTTCCACCATACGGAATCATGCTTCAAATTGATCAGGCGCTGACATTCCTCAGCCATTTTCTGCAACGTTATGTCTGGGTCTTGCTCCAGCCTGGTGAGAAGACGTGTGCGGATGTCCGCGTCTGACGGAGATTGTAGACCACAAATAAACAAGAGACACTTGAATTGTGTCTCGGTCATGGATGCAAGTTTAAAACGCTCACACTCGCGGTTAACGATACCTGCGTAGGTAATGTAGTCGTCCATGGAGTGCTTGACGAGTTTTAAGCAATGATAACGTGTGCTGAAGAGCGAGGAACGTTCGCCAAAACTCTGTGTGAGGCACTGAACCGTGTCATCAAAAGAAAATTTGCGTGGGTGCTTGGGCAAAATATAGTTTACAAAACGATCATGCTCCGTGATCCCCAACTTACGAAGCAGTGTTCGTGATCATCATGAATCCTCCTTCCCATCGAACTCAACACGAAAAATGTCCTCATAGCGCTTGAACCAGGACTCAACAGTATCACCCGATGCAACGTCATGCTGGAAAATCTGAATTGTAGAAACAATTGATTCAATGTTGGTATGTTCATCCTGCGGTGCCTTGTCCTTGGAAACCGGGGTGAGGTTACGCGTTAGGTTATCGAGTAAACGGGGCTGAGCGGCCTTGAACTGCGACTGCTGTTGTTGAAGAATTGCACGGAGATCGTCTGCTGAAACTGCCATTTTAATTACCAATTCCGTCGCCAGTTGATATAACCCTTACTGTTCTAGTAGGTGGATAGAATACTAGCTTGTGGAAATGACCAGTAGTATTGATACAGCGAAGCATGAGATACGGACAAGCAGAGTAAACAAAGCGTCAACAGGAAGTTCACGTGTTTACCAGAATCACTGGGGTATATCGTTTGGTTGGTTCCAGCTTAGTGGTGATTGGCTAGACAGTTGTATGGTCTGATTGGATGACAGCACTCCATGTTGGGTTAGGTCCCGTATACGACATAACCACCCCCGCACTCCACCCTGCTCCATCTTCCAATGAAGGAACCCAGTACGCTCGTGTCCGTAACCTCGTTGACTATGGCGATCCTCAAAACTGTTGCGCGCCAGGACAGTCGATCAAAGGGGTGGGTTGGGGCATGTAGGGACGAAAACTGTCGCACACAGAACACGTCAGTGAACGAACGGATGGCTTGAGCATAAAAAGTTTTATATATATTTTTGGTTGTTGGATATCTTTTAAATGAGGTTTTTCGAAGATTTTGCTTTTTGTGTTTGCAAACCGTTGGTCGATCAAAATGGGGGCAAATATATTCAATTGTTACAAGGTTAAACGTGTTTGCACTGTACGTAGTCAGAAAAGTGAACGGGTTTGCCAATCTCCCGACCACGACCCACAGCAGTTAGTCGTTGGAGGCAACTAGTTAGGTTCGGAAGTTGTCGGAAAATCTGTCGCCTGTAGACGGAGATCGTTGTCTGGTCGACGATATTAGGATGCTGAAAATGGGTGCGGTTAGTTGTAAGGAAGTACCAAGCACTGCTAAACCATGGGGCGAAGTGGTTTCCTCCATAGAAGCTGGTTTAAGGAGGTCGATTGCAACGAGTTCGAGTCGGCCATCGAGGTACAGTATAAACGTCGTCCTTGTCCGGTTGATTACGTTAAATGTTCCGATGTACCGCGACTACAGAGGCTATCTAATACCGTCCACGCGTAGCAGTACACGTGAGCAATAAACAGCTCTCCGGGCAATACACCAGGGTCTTCTGCAACCGTGAAGCAGGCGGGCGCAGCTCAAGCAAAGGGTGAGTCAGTCGGTCAGCGTAACTCCCATAGTCGAAGGAGGGAGTGTACGATGCAGGTGCTACCATATTCCCGGCGAACGCAGCGTGCACCCGTAGACTAGCTACGCTGGTGTTGCAGCGAAATCGGTTTTATCGGTGTTCCCGAGGCCTAAGAGGACGAGAGGAATGGTTTCGCACAATGAAGTGATAGTGTGCGCTCTCAGCGCTGCCTTCAGTTGTCGATGAAGTGGTTCTACCATGCCGTTAGCGGCCGGATGATACGCCATCGTCTGGACATGACAGCAACCTAAATACTTAAAGCAACGTGATAAAAGTAGATGAAAAATGTGACCCTCGATCAATGCTTACGATGGCGGGACAGCCGTCCTGAGCTACTCATTGCTCTAAAAATGCCTTCCTTACTGTTTCTGAAGAGCAGCTCGGAACTGGAATAGCCTAATGCCACCTGGTGAAATGAGCATTGTCAATTAATAACTACACCGAGCCCTTCGTAAATGGCATAGTACCTATGAGGTCGATGTGCACGTGTTAAAAACATGCGTGTGGCGTCGGAAACGTGCCTAACGGGCTTTCCATATGCTTTTGCACTTTCACGAGTTGACACGGAAGACAAACAGCCTCTCAGTTACGAACTGCACGATTGACAATTTACGTGCCGCAAGAGGTGAGCTGAACCGTAAGCTTCAGCTCCGTATCAGCAGACTATCCAACAGCCCATGGACACCAACTTGCCACAAGGTAACAGTGAAGCTCATGGGGACCAGTGTCCTTGTAGTGATTATCGTACTCCACCTCACAATATATTTGCAAATTTTTCCAATATTAGAACGTGCTCTTACTGAGGAGTGGCTCACTTGTCGTGCGAAACTAATCTGAAGCAGTGTAAAATCAACTCCCGCACAGTGCAACAATTATATAGCTGCGCGCCTTGAACTTTCGTTACATTTGGTGACAATGCATCGTACTGAGAGAACGCGGCATTTCACGAGTGGTAATTCCAAGTTCTATGTGTTACACCAAAGTCTAAAGCCAAAAAACAAACTGTGGGTAAGATCAGTGTTCAGAGGTGTCTGCTGGGACAAGAACATGGTTTATGAGTAGGGATAACCTGCCAAAGCATGGTTAATATTTTTCTGGTAAATACAAAACCTAAACGTTGTCCAATTCTATACTCTCTTTCTTTCTGAACATTGCAACTTTCTTGCGCCACAGAGTGATTCACATATATCATTATTCTTGTCAGCTTTCATTTTATGATAAATTTTGCTGTCCATGATGCACATGTTTCCCTCTCAAAACACAGGCTTAGGACAAGTGCACGCATTTTTAAAAGTTTAACACTGCACCTAAGCTTCCGCTCCTCCTGCCTCAGAAATCTCTATGGGAACCAGATTCACACTTACCACTTTACTCCAGGCTTATAATGCATTCTTGTTTCTAACCTTACTCTGATATTCTGCTTACTCATATGCAGCGTTAGTAAATGGAATCTGGAAGAAGTCTGCAGGCTGACCTACCGTGGCATTAACAGCACAACTGTAACCCTCTGGACTGTTCCTTTTCTTCCCCTTGGATGCGCCGCTGAGATTCACTACTTACCAGAGAAATGTAGTGAAACCACAGTTCTCCATCTGTTTTAGCGTTTTTTCACCCTGTAAATACCATGATGTCTGCTTTGATTCTGTCGATTGGTGTCTTTGTAGTGCGCACGTCTTTTGTCGTTTTGCGCATGCGTACAACATCCACCTTGTTCCCCATAACATTCACAAACATGTCAGACTCGCTGTTTAGTAAACAGAATGCTGGAATATACATACGTGTTACATACATTAGCAAGTTACACACGAACTGTAGTTGAGTATCGTTGCTGGTAATATTTTATCGATCTTTATTTATTTTGTACTAGCTGTACCCGACCACGCGTTACTGTGGCTCAGCGTGAATAAATGAAAGGGAATAAAAAGAAAAAGTTAACTTGTAACAGAGGTAGCTTCGAAACATTGCTGGTATGCAATGTTGTTAGTTGTACCGTGATCTAGATATATGAAAATGAGGGACAAAATGTCACCTTTGTAACAGACGTAGTTACGTAACTCTTGTGGGTATACAACGTTTTGTGTTGGTGCACATATGGAGCTTGTCAGGTTTGCCGACTTCAGAACTCACGAAATATACCTTTCCATGTGAGAAGCAGTCGGTGTGTAGACTTAACCTGCGCACTTCATAAGACTGCCCCTGAGCTTTGTTATTTGTGATTGCAAACGCCAAACGAAAAGTGAATTGCAGTCAGTTAACTTGAAATGGGCTAACAGTGGAAATCGTTGGAATGCGAGGAATGAGAACATCTTTACCTTTGAAAGGTCCGGTCAAGCTGGTTGCATGTACAACGTTGCTGAATAATCCTTGTACTGAAAACCGCGTGGAGTCAAAAAGCTTTGGCTGGTTGATATTTCGCAACACGATAATGGGGATAACCATTTGCAATTCAAGTGCTGCGATGACACTCCTGGCATCTTGAATGAATTCAAAAATTCTGTTGGATAATTGACCACTTCATCTGCTTCCAACACAGTGTCAACGGACTCATACGCGACTACCTCGCTTGGAATATTAGACTGAATAAAAATGTTCAGTTCATCGGCGTCCTTGTTTTTAGCCGCAAGGATAGCTCGTTCACACAGCCAATCGTAATTCGAATAATTGATTTGTATATTGCGAAATGATTTTTCAGTCAGTATTTTTTTGACGTTGCAAAATTGCAGAAGTTAGGAAGCAATGAACTTGTTCCTTAGGTCAGACAAACGGCAACTTTCTTTTCTCAAAATCCAGTAATTGAAGCGAGAATACCGCACCTGAGTGATCGTGTTGAAGTTAGACATGTGTTTTCGCAGTTACCTTCAAGATCTTATCATGCCGCCACAAAACAGTATTTCAGGCAAGCACTTATTTCTTCTGTTGGTGTGGATCGAGGTATTCCAGACAACGTTTGCCTGTAATCTACAAACAATAATACTGCGTTCCCAGATGGTTTGCTGTTTCCTCGCAAACCTTGCAATGGTCGATAAAGTTCCTCCAACGATCTCTGTGCGCCATTGTGCATTCATCGCAAACAATAAGTTTACACTTCTGCCATACTTTTCCTATTCTGGACGATTTGGCAATGTTGCATGTGCGAGTTTCAATGAATTGCATGTTCAATGGCAATTTCAAAGCAGAGTCAGCCGTTCTTCCATCGAGCATTAATGTCGCAGCTATTCCGGCGGACGCGAGAGCTAAGGCTATGCTATTTCGCGATGTAATTGCCGCAAGAATCAACCTAGGAAGGAACATTTTATAAGTTCCTCCAGATGCACCTAAGCAAAATATTGTTCCAACTGCGTCATTCGCAGTTTGCATTATTTGATCGTAAATGCCTATTTTCTCAAGTGTTAACTTAAGAATGTTGGATTGCACATACGATGCAAGATCGCCCATGTTGTAATTTAGTTCGTGACGCAATTCGGCATCAAACGAAGCAGCAGCAGATGGGATCGGTGATGGTATTCGCAATTGATTTGGAGCTTTGTTCGCCATTTCTAAACACAACTCTAATCATTATCAAGGCTTCATTGTATATTGCTGCTGGAAATTCCATATCCCCATCGGCATTTTTCATGCTTATTCGACGGGAAATATCGTCAGCCATGTACAAGTTATATTTGCTCCCAGAGCTCTATTGTAGAGGGAGAGCAAGCGCTCAAAATGATTGCAAACAATGGATGAATTTAATTTGGATGTGACGTATTACACGTATTAATGCATAAATCCCAGTGTCGGTTGTTTTCAAATAAATGCAGTTTGACATGCACTGCGGAAAGCGCCGTTGCCAATTCGCACTTGCTGGAAAGACGTAGAACCAAGCATATTGACCAGCAAAGTGCGAAGAAAAAACATTCACCTTCTTTGGGATGCACGATGTACAGTCCACCTATGGTAGTTTCCTTGAAGATGCAAGGTTGTCGGTCGACCCGCACTCCTTCTTTGCGTCGTTCGAATGATTTTCTATTCACATTCGAAGTGTAATACGTAGGCATATCGGAATACAGCAGTTGTTTCGTAAACGCATTTTGACATAACGTAAAGCAAGCGGTTGACCTGGTAGCCGGTGGATTCAGGGTCATTTGTTGAATATTTGCAGCTGTGAAATAAAAGCGTTGTCCGTTCTGCAGGTCTACTGCTAGGTGAAGAACAACTGGAGTTCGTTCATGCATGTATGTATCTTTAAGCCGGATACTGAGTGCCATCATATGTCTACCCGTATTCATTTCACTTCTGTTGAGTTTTAGGCAAAAACGGCCATGTCACTGCCATTGTTTACGTACTTACATAGGTACTTGGTGGATTTGACGAAGTTGCAGTATTCCAGGTTTATGTGCGCCTTGTACGCTTTTGACAGTAAAAGCGAATCGGGAACAACCCACCCGTTATGGACTTCGATGTCATCGTTTCGCAATTGTATAGTGACTACGTTACCTCCGTCTTCTGTTGATCCTTTCTTGTCTAACCATGTTGTGTGCGTAACCACGTTGGATAACGACCCTTGATATCGCTTTGACCATTTTATGTCTATAATGCATGGTGCGTTTGGATTTCGTGAACCACAGGGACCATGTACCACTTATTTCCCCACAACTTCATGCAAGTCCTTATCGACGTCTGGATCAGGTGTTTCAGCGCATATTACATCGATTTCATTGGAAGTGATTGTTGTTGTAGAGCAATAATAGTATATGTGCGTATGACAGTCGTCTCTTTTGCCATTCCACTGAGTACATCTAACAACTCACTGAGGCAAACGCGTCTTGTTTTACAAAGTAGTTCATCAACGATTTCAACTTCTGCTTGAAAACACGGGCTGCCATGTCATGCCAATCCACCGGCAGCTGCCCAGAGAATAAAAGCTGTTGTATACCGTCCCAGGTTGGATTGCATGTGAATGGAATGAATAGATCAGGACATCCTCAATGACGAACCCATGCAAGAGCACCTTGAGCGTACGCATGCACATGACGCGGACTGCACCCCAACACAAAAATTATAGGAGATTGCAGAGCATCGTGGCATCTAGGAATTTCGTCAACCTTTATCAGCTGATCGTTTCTCCGATGGAGAACAATATCTCTCGTTTGGAATTGATCCCCAAATATAACGATTGCAAATCCGTCTATATTTGGTGCAGTAAACCTTCACACATTCTCCAGTTGGCGTTTTGTCAGCATGAATAACACTGTTGTGTGTATAATATCATCATATCAATAGCTATTTTGAACAAACGTACTAAATTATTTCTTGGTGAAGTAGCTCTTGCAATTATGAACGATAGACTTTTTATGCCGGTAGAAATTCCGCGACGTGCAATCCATTCCTCATTGTCATCACCGATGAAGTACATTTGTAGGAATTTATCTTGATCAACTGGAAATAGAAACAGGGATCTAATAATATGATAAAGCTATCCACTTACTTTGAAAGTGGGTATGAATGGAGCTGTTACCAATTCTGCGCAGAAAGACGTCATTTGGAAGCATGTTTTATTTCGTGAAGTTAGGCAGGAAATATTTTGACCCCGCGCGATCTCCGGCAAACAAAGTTTCAATAGCTCTGGCGGTTCTCCCATCTGAGGCAGTTTACTTTTTCCTACAGCGCAACACATTGCTTTCGTTTTTCCATTAAATTTCAGAGCCCTACAATACGGACACACTTCAGTCATGGTGCTAATGAGAACATACTGACTCAAACCATAAAAATAGCCTCTCCTAGTTCCAAATGTTATGGATATAGCGTCTAGCGAGAGGACGTCATCTAGCAGGCTAACCACTGTCAGTGACAGTGGTAGACAGGTGGTGCTATATACCACTTACTTTGCAAATTATGTAGCCCATCCAACGTCTTCCATGGCTCAGTGGCTTTAACTGCTGGATAGTTGGCATCTGCCTCTAGCGGTCATGTGTTCTATCCCCCTTAGAGGACCGAGGGAATGCGGGCCGCTGTCGAGCCCCAACTGGGCGAAGTGCGTCTGGCGCTTTTCTGGGCTAGGCTCTGCTACGTAGGATATGAACTATTGGTAGGAAAGCCTTATCAGAATTTCAAATCATAATACTCAGCTGGGTTGTACCGGAATTCAAGGTGAATGAGATTGGGCGCTTGCTGTGCACGTGGTCGTGCTTGATACTGATCTGCTACTTTTCGTTGACGACTATCATCCACTGTCAGACTGCGGCGTTCATTTTGCTGAAGGAAACATATGGGAAGCGACAGAACGTGATCGTTTCCGTAACCTTGCCTCCTTGAATCTGACTGCACGTCGCACCGCACGTATCTGAGCCATTCTATGTTTGTGTTCCTTAGGCACGTTACATTGCTTCTGATGCGCGCGAACAATGGACCACGTTTGAGCAGCTGCGAGACAGCACTCAGGTGGACTAAGGCAGATCTGAATACTGAATACTGTATTATAGAGCAAGTAGAAATGGATTCTGTACAACTCTTTCGAAATATGGCGAAAAACGTTATAAAATTGTCAACCGTGAATATCATTGTCGTTCTCATGTAATATTTAAAATATTCGACTTACGATATTTCAGGATTCACAAATGTGATACGTCATCGTAAGTGTGCAGTCGTTCTCTGAAGCGAATAGAGGTGAAATACAAATCTAGCAACGTTTTGAACTGCTGCACAGATGTTGCCTCAATCACATGTTCGGGCAAACTGTTCCAAATGTTTACCACTCTCCGTTCGAAGCACAGTGGGTAGGAAACACATATCATATCCGGCACGACAAGTTTGTATCTGTGTCCGCGTGTGCTGCATGGTCCTCGTAAGTGCAGTATTAGCCTTAGCATGGGGAACTTACCAAGATGTAGAATTCGGTAGGTCATAATGAGGTCGACTCGCACCCGACGGTAGGACAAAGTGTAGAGCCCTAGTTTCTCGCACCGGTCTTCATACCCAAAGCCACGTAAACTCGGGATGAGCCTGGTAGCAACGTGTTGGACCCGTCCGATCTTTTGTGCCTCGCCTCGGGTAATCGGAAAGTAGGCGGGCGAACCGTACTCTAGCATTGGTCTAATGGTAGAAGAGAAAAGGCGAGTGGCAACCTCTTCAGACCATGTGCCGAAGCTACGTTTGAGCGCCCAAAGCATGCGCAGTCCGTTCCGATATAACCTCTTCGTGTTGTTTACGGACTTCAAATCGTAGCGTAAGAGTACACCTAGGTCCTTCACGGAGGGTGTGGGATATAGCGATTGGCCGTCAAGGGTGTAGGTTCGGCCGTCAGCACCCTTTCCCAGGCTCATAAATACAGACTTGGCTGGTTTGACCGGGAGAAGAACTTCTGCAGACCATGTGGACAGGCGTTTGAGGTCTTGCTGAAGTAGGCCGCAGTCATCGGGAGCGTCAATTTCTCTCCAAATCTTCATGTCGTCCGCAAACAAGGCACACGGCGACCGGAGAAGCTGCGGTAGATCGTTGATGTGGATCAGGAACAGAGTGGATCCCAGCACAGTGCTTTGAGGCGCGCCACTTGTAAAGGGGTACCGGTCAGTTAGATGGTCGTCGACCTGTACCCTCCACTTTCGTCCAACAAAGAAGTCGCGGATCCACCGGTGCAGCGAGCCACCGACGCCACACATGCTGAGTTTGTGAAGGAGAACCTAATGGCTGACTTTGTCGAACGCTTTACTGAAATCGACGAATAGCAAGTCGACGGACATCCCCGTGTTTACTGCCTTCAACCACTCATGCCTCGTCACAAGCAGGTTCGTAATGCATGAGCGACCTTGCATAAAACCGTGCTGTGCGGGCGTCAAGTCCTCTTTTGACTGTAGCAACCGCAGCAATCTCTTCTTCACGATTTTCTCAGCAACCTTTGCCAAAATAGGTGTCAGACAAATTGGCCTGTAATTGTCTACTTTGCTAGGGTCGCCGCCTTTCGGAATAGGTTTCACCACCGCACATTTCCAGTCAACCGGCAACGAACCTTCGGACAGCGACCTGTTGAAAAGGTCAGTCACGATAGGAGAGAGGTTGGTTGAAAGTGACTTGAGAACCAGTGGGTGAAGCCCATCAGGTCCGGAAGGTTTGGTGCCGTCAAGGTTGGCGAGTAGTTGAGCTACCTCTTCAACGCCGCATTGCAGACTATCGAGTTCGGTAAAAGCGGTACACGTCGAACTCGGAACAGACACCTAATTATTCGCAAATACAGAAGCGAAGTGCGCCGCCAAAGCGGACGCGCGCCCAGTGCTGGAGGTTAGGGGCTGTCCATCCGTGCCATCCAGCACTGGCACATCACCTGCCGGCTTCAGGCGTCGCTTCACGTATGCAAAGATTCTCTTTGGGGCGGTCTTTGCGGCTACTGCGAGCTGCACTTCAAAGTGTCGGAGTTTATTCTTTTTTGCACTGTTGCAGAGGTTCCGCTGACATTTATACCCTTCGTAATCATTGGCAGAGCCAGAAAGGAAGAATTTGTCCGACAGTCTGCGCCGCCTCCGAGCCAGGTTTCCATACTCCTTATCAAACCAATGAGGCTTAATGGGTCCAACCTTTCGACATTTCAATGGCATAAATTGGGAACACAATGATGTCAATCTCTCTTTTATAAATATCCAACAATCTTCCACAGATGCAGCTTGTGACAGAGACCAATCCAGTTGGCTCGCGGCTCGAGCTAGACCATCGAAGTCCGTTTCCCAGTAGTTGGAAGCTGGTTCCAGCGGATGTGAATACGGTAAAGATAATTCCATATCAGCTATCAGTACTTAGTGGTCGCTCGTAGCCAGGGGCTCCAGGATCCTAACGTCACGCACTCGTTGTTCGTAGCTCGTTAACATCAGGTCGAGACAGAACGAGGTTGAACGTGTTGATATGTGTGTTGGCTGGCATATGTGTTGCGATGCACCAGTTTCAAGTACCAAATCCACGAACTTGGCTTCAACCTCACTATGTCCAGGCATCAAATGCACATCAGGCCATCGTATTCGAAGACAGTTAAACTCGCCCATAAGCAGAAAGTGTGGACGACTCATGTGGGCTTGAAGATAGGGCAGCCAATCCAAACAACGACTCAGGGGACTGCGATAAACTGCGCCCACAAGCAGTTCTCCGCGCCTGAGGCGGATGGAGCACCACAGTAGCTCACACAGGCCATCGTCACTCCGGTAGGTGCTCACAAGTCTTCCACGCAGGGAAGACCGGATGTAAAGTAAGACACCACCGTGGGAATTCTTTAGTCTATCGCATCGGAAGCACGGATAATTGTTGAGTTCAAGTTCTTGGGTGTATAACTCTGCATGCAGCCATGTCTCTGCGAGTCCCACCACGTCTGGCCGCTCAGACGCAATGAAATAACAAAGCTCATCGCGCTTATTCATAATACTGCAAACGTTTGTGAAGGCTACTCGCAGGTCGCAGCAGGAGCCGCCGGGCGTGCTTGAAGTGTGAGCAGCCTGTTTATCCTGATTCGCGGATTGTTGGAAACCACCCGAAAATTTACGATACGAAGATTTGTTTCCCCCTCACCAGTGCGTCTTTTCAACTCAATGATGGCAGACTTGAGCCGCTCCCTGTCTACTGGGTCCTGGTGGGGACGAACATGGATCTTCAAACCTTTCAGCCTACTTAGGCGAGACATGATCAGTCTTGGACTGGCTTCGTCCACAAAAGTGATTCTCATGGGCCGATTGTGTTGATCACCTTGCTTTCCAAGACGGGTAATCTGTCTCACTTTTACCGAGTCCTCACCAACCTCGAGGAGTCTATCAATTAAACCCTGTAAAAACTCGACATCGTGATCGTAGCGCACTTCAGATGATGGATCACTGGACTCCGGTGCGTGAAAGAGCACGAGATTATAACGCCTCTGGTAGGACGAGGTTGACCTTGCAGGGCGAAGTATACTACCAGCCTCACGTGGTTTGGCTAACTGTTAACTTACAGAACGTAAACACCCAACGTTCCTTCGTAATTTCGTCCTCTGTTCTTTCCACTGGTCTTCAGCACTCAGACTTTCACCTGCTGCGACATCAGTGCCCGTTAGACACAACAAAGGTAAACAATTTAGGCCAGGTGCAACTGGGCTTCTTACAGCGGTTGGACTTGGTGTCGGTGAGTTTGTACGGGTAGAGGAGGACGACTGAGTCGAAAACTGAAGGCTCTTCGCGCTAGGTTGTTGGGCCAAACACAGGAAGATGTTCGCAACGAAACGCTGAGGCCTACACGTCGGCTTTACTCTTTCTGGATGTATCTTGTTTCGGCAATTTTTACTTACAGTTTGGATGAAAGCGTGTTGGATCTCGCAAAGACGATGAGAATGCTCAACTGATAATCCAACCCCTGAAATGTGGTATTTAACTTGGCACAAAACACACGTGAGGGCATTTGCACGGTATCCGACTAGTTTGGAGCAAGTACCACAGGATGACTGCTTCGGCATTGTGAATAATCCGAAAACAAGATGGCGGCCAATTGACGAAGAAAATGGCGATAGCAAGCTCGCCGAAACCAAGTGATGAAAACCCAAGTATTTCTGGTCGGAAATTGCAGAATCGGAAATGGAACTGAATTTTAGCTCCATTTCCATGAAATACTTCCAATAAACGCAGAAAGTTAACACAAAGTGATCTTGCCAACACAGCCAAAAATAACCGACCGGAGGACGCTATCCGCAGCTATCTATAGCACTGAAAAAGAAAAAACGCTACGGCAACAGCATATAAAATTGCAAAACAATGGAATACGGAAAACAGCGAAAGCAATCAAAACACTAAAATAACCAAAGAAATATTTGTATTCAAATGTAGATCAACGTACGGCGTAATTCCACTGCCTGTTGCACTGAAAAGTAAGAAAAATGTTAAAAAGCAAAATGAAAAACTATTAAAAAGGAAAAACTAAACAATACGACTGGAATGTCATGCTATCGCCCCAGTTCAATTTTAACGCTGTCGACGGAACATCTCTTGTAATCCAAACGACAAGATCTGGAACTATCTATCTACTCATAAGTAGTAGTGCAGAATACCATAAAACACTCGTCGTCCATAGAAATGGATACATTGTTATACCAAATATGCCATCAATACAAAAAGTACGTATTTTAACATGAGGTTGATCGAATACAACGTTGTATCGAAATTTGAAGCAATTGGTGAATAACATTCGGGGAGTACCTCGAACGAAACACCTGGAGATTTAAATTTTTATTTATTTAGATGTATGTTGTCTTGTATATCTGCTTCACTCTTCAGTTCTGTTCCGAGAACTAACTAGATACAGTCAGACTTGCTTTGTTGCCCACCCGGTTTATAGCACACCCCGCTTTATTGCCCAGGTTTTCAAAATACAAATTCCTTTCTTATGAATAAGCCAAATAATCACAGTCTACTTGCCGATTGCGGTGGTCGTTCCCCCGCTTACTTGCTCAACCGCGTGGACTGTGCTGTTGTCGCTTGGCCAGCTTTATGACCTCGCTCTGACTAGATTTCATTACGATTATCTCACAGCTAGCCAGTCCGATCGAGCCAAGAACAACAAAGATGTCGGTGGCGTTATTGACAGGCCAGAAAAGTTATCGGCTGACTTGCCGAACAACCTCCACGTGGTGCCTGCTGGGTGGTTCGGGATTTTCCCCTTCCAGCAAATGGTTCGGCGGCAGTGTTCCAGGACGTGGTGGGTTTTCGCCTGGCAAGCTCTCTCCCTATAAAAAGCCACATATGTCCGTTTAACAACACTGTGACTTGGCGGACGAGACTCGCCACTAAATAAAGTCACTGTCCCTTGCTTCATCCTGGTGAAGCATTGTATTCCAGCAACTTTGCTGCAATTCTGGGGAGCATTGGGCCCCTGTTTGACAAAGAAACAAACGAAAGGCATATGAACTGGGCAATCAGTCGCCGGCTTCCAATGGGCACGATTCCCTGAATTCTCTTTGCTGCCTTGCGTGCAGGCTATTCAGTCAAATGTTGGGGGTAGTGTCCCCTAAGTCAACACCCTACTTCGGCTTGGGCAACCGGTTAGTATCTCGCCCTCTGACGAAACCATGCACTTTGATGTGTTGTGTTGTGTTTTCTTTCACAATTTCTGTACCTTGTTTTGAGGTGCATAGTTTCCGATGGCTCATTGTCTATTCATAGACTGTTGCAAAGTATATATAAATATATACAGAAAAGGTTATCAATGTCATTCCTTACACGAGCAATCTAAATTTACAGGTGGCTGTGGGTAAACTCTCGGCCCCATTCGAACCTCGAGAACGGAGAAAAATCGGGCAATATTTCAGCTCCACATTTGTCAGTACTCTATTGGTTACACACAAGTATGGCCAGTAACAGAAAGGTTTTGTCCTTTACAGAAAAGTTCGAGTTTTTGAATAAAATTAAAAGTTATCAACCAGGAACCTCACAAGTAAAGATGTCCCGTGATATACACTTTTCTCCTTGCACCCTAGCCAGCTTGATTGTCAGCTAAAAGGAACTCCAAAAGAATTTGTAGCATGGCACTACAGCTCTCAGAAAAGCAAGCGATGTGGAAAGGATGAAGTTAAAACTGCATTGTAGTACTGGATGATCTCGGTTCGTGGGCACAACCAAACAGGTACACGCCGGCTTCTGGAGAAAAAGTCAGGAGAATTCAGGGAAAGGCTTGGAGAAATCTGTGCCGCCACGGAAGCACGATTTGCAAAAATGGAAGAATAGAAAACAAATTATGTATAAACGTGCGCATGGTGAAAAGAGTTCCGCGGACACAGTAGTCTGTGAAATTTGGCTGCAAGATCGAACGCCTGAAGTTTTAGATGCATTTGATGATGACAACGTGTACAATGCAGACGAAATTTTTTTTCCGGGAAACACGAGAGGGCACTTTGTGTTTTCTGCCGACAAGCCCAGCGGATCAAAAGAAGCCATGAAGAAGATCATTCTCCTGTGCTGCGCGAATGTGTCAGGCATGAATAAAAATAAAGTATTGCTTTAAAAAAGTAAGAAATCGCAATTTTTTAATGACGTGAACGTGGATACACTTCCCATAACCTACAGAGCTAACAAAAATGCGAGGATGATGAAAGAGCTTTTCACCGGGTGGGTCCTCGTATGGGACAAGCAGCTAGACCAACGTGGCCGGAAAGTTCTTTTGCACTTAGATACTTGCACAGCGTATCCACAGAAAGAAAGCCTGCAAAACACTTGTCCGAATTGGACTTCGTCAGTGCAAAATGGACTGGAGAAGCTGCTCAAAATAATGTACAATTGATGTTGGATTGCTTTCTCAGCAAAAATATTCAGTAGCGCCAGTTTCTACAGCTGGTTAGACTGTAGATCAGTCTGTTGTAAATGAAAGCCCAATACAAACGAAGCTCTGCTCATCGATTTCAGCCTTTGCCCTAATCCGACCAGACCCCGACACTGGCAAGCCAATTGTCAGTGAGCAAGTTGCTCGCAAACTAGGTTAGGTACCACAACCGCATACTCTACTGACTCGTGATCTCACTTCGTCAATCCTACAAGTGCGAACTAAGCTCATGTCGACCTGTAATCCAGAAGTTATAACTGTAACTAACTGCTTCATGGAAGATAATAGCACTGATTTTACCACTCCCATTACCGAAATTCCGCCCCTATGGACCTAATTACTTTGGCGTCTAGACGATAAGTTCGAGCATTTTATCTTCAAGGGAATATTATCACAAGCATTTCAGTTATCCGGAGTTTTGGAGGTGCGTTTTATACTCATGTTCTCATTGGGTAAGATATTCAGACAGTGTATTTATAACTCTTTTACTCGGGGTGATTGCTTAGTTGGTATCTGTTGGACCATAATCCTATATTCTCTGAACCACGTTCGTCCTTACTTATCCTCAGAGGAATAGTACCGCAAGCATGTCACTATACTGCATAAATTTGCTGCAAATGTGATGCCCGTTTTGTCAGTGAGCAATATATTCCGGCACAGCCATCAGGTGAATGTAGTTCCCTGTTGGAACAACATCTAGTTCCACAGCTCTACGCTTTACAACTCCTACTGACATCAGGCCACCAAAGGCGAGTAATGCTTTGCTATTCCGCCAATACCACTTAGTATAACGCCAATGTCAACAGCGAACCATTAAGTACCATCCGAGGATATCATCCTGTAGATTTCGTATGACGAATTCTTCATATATCACTATCTTAACCGGTAACTAATACATTTACATTATTGCAAAATATTAAAGAATTGTCAAAGAACTGCAATGCAAAAACTGTAAGTGAGCAAGCTTGCAACCAAATACAGTCTACTTAACTTCAAAAGATTTCGTTTGATCGTACATAAGTGAGGCAACAAGCCATTGAAACAACTCCAAATTCTAACCTCAATATCTTTGTTACATATCTTCTCTTACCATGGTTAGCCCTCGAATATTTACTTTGGTTTTGTCGAGCAACACGTAATGGATGCGTTCACTTTATTCCGTCTAGAGCGGTGGTTCTCACCCTTTTTGTGGCTGTTACGCATAAAGCGGGCTCACTATAAACAAGCACTCCTTAAAACATTTTAGTTTACATAGCTAATTAGCTGCAAACTATATTAAGTTTGCTTTTAATTACGGAACATGATCGTATTTTTTACTTCTGATCATTCAAATAGAGAAAAACCCTATTTTGGGGCAGTTTTTAAACTACCAAGGGGATGCACGTTAATGTGACCATCAATATGGGGTGCGTAGATGAAGCTGTGGGTGGTGCGGCGCAAGTCACTCATGGTCCCTCTTTAGATGCAGGAGTCCTGTGGAAGCAACAGTGACACGCAAATCCTGAACCGGAAGCCGCCAACCATGACATTGGTGCGCTTTCGGCTGATGTATTTCGTAAGTCGTGCACCAAGTTCATTGGGTTCCTTAATTTGGTGTGTGATCACTGATCAAACAGGAACGGATATCAGTGGCTTCGTATTTGTTGCGACCAACCCTACGAAGCCCATCCTGGATAATAGCTTTCCACCACCACTCTGTATCGATTCCTCCTGAACCTAATCACATGTTTTGTTCCTTCTACTCTGCAAACATTCACCCGTTCCTTCACCAGGTCGGCCGACCTATGCTCCCATCTTAGTGTTCACGCAACCTTGTAATTCGACTCGGCGAAAGATTGCCTGACTTAAAGAAATGCGACCGACGAGCGAGCCGATAAACGTGCCGTCTAGCTGTGCTGCATTGCAGGCTTGTATCTGAAATATGGTTACAAAATTTATTACAGCAAATTGTCTCCTTCAAGGATTATTCTCTTATGCTTAGTTAATGATGGCTTATGAATTTTGATTAGGTAGTTAATTAGTTACATGTTTTGATACAGAAGAGTGCAGTAATTTTGTTTGACCATAGATTAACGACACAATCCTCGTACTTAAAGTTACCCCTGTAATATTCTACTTAACCCCTTGGGGGTTACTACCACCAGATTGAGAAAAACTAGTCTAAAGCATGCAGTTCACTCTAATTCCGTAATGCAAACCTCCGCACAACAATATAACAACAAAGAAGCCATTGTACCATATTCCGACTGGTCTAAAGTCTCTGTATGGCGCATGGTGGTACTTCCGTGATTACGCCAATAAGCGCTGCCACTTACGTCGAGAAAGAGAGTTCTTGATGGTAGCTTAAGCGTGCCTGTCCCCTTACGTCTGCACAGCATTTCTCCGCCTCAAACTGCATAATGTAGCAGTCCGGAAATTCTCCGGTTTACCCGTGCTAAATTCTAACCAAATTTTTTTCATTTCACATTTGACGACCGGCCTGCTGTGTTGAACTGATTGCTGGGTTCAAATGCTTGACTTGATTTTCGTTGGTTTCACTAGGCACTCGTTTCTGCTGCAACGCGCAATTGCCTTGTTTGCTGTGAATTCGCTGTTCCCCTACCTAGAACGTCAACGGTGTCGCATTTTTATGGCTAAGCAGCAGGGAATCATTTACCCCACCAATAAAAGTTGCCCTACAACCCGATCTGCCTTTACGAATCGCTCTCTGGGCTCCCGCTACAGGCTACTCTCTAAAATACTTAGTGGATGCTTGCTGAGAAGCAGTTGGTAAGCGCAGATGCCCATGATGCGTCAGCTCCGAATACCCATTTTAAGCTGCCATGAGCACAACTGCTGCATGCTGCAATACTTGATAACTTTGACGTGGCCGTGTTACTGGGGCACTGTCTTACTGAACGTGTAGAGAGAGACTGGCTATCACGGTGAGACCTTAGACCAAGGCCTTTCTATAAGACGATCCAATTTCAACAAGCCCTGTGCAAATTCTTTCCAACAGCCACTACTTGCTTACAGTGAATGACAGTTGGACGGATGAAAAGGTGCCCGATGTCTACCTCCGCAGCTGAGCGCTGTCAGACAATTAAGGGAAATTAGCAATGAGTAGTGAGATTTTGGTGTAATCTCATAGGTAATTCGTCGCAGTTCCCTCTCAGTTAGTTGGCTTTGACAAGTCTAGAGATGCACCAGACAGCGTTGTTTGAACCTTCTAGGTCTCTTCAGTGGTACGTTTTCTTCGGACCCATGTCGGGCTCCTACCCCATGACTTTCGGATGCCAGCAGCTAGTGTCACTAAGCCGTGAGTGACGGCCGCGGACCTGCATGGTTGATTTATTAGTAGTCGCCTGTCAGTCATTCAGGTCTGCGGACGTCACCCATGGCTTAAAGGTATTAGCTGCTGGTATCCGAAAACCATGGGGTCGGCACCCGACAGGAGTCCGAGGCAGGCGTACCACTGACGAAAACCAGAAGGTCGAAACAGTGCAGTCTGGTGCTTTTCCAGACATGTCAAAACCCGCTGACTGAGAGGGGACTGCGAGAGAAGGCTGCTCTTGTTCTCAAGTATTCACGAACTACCCCTGTAATTCCCTCAAGTTTTGTCCTTGTAACATCCGACGCCTTGCGCTTCTGTGCCTGTAGTGCACGAAGCACTTACCAAGCGCACACACACATTCATGGATGGGAACGGGCGCTGCACCCGCAACGGATAGCAACGACCACCAATTAAATAAAAACGCACTGCTTTGTTTAGGTACTACAATTTCAGTGGCAAGCTGACTGCCGTACGGCCGCATTTTAGCTCGGCTCTTGCTTCACTCGCTGCGTTCACTCCAGTTCTCCACACACATTCTTGTGCGTGTACCCCTTCGAACCAGATCGATGAGCCCTACTCAGTGATTTCCGTCACTTGGAGATAACTGGTGTAAATCATACGGTTACTCCCGTTCTCAGTTTCGGCATATTCTTCGTCGCGTTTTGATTGTGAAATCACAGCACTCCCGAGCCGTTCGAGAATAATTTTGGTCTTGTTCGGTAAAAGAAGTCGCGGCCTCTCAAACGACCTTGCAACCATCCCTACAGGCGGAAACATAACAAAGGTACGAGACCTTTTGCGTCATTCACCTACTAGACATCGCGTCCGAGGCACTTAGGGTAGTTTGCCAACGCCCTGCTTGCGTCGTCGTGTAACGCGAGCCCATCAATACACGCTGCGCATTGGGTGCATGTGTGCACACCGCTGAAACCCGCCATCTGCGCGCGGCCGCAAGAGTGAGACAGTGAGATAGCCACTGTCTGAACTAGATGCCGGATCAATCAATCTAGGGTCTTGGGTAGGACTAACCACCACACGTCCATGTGCCCCAGATGAGTGTGCCCGTGGAAGGGGTCATTAAATGGACAAAATAGGAATTTTCTGTAGAAATCGCCAAAGCGAAATGCAGGAAGATCACATCAAGCGAGTGAAGGCTGATCAGTGGCAGGCCTGACTCATTTTGGTTCTGTGCGAAATGTACTACTGTCCCACTAGGTAAAAGAGTATTTGCACTTGCTCAGAAGAATGAAAGGCTTACGAACGTAGTTGAAAAGGTGCTGGACACCGAAATAGCTTCGGTAGGAACATGCATAGCAGAATGTCGGACACAGGCTCCTGCAAGGAACTCCATTATAAGCCAAATCAACAACGCCGAATGCTACACTAGTAAAGTTGCACCTGTAAACACCGCCAATAATATAAATCTCTCAAGTGTTTCCGAACATTTCACTCCCAGCCCATTTACAGCAATTTTACACAAATCCACTTCCCCTCGCCGGACTTCGCCAAACCCCAGGAAACATACAAAGACCTGCGGCAGCTGCGCCGTTTTTGCATCAAATTACACTCCAAAGTCAGACACTGGTGTGCTTATGACCACACCTATAATTAATATAAAAGGCAACGCTATTCGGGTGAACAGCAACCCGTTAAGTCTCCCAATTACGGTCCACAGTCCCAAGAAATACACTAAGAAACAGTTAGATGCCCTACCTATAATTTGTACCAAGGTTCCTGAGTCAAACTCGAATGATTTGAAGAGGAAACAAGTGGATGACCTGAACCAATGGAATACCATAAGTAACATCTGTATTCTGACTAAACCCGCCAAATTGACGAGGATCACCCGCCACCCCAATTCCAAGTAATATGGTGATATCAGGGTTCTTCAAATGTGCTAAACTCCGTCGATGAGGTGGAAGCAAAGTTGCTTTCGACTGCACGTTTTCAGAACGAAATCGGTCTGGTCCGCGTCTTTCCAGACGCTCCCTGGAGCGTGTGCAAGCGAACAAGGCAGAGCTTAGAAGAGTTTCGGCTAAACGTCGCAGCCATAACCGTTTTTGTCCACGGCGTCCCCCAGTCTCACGAGCAAAATGAGGGCGAAGCAAAGACACAAGACTAGGACAGCGGCGCTATATTCGTGAGACCTTGTTTGGAATGAGGTTGTTGCTACTTTCCTCTCGTGGCTGCCAAGATCAAAAAGTTACAAATGGTACTGCCAAAGGATAAATAAGGTTGTATTGCAAAGTAGGAGGATGGCACTTGCGCTACTGGAACGTTGATATTCACTTCGAAACAGACTGTCAACCGACCTCCGGTTCAAAGCGGAGGGCGAAACTGTCGTCCGACTTAGAGCACCACCACAGCAAGCAAACGAATTAGTGATCCCATCCGAAATTCAGGCCAGACGTTAGTCTGAAGGAAGTAAGGATCTTCCTGTGCAGTCCTGTAGCCACTTCCTATGCATTGTGCGGAGTTGTCAGATGGGCTAATCCCAATGCCAACGAACCCAGCTCCAAGCGACTCGCCAATAATACCAGAAAGACGGAAAGCGGCCGACCATACAACTGTCGGCACAACCTCTCATTTTAGCCACAGGTGCCTCGAATCGCTGCTGAGAACTAAAACAGTTTCCTGCATGTACGCGAATGCACAAGGCCCTCCCAGAAAAATCGCCGAGCTTCGGTTACGCCAGGGATCACCTCTAAAATCAAGACTTGATTGCGCTCAGGGATTACGGATGCCGAGATTGCGATTCAGGGAATGTCCTTGTTCAGAAACGATCTTCGATCTTCTTAACGACTTACAATGCGAACCACTGGGTAATCCGGAGACGCGGGGCACCGATTCCCTATTGTGCCGTTTGCGTCTCAGACACTGATTACTGCTCACTGGTTGGAAGCAGCAAGTAGAGTTTGCTCTGTGTAGCTGCATTTAATGTCACTCAGGGACAAAGACACGTTACGTTGTGTTAAGCTCAATATATATTTTGCGTCGACAAAGTGTTGGTCCAAGAACTTATTAAATTCCGACACCGACTTTACCTAAACGAAGTGCTGTGTCAAGCCGTTACATACATTCCCCACTCTGCGTTCGAAACGGAGTTGGTGAGCGACCTGCTTCAAATCCGGTACGACAAGCTTGTACCGGTGTCCTCGTGTGTTGCTTGGTGTGCGCAGATGAAGCAGCGATCTCAACATGGGGTACCCTCCCAAATGTAATATCCGGTGCGTCATGATGAGATCAACCCGCAGTCGACGATAAGCCAGGGTATACAGACCTAGTTTCTTACACCGGTCTCCGTATGTCACATATCGTAAGTTGAGACTCAGCCTGGTGGTTACATGCTGCACTCGCTCAAGCTTTGCTATCTCGCCCCGGGTGATAGGACAATACGCGGGAGAACCATACTCTAGTATTGGTCATATAATTGAGACGAAGAAGTGAGTGGCAATCTCATCGAACCAAGTTCCGAATCTGCGCCTGAGCGCCCAAAGCATACGAAGGCTGTTTTGGTAATGCCTACTCGTCTTGTCCGTGGACTTCAGATCGTAGCGTGAGAGTACACCGAGGTCGCGCACGGAAGGCGTGGGATGAAACGGTTGAGCTGCCACCGTGTAGCTTCGACTGTGCTCACACTTACCTAGGTGCAGGTAGCATAAGCTGGGCTGTAACTCGTAGTCTAGTGGCTCGCGGTTGACGCCATAGGCACTATGCCACTGAAATCCGCGAGCAACGCTTGGTACAGCCCAGCTCACCACCATCTGGCGAGTCCGAACCAGGACGAACCAGCGGCTGTGGGGTGCCAGTGTTGGGATGAGCAACACCATAATACTTCCAGGTCACTATCCACTGGAATATTACCGGGCTACTGGAAATGCCCAGTCGTAAAGCCAATACCGAGACGTGGTAACCCAATCAAGGTGGATAACTACCGGCCATCTGTCTGACCGCTGATTTTGGCAAATACTCTTGAGAAGATCGTGAAGAAGAGTCTACTGCAGCTACTCGAGACGAAAAGTCTTTTGACGCCAGCGCAGCATAGTTTCGTGAAAGGTCGTTCGTGCATCACCAAGCAACTATTGACGAGGCATGAATGGTTGCAAGCGCTGAACCAAGGCAAGTCTATCGACGTCATTTACGTTGACTTCACTAAGGCTTTTAACAAGGTAAAGCATGCAGTGCTCCTCGACAGATGAGGGTGTGAGGCTTTGGTGGCTCGCTGCACCAATGGATCAGGAATTTACTTATTGATCGAAAGTGTAGGGTCCAGGTGGATAACCGTTTAATCGACTGGTATCCATCGAGCAGTGGCGTGCCCCGAGGCACTGCTCTAGGGCCGATATTGTTTCTGATCCATGTAAACAATGCGCCTCAGCTACTTCAATCACCTTGTGCGTTTATGCAGATAAACTAAACGTGTGGAGATTAATCCGCACACTCAATTATTGTGACTAGCTTCAGCAGGACCTCGACTGCCTCTCCAAGTGGTCTGCAGAATTCAACATTTCGATCAGCTAGGCCAACACACAATTCATGAGTCTGGCTAAGTGTGAGCACAGTCGAAGCTACACGGTGGCAGCTCAACCGTTTCATCCCACGCCTTCCGTGCGCGACCTCGGTGTACTCTCACGCTACGACCTGAAGTCCACGGACAAGACGAGTAGGCATTACCAAAACAGCCTTCGTATTCTTTGGGCGCTCAGGCGCAGATTCAGAACTTGGTTCGATAAGATTGCCACTCACTTCTTCGTCTCAATTATATGACCAATACTAGGGTGTGGTTCTCCCGCGTACTGTCCTATCACCCGGGGCGTGATAGCAAAGATTGAGCGAGTGCAGCATGTAGCCACCAGGCTGATTCTCAACTTACGAGATGTGACGTACGAAGACCGGTGTAAGAAACTAGGTCTGTATACCCTGGCTTATCGTCGACTGCGGGTTGACCTCATCATGACGCACCGGATAATATATCTGGGAGAGTACCCCATGTTGAGCTCGCTGCTACATCTGCGCACACCAAGCAACACACGAGGACACCGGTACAAGCTTGTCGTACCGGATTTGAAGCAGTTCGCTGGCCAACTCCGTTTCGAACGCAGAGTGGGGAATGTATGTAACGGCATGTCACAGCACTTCGTTGAGGTAAGGTCGGTGTCGGAATTTAATAAGTTCCTGGACCAACACATTGTCGACGCAAAATATATATTGAGCTTAACACAACGTAACGTGTCTTTGTCCCTGAGTGACATTAAATGCAGCTACACAGAGCAAACTCTACTTGCTGCTTTCAACCAGTGAGCAGTAATCAGTGGCTGAGACGCAAACGGCACAATAGGGAATCGGTGCACCGCGTCTCCGGATTACCCAGTGGTTCGCATTGTAAGTCGTTAAGAAGATCGAAGATCGTTTCGAAACAAGGACATTCCCTGAATCGCGATCTCGGCACCCGTAATCCCTGAGCGCAATCAAGTCTCGATTTTAGAGGTGATCCCTGGCGTAACCGAAGCTCGGCGATTTTTCTGGAAGGGCCTTGTGCATTCGTGTACATGCAGGAAACTGTTTTGATTCTCAGTAGCGATTCGAGGCATTTGTGGCTAAAATGAGAGGTTGTGCCGACAGTTGTATGGTCGGCCGCTTTCCGTCTTTCTGGTATTATTGGCGAGTCGCTTGGAGCTGGGTTCGTTGGCATTGGGATTAGCCCATCTGACAACTCTGCACAATGCATAGGAAGTGGCTGCAGGACTGCACAGGAAGATCCTCACTTCCTTCAGACTAACTTCTGGTCTGAATTTCGGATAGGATCACTAATTCGTTTGCTTGCTGTGGTGGTGCTCTAAGTCGGACGACAGTTTCGCCCTCCGCTTTGAACCGGAGGTCGGTTGACAGTCTGTTTCGAAGTGAATATCAACGTTCCCGTAGCGTAAGTGCCATCCTCCTACTTTGCAAAACAACCTTATTTATCCTTGGGCAGTGCCCTTTGTAGCTTTCTGATCTTGGCAGCCACGAGAGGAAAGTAGCAACAACCTCATTCCAAACAAGGTCTCACGAATATAGCGCCGCTGTCTTAGTCTTGTGTCTTTGCTTCGCCCTCATTGTGCTCGTGAGACTGGGGGACGCCGTGTACAAAAACGCTTCTGGATGCGGCGTTTAGCCGAAACTCTTCTTAGCTCTGCCTTGTTCGCTTGCACCCGCTCCAGGGAACGTCTGGAAAGACGCGGACCAGACCGATTTCGTTCTGAAAACGTGCAGTCGAAAGCAACGCTGCTTCCACCTCATCCACGGAGTTTAGCACATTTGAAGAACCCTGACATCATCATAATACTTGGAATTGGGGTGGCGGGTGATCCTCGTCAATTTGGCGGGTTTAGTCAGAATACAGATGTTACTTATGGTATTCCATTGGTTTAAGTCATCCACTTGTTTCCTCTTCAAATCATTCGATTTTGACTCAGGAACCTTGGTACAAATTATAGGTAGGGCATCTAACTGTTTCTTAGTGTATTTCTGGTGACTGTGGACCGTAATTGGGAGACTTAAGGAGTTGTTGTTCACCCGTATAGCGTTGCCTTTCATATTAATTATAGGTGCGGTTATAAGCACACCAGTGTCTGACATTGGAGTGTAATTTGATGCAAAAACGGCGCAGCTGCCGCAGGTATTTGTATGTTTCCTGGGGTTCGGCAAAGTCCGGCGAGGGGAAGTGGATTTGTGTAAAATTGCTGTAAATGGGCTGGGAGTGAAATGTTCGGAAACACTTGAGAGATTTATATTATTGGCGGTGTTTACAGGTGCAACTTTACTAGTGTAGCATTCGGCGTTGTTGATGTGGCTTATAGTGGAGTTCCTTGCAGGAGCCTGTGTCCAACATTCTGCTATGCATGTTCCTACCGAAGCTTTTTCGGTGTCCACCATCTTTTCAACTACGTCCGTAAGCCTTTCATACTTATGAGCAAGTGCAAATACGCTTTTACCTAGTGGGAGAGTAGTACATTTTGCACAGAACCAAAATAAGTCAGTACTGCTACTGATCAGCCTGCACTCGCTTGATGTGATTTTCCTGCATTTCGCTTTGACAATTTCTACAGAAAATTCCTATTTTGTCCATTTAATGACACCTTCCATGGGCACACTCGTCTGGGCACATGAACGTGTGGTGATTAGTCCTACCCAGGACCCTAGATTGATTGATCCGGCATCTAGTTCAGACAGTGGCTATCTCACTGTCTCACTCTTGCGGCCGCGCGCGGATAGCGGGTTTCAGCGGTGTGCACACATGCACCCAATGCGCAGCGTGTATTGATGGGCCCGCGTTACACGACGACGCAAGCAAGGCGTTGGCAAACTACCCTAAGTGCCTCGGACGCGATGTTTAGTAGGTGAATGACGCAAAAGGTCTCGTACCTTTGTTATGTTTCCGCGTGTAGGGATGGTTGCAAGGTTGTTTGAAAGGCCGCGACTTCTTTTACCGAACGAGACCAAAATTATTCTTGAACGGCTCGGAGTGCTGTGATTTCACAATCAAAGCGCGACGAAGAATATGCCGAAACTGAGAACTGGAGTAACCGTATGATTTACACCAGTTATCTCCAAGTGACGGAAATAACTGAGTAGGGCTCATCGATCTGGTTCGAAGGGGTACACGCACAAGAATGTGTGTGGAGAACTGGAGTGAACGCAGCGAGTGAAGCGAGAGCCGAGCTAAAATGCGGCCGTACGACAGTCAGCTTGCCACTGAAATTGTAGTACCTAAACAAAGCAGTGCGTTTTTATTTAATTGGTGGTCGTTGCTATCCGTTGCGGGTGCAGCGCACGTTCCCATCCATGAATGTGTGTGTGCGCTTAGTAAGTGCTTCGTGCACTACAGGCACAGAAGCGCAAGGCGTTGGATGTTACAAGGACAAAACTTGAGGGAATTACAGGGGTAGTTGGTGAATACTTGAAAACAAGAGCAGCCTTCTCTCGCAGTCCCCTCTCAGTCAGCGGGTTTTGACATGTCTGGAAAAGCACCAGACTGCACTGTTTCGACCTTCCGGTTTTCGTCAGTGGTACGCCTGCCTCGGACTCCTGTCGGGTGCCGACCCCATGGTTTTCGGATACCAGCAGCTAATACCTTTAAGCCATGGGTGACGACCGCAGACCTGAATGACTGACAGGCGACTACCAATAAATTAATCATGCAGGTCCGCGGCCGTCACTCACGGCTTAGCGGCACTAGCTGCTGGCATCCGAACGTCATGGGGTAGGAGCCCGACATGGGTCCGAAGAAAACGTACCACTGAAGAGACCCAGAAGGTTCAAACAACGCTGTCTGGTGCTTCTCCAGACTTGTCAAAGCCAACTAACTGAAAGGGGACTGCGACGAATTACCTATGAGATTACACCAAAATCTCACTGCTCATTGCTAATTTCCCTTAATTGTCTGACAGCGCTCAGCTGCGGAGGTAGACATCGGGCACCTTTTCTTCCGTCCAACTGTCATTCACGGTAAGCACGTAGTGGCTGTTGGAAAGAATTTGCACAGGGCTTGTTGAAATTATATCTCCTTATAGAAAGACCTTGGTTTAAGGTCTCACCGTGATAGCCAGTCTCCCTCTACCCGTTCAGTAAGACAGTGCCCCAGTAACACGGCCACGTCAACGTTATCAAGTATTGCAGCATGCAGCAGTTGTGCTCATGGTAGCTTAAAATGGGTATTCGGAGATGACGCATCATGGACATCTGCGCTTACCAACTGCTTCTCAGCAAGCATCCACTAAGTATTTTAGCGAGTAGCCTGTAGCGGGAGCCCAGAGAGCGATTCGAAAAGGCAGATCGGGTTGTAGGGCAACTTTTATTGGTGCGGTAAATGATTCCCTGCTGCTTAGCCATAAAAGTGCGACACCGTTGACGTTCTAGGTAGGGGAACGGCGAATTTACAGCAAACAAGGCAATTGCGCGTTGCAACCGGAACGGGTGCCAAGTGAAACCAACGATAATCAAGTCAAGCATTCGAACTCAGCAATCAGTTCAACACAGCAGACCGGTCGCCCAGGTGTGCAATGAAAAAATTTTGGTTAGAATTTTGCACGGGCAAACCGGGGAATCTCCATACTGCTACAGGGCCCTCCTCCAGGAGGGATTGTGTAAACAGTCCTTCGATCTACGTGAGAACTGTCTGTCGCGGGCCAGCCTTCTGCGAGACCATGTTGTAAAACCTGATGCAGCTGCTGGGGGTGAACCATACAATCGGACCCTAGCGGCCTCCCAACCGTGTCATCCCTACGTTGCCGAAACGGTAAAAACGGTTTGTGGAGACAGTTATTACAGTTTACGTAGGTACTTCGGCAAGACGTTCGTTCCACTTGCCTTTGACGTGTGGGGATCCAGCAAAAGGTAGAACCATGATGCAACCAACCGATGGTGTATATGGAAAGGGAAATGAAAAAGCAGAATAAATGCATAGCAACACACAAAAGGGTGCACGCGAAAAACGTGCGAAGGTTATTTTGGGTTTTTAAAAGGGTTTTACTCTTTTTTGTTAGTTGGAAAACGTTTTGGTCTTTATTGTGGACTTTGTAAAAGGTTTGGTAAGAGCGAGAAAAGGTGCAATGAGTGCTCTATGGGAAGCAGCAAACGCTAACGAAATCGGAAAAGCGTACTGGGTGTTTTCCTTCCATACCACTACGATTGATAGTGGGTCGTGAACGGGTGACCTCGGTTGTGGCTGTCGGTTCCGATAGAGCGGAGTGACTGGTGTTAGGTTGCCGTGCTAGTCGTGATGCCGCAGATAGTGAAGGTGCTTGCTGCACCAAAGAGGCAGACTAGTCGAGGAATGTTGACTTGAGTCGATCGACCTTGATCGTCTCAGTCTTACCATTGTAGTCAATGGTAAACACCCTTTCGCTCCTGCGTACGACACGGTATGGGCCAGACTAAGGTTGGATTGGCCGGTGTACGCTGTCAGTGCGAACGAATACGTGAGTGCAAGTAGCAAGCCTTTCGTCTACGTTTGCACGCAAGCTCTGTGCTCTGGGTTGCACAGACGGCAGCTGTCGAATGTGATGAGATAGGTGAGCTGAGTAGTCGCTATAGTCAAAAGTTGTTGGTGTCTTTGGTAAGACGAGTTAACCAGGTAAGCGTTGTGTGCATCCAAAGACTAGCGAAGAAGTAGTGGCGTGTATGCATGCTTTAATTGTGTTTCTTATGCCTAAGAGAACGTGCGGAAGTGCTTCGTGGCAAGATGTGCTAGATTTGGCACAGGGTGATTCTTTGAGTTGCCGGTGGAATCTTTCACCCATCCCATTAGCTGTGGGGTGATATGCAGTGGTTCGATTGTATTTGCAACGAAGAACATTGAGAAATTTACTGAAGGATCCGTCAAGGTGTTATCCTCTGTCAGTGAGGACTATGCTTGGGTAACCAAATTGAACTACCAGGCTTTCAAGGAAGGCTGTGCAACTGTATCAGATGAGCAGTTGGCTATCGGAATCACTTCTGGCCAACGGGTGAATCGCTCGACACAGATGAGGAGGTCCACATAGCCTTTGCATGGTGCCAAAGATCCGAGCAGGTCGAAATGAACGTGTGCAAAACGAGATTCAGGAGCGGAAAAGACACCGAGTGGGTTTTTGATGTGTCTGTATACCTTGGCGCGCTGACACTCTAAGCATGCGCGTGCCCAAAGTCGGACATCTCGATTGACGTTGGGTCATACGAATCGTTCGGTTACTAGTTTCTGCGAAGCAAATGCCGGGATGATACAGGTTTTGTAATGCTTTGAAAACAAGTCAACGCATCGAGGTAGGAACTACGGATCGGGGAGAAGTTTGTGAGACGTCACAAAGAATGGTCTCCTCAGATGAAGCTAGTGGAACTAAGCGTAGTTTCAAAGAGGTGTCGCCTCGTAGCTGGTCTATATCGGGAGCAGCTTGTTGGGCAGCAGCCGTGGTGACTAGGTCGATGTTGGTGCCATGCGATAAGCTGATATGATGAATGCGTGAAAGCGACGGGATTGAGTGCACCTGAGACATGTCGTACGTCTGTCGTAAACTGAGAATGGTAGTCTAGGTGTTTATTTTCCTGCGGAGAGTATTTATCTATTGCACCATTGATTGTGTAGATCCATAGCATGTGCTCAGTGAAGACTGTAAAATCTCGACCTTCGAGATAGTGACGGAAATGTCTGACACCTAGGTCGATAGCTAATAGTTCCCTATCGATGGTGTTGTACCTCGATTCGGCAGGTTGTAAACGTTTCGAGAAGAAACCTAGAGGTATCCATCGATGGTCGATGAGTTGTTGGAGAACTGCACAGACGGCAGTGTCTGATGCGTCAGTTATCAAGGAGAGTGGTGCTGATGTGTCTGGGTAGACGAGAAGCGCTATCTTAGAGATGGCGTCTTTGAGCTTCTCGGGAGACAATCTAACGTCGTCTGGAGAATGAAAAGACGGTTGGTTACCGCGGAGCAACTCAGTCATTGGTTGAACAATGCTGGCGCAGTTAGGAATAAAGCGTCGATAATAGTTGACCAGGCCAAGGAATCCGCGTAGCTGTTTGAAGGAGCTAGGAGCAGAATAGTCCTTCAGTGCCTGGCTTTTGTGCAGTAGGGCTTCAGTAGCAGAGATGGATATTCGGCGGCCAATAAAGTCGATGGAGCTTCGTCCAAACTCACATTTATTGAGGTTGACGGTAACCCTGTGTTGCGTCAAGCGTTGAAAGAGACCGTCGAGGCGATGAAAATGTTCATCGTCCGAAGAGCTGACGATGAGAATATCGTCTAAGTAATGATAAATTCATTCCAATCCTTGTGTTACCTCATGAATGAAAGGCTGAAAAGTTTGAGCAGAGTTGCTGAGGCCGAAAGGCATTCTGAGGTACTCGAATATGCCGAACGGCGTGATGACTGCTGTTTTAGCTATGTCGTCTGGCGCCTCATGTATCTGATGGTAGGCGCGAACTAGGTCGACTTTGCTAAAGATAGACTTACCAGCTAGGGCTGAGGTTAAGTCGCACATGTGCGGAATGGAATATTTATCCGGGATGGTAACTCGTAAGTGTCGTGTAGTCACCACAGTGACGCAAGTCACCGGCTTTCTTCGGCTCCATGTGTAATGGTTATGCCCATGAAGATTTGGACGGGCGGATTATTCCCAGTTCGAGGTTTTGCTCGAATTCCGCCTTAGCAACTTTGAGCTTGTCCGGAGCTAGTCTGGGATGGTGGGTCAAAACAGGTAGATCCTTAGTACAAAAGTTGATGCACGACGTTTGACGTCACAGGAGGCAAGTCGTTTGGAACGCGAACGAGTTTAGGGTGCTTGTTGAAAAGTTCTATACAAGGCTGTGAAGCTTGAGGTAGGACACGACTGGGGGTGATAGCAGCGACTTTGGCACTAGTCCCGGTAACACTGAGCAGTATCCTAGAATCGATAACCTCCTTCCTGTTACCTTCAACGATAAGTTGGAAGGGTTGAAGAAAGTCTATGCTTATGATGGTGCAAGGCACGGCTGCTACTATGAAAGGCCAGCGAAAGGTTCGCCGGAGGCCTAGATTGAGCGTTAGCAACTCTTCGCCGAAAGTTGCGATTGGTGTGCCCTTGGTGGCACGCAGCTTGGTCAGCGAGCCACAAGGTATAATGCTAACTTCGGCTCCAGTGTCGACTAGGAACTCGGTGCCGGTACTTAAATCCCTAACACGCATGAGGGAAGTTTGATATTTGCCGGTCGCGTCTGTCACCTTTACGGGCCGGCCGAGAAGTTTCCCCGCTCCTCGGTGAATTTGCAAGGTTTGATATATTTACGAGCTGCGGTACCAAGGCGTTGATAGTACCAACAGCACACTTGTCTGTTGCTGGATTTGGAGCGTGATCCAAAGACCAAGGTTCATTTGAATGGGAATCGCGGTTAACATTGAGATTGCGTGTTGCAATCCATCCACACAACGTGTACTAAAAATGACCCTTAACCTCGTTCATTATACCGTTGTGCCAAGCGTTGCCCATGACACGGTGGCTTACGGGTAGCGGTCACAACTAACATCGCCATGATCCCGGGTTCGATGCCTGCTAACTCTATCTGATGAGATGTAATAACATCGGAGCGAGTCACAGTAGTGCAGTGTTTTCGGGCGGTCAACACCCAATTTCTTAGTGAACTGCTTTGGGGTTCTCTCTGTTTGATTCTTTTCTCCAATTGTTTGGGAAAATTTTGTTTCATCACTCCGAATTCTTTCTAGGTTGATTTTATTGTCGTCTTTGTCCTATAGAATGACCCCACGGCCTTTGTCTGGTTTGCTCAGGAAGATCTTATCATTGCGCCCTCAACCCTTCAGCGCCTTAAAGTGCTTGCGTGTCAGTGGACCATGATTTTGTACATGACACTTACGATACGGGTAGCAATGGGTCGCCAGAGAACATTTGAAGCATTCCCAGTCCTCATTAGACTATGCGACTAACCCTTTTGTTAAAACAAATAGGCTTTCAAACTGTAACTCACAGCGCAGCTGATTATCTCTGTGTCTGGGTGGAGCAAACTTTTAGACCAAGTGATAGAACTTCCATTAAACTGGAGTTCAATTTCAGGCTTGAAAAGTTATGCACGTACCTATCAGGTCTACTTGGGAAAGTAGATTGGGGCTTAAGCTGGTTCAACGTCTTTGTTAAGGCCAAACGCCTTTGCCGTACGCGGTTTACAGTGATAGGCTGAATGTAATCCAGGTATGTTTGTTTCACTTCCAACTCTAACTCATCAGTCGCATGCTGTCGCTGCACCATATTGCGCTCGCATTCGGGCATTTTGGATTACACGTGTCACGCTGGTTCAAAGTATGCCGTCTAAGCGCTTTGGTGTTATGATAGATCCGACGGCGGCGCAGTTGCTTCCAAAATCTGCTGGGATATTCGTTGCCTTCAATGCAATCATCGAAAAACTGAACGCATGTTTTAGCTTCGGCAAGCCTAGTGGAGAACTTAAGGAACTGATTTAGCTCCTTCGCCACTGAGGGAGACTTGGACGATTTCAGTAACTGGAAAATTCCCATTTAATCATCAAGAACAAGGCACCGAAGGTGACCAATTGTTTTCGATGAATTCATCGTCAGACCTTTACAATCACATAGGTACAAGAGCAATCAGAGTAACAGTGGTTTCGATCAGTTCAAATGAAATTAGATCACATGCCAACCGGGGGCATAAACCAGCAATAACCGTAAAGGATAAGCGCAAACTAAGGCAAAGATGTAGACAAATGATTGCTTCTGGCCTCCGAATCGTCCATTTTATCTGGCCAGGGTCACTTAAGAGCTTCGATCAGTTTCTTTTGTGAATACAGAAGCGGTTGATACAACCTATTACTGATCGCATTAGCTGTAACGAAGGTGCGAAGGCGCAGGTCTTTCGATTGGAGTGGCGGAATTGGCGCGGATTGGATCGACTTCATGCCCATTAGAAACTAGATGAGCGATAACAGAGCTAGTTATAGCCCCGATACCGCCTCGACGCAACCAGCGTGGAAGGTGCTCATGAATGCGCTTTGACAAGTGCCGCTCCTTTCGAACGATGTAAGTAGCGTCACAGGCGAACTCGAACTGATAAAAGACCATAGAAGCGGTCAGCATCGGCAACCTGTCTTTGTTTTAAATAGGAATGGGGGGTTCCGTTGAGAAAGTGCACTTAAGTTTAGCAGCTGGAAAAGTTGACTTCACGGCTGTGGAAAGGCTTCTGGCTACATCTTCGGCGGCTGCGTATCCTCTGAGAGGTAATCTTATAAATAGTTCTTTCTTCTCAGCTGTTAGAACCTGCACCGGGTCGGGTTTGTCTTGCATGTTCTTAAGAATGAATCGATCAGGAGACCCGTTTTCGCGTAGCACATTTTGAATGAACTTCAACTCAGTATCCAACCTGTCTTCAGAACAAATCCTGCGGGCCCTTGTGGTTAGAGAACGAATCAGGTTTCGTTCGTATCTCAAAAGAAGGAAACTATGGAAGTTCGTATTCACTACAGGTTTTCTTCCTTTAGATGTGCCGTATGATCGAGCCATCTACTCTACGAGTTAACAATACGTCAAGGAACGGCAACCGGTTGTTTGCTTCCTTCTCGCAGCTAAACTGCAATGCTGCGTGGGCCTGAGTAAAGCGCTCTATAACAGCGTCGAGGTCAATGGACTGATCGGCCACAACAAATATGTCATCCATATAGCGATGATAACAAAGGTGGTGATCTCCGCATGTAGTTTGGTGTTCTCCACTTTTGCCATGAAGGCCTCAAGCAAGCAGCGGATCTAGTGGCGATCCCATGGCTACACCATTGAATAGGAACTGTATGTTCCAGGTGCAACGCAAAAGGAGACATTGCAAATCACGCAGTGGTATGCCTATCGTTGTCTGGGTTTCGTTGATGTAGGAATAAATGTAATCAATTACCTCGAGATGTTGGACGTTGGTGAAAAGCGAGACAAAATCCAAGGACAACATTATTTTCTTACTGATGTTGCGGTCCCTGACGCTTTTGATGAAGTGAAAAGTGCCACGAAGGCTGTAATGTGTAATTCGCTGTCCTATTGTTTCAAGAATTTCCACAAACCATTTGGCAACAGAATGGTAGGGCGAATTAACCACTGATAAAGTTGGACGAAATGGGACATCATTCTTATGAATCTTAGGTAACCCGTAAAGCCTCGGAACAACCATGCCACCCGGCTTAAGGTTGTCATAAATAGTATTTGAGATGTATCCGCTATTCCGATGTTCTTGCATACTCTTAGTAATCTGTTTTCTCTTCGCTCCGTTTGATCCTTTTCTCCAATTGTTCTCCAATTGTCTATGCCCCGGGGTGGCACGTGATAAAACCTCATTTGAACTGATCGCAACCCCTGTTACTCCCATTGCTTTTGTACCAGTGTCATTGTAAAGGTCTATCGATGAATTTATCGAAAACAATTGTTTACCTTCGGTCCCTTGTTTTCGATGATTAAGTGGGAATTTTCCAGTTACTGAAAACTGTACTATGATCGCGGATCGAAAAGCCTCCCACCACTAGGTACAGGAGAATTAGTCTGGGTGCAGTGATTACCGGAATCTGGTGGATGCTGGCGGAAAGAAGTGATCTAGGGCCAGAAGGGAGAAAGGAGCTATGAAGTCAAGGTTGGGGTCAATCTCATTCGACGGAATCGGGTGCAACTGAGATGAGTGCGTCAGAAGCGGACACCGCAGATAGAGGGACAGCAACAACCAGCGGAGAGGAATACTGCTACCCAAGCCCAGGATATTAAACGCGCATGAAGTGGTAGGCTTTACAGGACATATCGTAACGCCATCCTGAAAAACAAAAAAGGAAAGGATGTGATGTGGGCTGGAAATGCTGGGGATTGAAAATGCTGTAATGACGATCGAACGCCACAGGCCAGACCGATAAGGAGTGAGCATGTTTCCGGAAGCAGATTTGTCAGCCAATCAGGAAATAGTTAGCCCGTGATCGCGTGCAGCCTGCAACTATCCAATGAACGTGCGAGTGACCAATCAGGCGCCAGCAGACGAAAAAGCGCATACTCGTGCACTCTTGAGCCAAGGCTTGTGGCATTAGACCGAGGGAAGAAGCGCGCTGGCCCAATCCCGCCAATCGTACATCCACTAAGAAAGGCAAGGTGATTTTAGGCAGAGTGAAAGTGGTGGGCAAGCATAACCAAAGGAAAAGGAGCCAGCGACACAATGCAAATAACAGGGATGAGTAGTTGAAACAGACTGTTGTAAATTGTGTATATACTCTATAAATATTCAAGCGTAATCTTAATAAACGACTTCGTGATCGCGGCTCAGTCTTCTTGCTTCCCAGAGGGCAACACGACAGCCAGCACCCTTTGTATTACACAACTGGTAACAATAGAAAAAAAAGCAAAAAGATTTTGTAGACTTCAGCATCCCCCAACCCTGTATACTACGGATGTAAGTCCTTTTTCAGACTATCGTGCACCGCCATATCCTCACCCACCAATTCAGCCCCATAACGTGCCCGTATGAATCAGAGAATAAGCAAACTACTGGAGTATGTACCTCATTCAATACAGTATGATCTAGTACTCAATGTGCCTCAGCTACCTCACAACACACAGTCCTTAGATACAATGACCAAGAAACAAACATTACCCACCACTTTCATTCCAATTTAATAATGTCTTTCAAATCTGTCGTCATTAACATTAATTCTCTTTTACCTAAATTGGATATACTTACAACACTTATGTTGATGAGATTCCCCGATATTGCCTTTATCACTGAAACTTGGTGCGCATCAGAAATAAGCGATTATCAGCTTAACATCTTAGGTTATAAACTTTTCCGTAAGGATCGCTCACATAAACGTGGTGGTGCCATATATCTTCGGAATGACCTGACTGCAATTCCCGCGGATCAACCAGTGTTCAATGGTTTAGAAGATAAACTATGGTTAGTGAGCCCATCTACTGATTTTCTAGTGGGTTGTATCTATCGGCCGCCCCGAACTACTCAATGCGAAAACCAAAAGCTAATCGATATGAGCAATGCTGCTTCCAACAAAACATAGAAATCCAAAATTATGTGCGGAGATTTCAACCTACCACATGTTAGCTGGATGCTGCCTACACTCAGAAACACTGCGGAGATTGAGGAAATGTGATAACTGTACAAACAATATTCAGTGATTGTTTATTGTTATTCTTTTCACCTTTTTTGATGTAGAATACACCCCCGCGAAATTCGAATTCCAATTCTGGTGTCCTTAGGGACCGTCTGACGGGAGCTCGGCGGAGAAATTTGAATTTATTTGGTGGCTACTGGTACATCTATTTGTGGACTGAAAGAAATTGCGTTCATAGTACTAAGGATAGGTAGCATAAATTAAGATGAATCGTTTAATAGTACTAGATGACTTATGATGTGTTAACATTATACTGAGTCAAAGTGGTTAAAAGAAGTAAGGTCGTGATGGTGGCGGAAAATCAACCGATAGGAACGGGCTGAAATAACGTTTAAGAAATGTGGCATTATTTCTGCGTCGAAAATCGTTCTAAATGTTACGTACTTAGATACGGAAACTGTCTGTAGATTAGAAACGGAAATGACTTTTAACAATGCATCAAGTGAAAGGTTACGAAAACCACACGGAAGGCTAATTGGAGGACTGATGTACATGGGCGACATGAAATGGAACATTTCATGGCAATTTAATGATATTACGTAATGGTACGGAACAAAGTTGCGTAAATAGTAAGTGTGTAACTTACTGATGATGCTTTGAAGTTAACGTGCAATGAGTTGTGAGTTCGTGAATCTGCAGAAATAAGAAATAGAGAACTATGATTAGAAAGACATCACTGTGTGCATGTTTAATGACATACGGAAAGACGTGAAGCAATGTGATAAGGAATAATAGCTGACTAACATCTGTTGCTATAATATTGCGCTCATAAATGGTTGCTATGAAATGAGGATGCACGGAATGGGGTTTGTTGTTTGGGTCAGTGAGGATGAATAATCACAATTGTTAAAGTTGTTTACGTATGTTTACGTGCTTCCCAAGCTTAATGCAAATAAGAATATGTTAGTATTCGCTAATTTGTCGGCGTACATGTAGAAGGGGTAAAAAGAGAAGGCGTATATATATATATATATATATATATATATATACGGAAATATATGCTTACGTATATATGTAACTGAAGAGAAACTGAATGATATATATATGTATGCGTATATGTAGATATATTTAATTGCATATATATGCGTATATATGTGTATATGTATACATATATATATGTATGTATATGTCCAGCCTATGGTGCGCTGAGGCTGGTGGTGGCTAGATCCTGACAGATGGTCTATCCACTGCTGCTACTGTTGCGCCATAGTCTCATGTCCTGGGCGCCTCCACGTGGCGACCGCTGGGTGGGAGTTAGGTTTCGCCCTTCTCCCTGCTAAGATCCAGGACACCAATCCGCATGAGTCAGCTAACTGACCATGTGCTAGACCCGCTGCCTTTCGGGTGTTCATTTAATCGAAGGCTTTGGCTGAGGACCCGAGTCGTTCTCCTGTCAGGATTGGGCGCCCTGGCAGTATCCTAGTCCATCCTCTCCGGAGGTTAGGAAGTGGTCGATGGCCCACTTCCCGTAAAACCTAGCCATGGGAGACAACAGGTTACGGGTGATATTCTCAATGCTCGATTGCCGTAGAGCACGAGTGCCACGCATTGTTTCTGACGGTGGGAGGACACCTCCGGGTGTTCAATGGTTTGCTACTGCCCGCCTCAAGCCAGGCAGCCCCTGGTCAAATTGGTGCAAACCCGCCAAAAACCCACCTGCGTCTGGCCGTGGTCGCAGGTGCGTATCCAATTACGGTCGCAAAACATATGATAACTGTTCCAGAACCTCAAAGGCTGCGTGTGACGGCCGTCAAGCAGATCCCAATCTGTCTCTGCAATCACATTCCCGAGCTGGATCTGCTATCCACTGCCTTGTGGGTCAGGCTACTGAGCCAAATGCTCCGGGCGGAGTCCCTCAAGCAAACCTCCAAACCACCCACTGCCTTGTGGGTCAGGCTATTGAGCCAAAGGCTCCGGGTGGAGTCCCTCAAGCAAACCTCCAAACCACCCACTGCCTTGTGGGTCAGGCTATTGAGCCAAAGGCTCCGGGTGGAGTCCCTCAAGCAAACCTCCGAAGCACAACGACCACCTCGCGTGCGATTGCCCACCAATGCAATCGTATGCCTGCGCGCAAAGCACTCAGCATCGGGTGCTGGAACGTGCGCACACTACTGGACCGGAACTCGAGCGAGCGCCCGGAGCGACGCACTGCACTGGTCGCGAAGGAGCTGGCGCGCTACCACATCGATATTGCGGCGCTCAGTGAAACTCGGCTCGCTGAGCAAGGTAAGTTACATGAAGCAGGTGCTGGCTACACATTCTACTGGGTGGGCAACGCCGCCTCAGCACCACGTGAACATGGGGTCGGATTTGCAATATCCGACCGCCTGAATGGCCAGCTGGTGGGTGAACCAACGGGCATCAGCGCGCGGCTGATGACTGTTCGCCTACGACTCGGAAGAGGTAAGTTTGCTACTTTTATAAGCACGTACGGTCCGACCATGTGTTATCCTGATGACACGCGTGATCAGTTCTACACTGAGCTATCCTCCGTGATACGGTCTGTGCCGAGGAGCGACCGACTATTTCTGCTGGGTGATTTCAACGCGCGCGTTGGGCGTGATGCATCAGCGTGGACAGATGTTATCGGTGAGCATGGCATTGGTTCAGCGAATGCGAACGGTGACAGGCTGCTCTCACTGTGTGCCACTCACGGCCTGACGATCACGAACACTCGGTTTGCACTGAGTGCGAGTGATATAGCAACTTGGACGCACCCACGGAGTGGTCACGCTCACCTGCTCGACTATGTCATCGTACGTCAGCGTGATATGCGTGAAGTGCGCATGACACGTGTACTGCGTGGAGCTGAGTGTGGCACTGATCACAAATTGGTTCGGACCAAACTGTACATATATTTTCGTAAATCGATGTATTGCACTCCCGCCGTGAATCGGCGTAAATTTAACATTCTCTCCCTCGGTACTGTGGCGAAACGTACTGAGCTGGAGAAGGCGATGGCTGCACGCCTGTGTGGTGATGTGGACTGTATAGCCACAGTGGGCGACCTGTGGCACCACATTCGCGACCAGGTGACAGCTGCTGCGGAGGAGACCATCGGGCGCGCAAACTGTAAGCGGCCTGATTGGTTTGATGACAACAATGCGACGATTGACGCATTGGTGTCAGAGAAGAATGCAGCATTTGCTGCACATGTTGCAGACCCCAGTGACTTGGGGAAGAGTAGTCAGTTTCGCAAACTTCGACGGCGACTGACCCGAGAGCTCCGTCGCATTAAAAATGCATGGTGGACGGAGAAGGCGAAGCAGATGGAATGCTACGCCGAACGCCGTCAACACAAGGAATTCTTTGACTCCTTGAAGGCGGTGTATGGACCGAGATTGGAGCCGCTGAGGACACTGATCGATGGTAGTTCAGGCGCTACCTGCACCCAGACTGCAGACATAATGCAGGTCTGGCGGAAACACTTTGACTGTCTCTTGAACAACCGTTCAGAGATCGACTGGCCTACATTGAATGGCCTGAAGCAGCACGATGTGAAGGCGGATCTGGCGGATACGCCGAGACTGGATGAGACGCAGAGAGCACTTGCTCAGCTGCGAAACGGCAAATGTGCCGGAGGTGACGGGATCCCACCTGAAGTATTGAAACACGGTGGACCAGCGTTGTTGACTGCGCTGCACCACTTGGTGCAACGCGTGTGGATTGAGGAGGAGGTGCCTGCTGAGCTGAAGGATGCCCTTGTGCTACCACTGTACAAGGGCAAAGGTAGCAAGCAATGTTGCACGAATTATCGTGGCATCAACTTGCTGAGTTGTGTGGGCAAGGTGATTGCCCGAATCCTGCTCAATCGCCTCGTCAGTCAGGTTGTGGAACCAAACGTGGCGGAAGAGCAATGTGGATTCCGTTCGGGTCGCAGCACTATAGATGTGGTATTTGCGGCTCGTCGGTTGCAAGAGAAGTGCAGAGAACGACACCAGCCATTGTACTCGCTTTTTGTTGAGTTCACCAAGGCATTTGATACGGTGAACCGCGAGGCACTGTGGCTGGTGTTGGGTAAGTTTGGTTGCCCGCGTAAGTTTGTAAGTTTAATTGAATGTCTGCACAGTGGTATGCGAGCGAGGGTGCAGCTGAGTGGAGAGACCTCGGATGACTTTTAGTTGTCTCTGGTGTGAAGCAAGGCTGTGTTTTAGCTCCTGCCCTGTTTAATATATATCTTCATGCAATGTTGTCTTGTGCTTTTGATGCGGCTTGTGCTTACGGTGTTCGTGTGGAGCACCGTATTGATGGTGGGTTGCTGAACATCCGTCGTTTCGGTGCGAGAACTCTAGTCTGTGAGACAACTATCCGTATGTTGCTGTTTGCTGACGACTGTGCGTTGTTTTCACACAACGCGGATGAGTTGCAGCACATGACTGGTGCTCTGGCTTCGACAGCGGCCAAATTCGGGCTCACCATCAACACAAGCAAAACTGCCTGTCTCTTTCAGCCTTCACCGGAGGTGCAATCTTCAATATTGCCGCGAATCAGCATTGGTGCTGAAGTATTGGAAACCACCTCCCGCTTCTGCTACCTTGGGAGTGTGATGTCGACTGATCAGCAGCTACACGTTGAGTTGCGTAATCGCGTGTCGAAGGCAGCAGCGGCATTCGGGAAGCTTGAGTACCGAGTGTGGAACAACCATCAGCTTAGCATTGGCACGAAGCTGATGGTGTACAAATCCATGGTACTGTCCGTTCTTCTATACGGCAGTGAAACGTGGACGATGTACAGTCGGGATGTGCGATATCTCGAGCGGTTCCATCAGCAGTGTCTGCGACGAATTCTGCGGATCGGCTGGGGCGCCAGAGTTGCAGACACGGAAGTGTTGCGCCGAAGTCGGATGTATGCAGTGGACTGCATACTTTTATTGAGACACCTGAGATGGCTCGGTCATGTGAGCCGTATGGATTCGACGCGGATACCGAAACAACTTTTATACGGTCAGCTGAGTACTGGGAAGCGGCATGCTGGGAAACCAAAGTTACGTTACCAGGACATGATTAAAGTGAGCCTCACACGTTCTAATCTTGATTGCAGATCATGGGAATCGAAGGCGGTTGATCGTGGTGCATGCCGCGATCTAATCACGAAGGCAGTTACTGAAGTGCGGTAGAAATCCCTCATGCATGCAGAGAAGAAGCGGCAAGTGCGGAAGCGGCAAGAACCGATGAATTGTACTCCATCGACATCGAGCGCATTGTGCTGTAGAACATGCGGTCGCGAGTGCGTTAGTCAGGCAGGCCTAGTGAGCCATGAGAGAGGTCACTCGGGACCACTGCCGAAGCGACGACGGGTCCCGCAGTGAAGGTAGGCAGCACCGGCGCAGCGTTTGTAGGCACGCTGAATTCGATTTACTAACCACATGCTTGCATGCTAAGTCTCTTTATTTCAAGTGGTAGGTTTTCGGTTCTCTCCTAATGCCTTTCTTTCTCATATAATTATCTAGTGGGCCATGCGCTGTGCCATTTGGGGCCACTACAGAAGCGACGACGTGTGCTGCAGAGAATTACGGCGAGCCGGCGCAGCGTTTGTAGGCACGCTGAATTCGATTTACTAACCGCGTGCTTGCATGCTAAGTCTCTTTATTTCAGGTGGTGGGTTTACAGTGTTTATCTTAATGCTTTTCTTTCTCATATAAATATCTCCCTGTACTTTATTCCATTAACTTTCACACATCGCTTCAGCCAATTATATTCGATTTCCATAACATTTTTGTGTTCGTGGCATTCCGTGAACTATACTTCCTGACCTCGTGCACTTAGCTAGGATTTGTTTGTAAACAACTTATTACGTATGCTATTTAATTAGGGTTTATGTCACCGTTTCCTTATGCATTAATCGAGTTTTTCTCTTTTTCTTTCTCTCTCAAGTGATGGGCTGTTGTTTGAAATCCCCGGTGTGGCTGCGCTTGATGTGCATGTTGACAAGGTGCCTACCTGTCTATTACCCACTACCTCGTCCATACTGGCTCCAGGAGACAGTTGGTCGTTGCTGGAGGGGACGGGGTGCACGGTCCTTGTGGCCGTGTTAGGCTCGAAGAGTGGTTCCATGCACTCAGTGTGGAGCGGACTACGGTCCAGCCACCGCCTTGTGTGCGCTTGATTCCCAAATACAGTGTGCTTGTGTTTGCCTGTGAAGGAGTGTGGGCCGGCTCCGTTGATGAAACGTGGTTCCCATCCGCATGCCTCCCGGCCTTATTCCTTCGGGTTTACACTGGATATGGGGTGTGTGGTTGGAGCAGTGGGTGGTGCAGCGCGAGCCATCCATGGTCCATCTGTAGGCGCAGGCGTCCTGTGGCTTGCCACAGTGACAGGCAAATCCGAAACCGGATGCCGCCAGCCATATGTCCAGAAGTGTCATTAAGGTACGTATTTTAATATCGCGGAGTAAATATACATATATATATATATGTATATCTATGCATCTATATATAAATCGATATATATATGGATATGTGTAGTGTAACTGAAAACATGCTCTTTCAGTATCTTATAACATTGGATTTTATGGTTGTTTTAACCTTCGAAACGTCCATTTGTTTTACTGACTGCACATACATGGTCACAAACAGTTTTGGTGAGTTCCTCGCTGCACGTTTCTCGCTCTGTCTGATTCGCTTCCTATTCTTGTAGCCTGCACAATACACGTTGTGTTCAGTCCCCTCCGACTTCTATACTGTCGTATTTGACACGTCTTACGTGTCAATGCTTACCGACTAGTATCCCAGGTTCCGCCCAACATATGCCTGTTTTTATGCTGTCGTCATATCTTTGTATATATGTATATCTATATATATATGTACACAAATATATATGTATTTTTATGTATATACATAATATGTACATGTATAATCATTGGTTTCATATACATGCATACCTGCACATATGGATACGGCAATTTGTACACGCATATAAGGATGTATGCATGCAAGGAATTGGTATGCATGAAATTGAATAGGAAAAGGAATAGCTGCCTACGTGTGTGTGACGATATATATATATATATTTACATATATATATATATAGACATGGTTGGCGTCATCCGGCTTCGGATTTGCCTGTAACTGTGGCAAGCCACAGGACGCCTGCGCCTACAGATGGACCACGGATGGCTTGCGCTGCACCACCCACAGCTCAAACCACACACCCCATATCCAGTGTAAACCCGAAGGAATGAGACCGGGAGGCATGTGGATGAGAACCACGTTTCATCAACGGAGCCGGCCCACACTCCTTCACAGGCAAACACAAGCACACTGTATTTGGGAAAATTAAGCGCACACAAGGCGGTGGCTGGACCGTAGTCCGCTACACACTGACTGCATGGAACAGCTCTTCGAGCATAACACGGCCGCAAGGACCGCGCACCCCGTAACTTTTAATTAACCCGTTTTCGATTTATTTCCCTACCTAATTGTATCAACTATGTCAATCTTACTTTTTAACCCTATATATAATTGTAACAGGGTGAAGATGAATCATCGAAAGCATTTGCTCATCAAGCGGTCTCTTTCTTCTCCTTTTAACAGCCAACCACTTGAGAGAGAGAGAAAGAAAAAGAGAGAAAAAGTCTATTAATGCATAAGGAAACGGTGACATAAACGTTATTTAAATAGCATATGTAATAAGTTGTTTACAAACAAATCCTAGGTAAGTGCACGATGTCAGAAAGTAAAGTTCACGGAATGGCACGAACACGAAAATGTTATGGAAATCGAATACAATTGGCTTAGGCGAAGTGTGCAAGTTAATGGAATAGAGTACAGGGAGATATTTATACGAGAAAGAAAACCATTAAGGCAACATTGAAAACCCACCACCTGAAATAAAGAGACTTAGCATGCAAGCACGCGGTTGGTAAATAGAATTCAGCGTGCATACAAACGCTGTGGCGGTGCTGCCTACATTCACTGCGGGACACGTCGTCGCTTCGGCAGTGGTCCCGATTGACCTCTCTCATGGCTCACTAGGCCTGCCTGACTAACGCACTCGCGACCGCATGTTCTACAGCACCATGCGCTCGATGTCGATGGAGAACAAACCATCGGTGCTTGCCTTTTCCGCACTTGCCGAATCTTCTCTGCATGCATGAGGGCTTTCTCCTGCACCTAGGCAACTTCCCTCGTGATTAGATCGCGGCATGCACCACGATTAACCGCCCTCGAATCCCATGATCTGCAACCAAAATTAGAACGTGTGAGGCTCACTTTAATCATGTCCTGGCAACGTAACTTTGGTTTCCCAGCATGCCGCTTCCCAGTACTCAGCTGACCGTATAAAAGTTGTTTCGGTATCCGCGTGAAATCCATACGGCTCACATGAGAGAGCCATATCAGGTGTCACAGTAAAAGTATGCCGTCCACTGCATACATCCCACTTCGGCGCCACATTTCCGTGTCTTCAACTCTGGCGCCCCAACCGATTCGCAAAATTCGTCGCAGACACTGCTGATGGAACCGCTCAAGATATCTCACATCCCGACGGTACATCGTCCACGTTTTACTGCCATATAGAGGAGAGAACAGTACCATGGATTTGTACGCTATCAGCTTGTTACCAATGCTAAGCTGATGGTTCTTCCACACTGGGTACTCAAGCTTCCCGAATGCCGCTGCTGCCTTCGACACGCGAGTACGCAACTCAACGTGCAGCTGCTGCTCAGAAAACATCACACTCCCAAGGTATCTGAAACGGAAGGTGGTTTCCAATACTTCAGCACCAATGCTGATTCGCGGCAATATTGAAGATTTCACCTCCGGTGAAGGCTGAAAGAGACAGGCAGTTTTGCTTGTGTTGATGGTGAGCCCGAATTTGGCCGCTGTCGAAGCCAGAGCAGTAGTCATGTGCTGCAACTCATCCGCGCTGTGTGAAAACAATGCACAGTCGTCAGGCAACAGCGACATACGGATAGTTGTCTCACAGACTACAGTTCTCGCACCGAAACGGCGGATGTTCAGCAACCCACCATCAATACGGTGCTCCACACGAACACCGTAAGCACAAGCCGCATCGAAAGCACAAGCTAACATTGCATCAAGATATATATTAAACAGAGCAGGATCTAAGACACAGCCTTGCTTCACACCAGAGACAACTAAAATCATCCGAGGTCTCTCCACTCACCTGCACCCTCGCTCGCACAACACTGTGCAGACATCCAAGTAAACTTACAAACTTACGTGGGCAACCAAACTTACCCAACACCGGCCACGATGCCTCGCGGTTCACCTTATCAAATTCCTTGGTGAAATCAACAAAAAGCGAGTGCAATGGCTGGTGTCGTTCTCTGCACTTTTCTTGCAACTGACGAGCCGCAACACCATATCTATCTATATCTATCTATATATATATATATCAATATATATATCTTTTCTGTGCGAGAACTCTAGTCTGTGAGACAACTATCCGTAGGTTGCTGTTTGCTGACGACTGTGCGTTGTTTTCACACAGCGCGGATGGGTTGCAGCACATGACTACTGCTCTGGTTTCGACAGCGGCCAAATTCGGGCTCACCATCAACACAAGCAAAACTGCCTGTCTCTTTCAGCCTTCACCGGAGGTGCACTCTTCAATATTGCCGCGAATCAGCATTGGTGCTGAAGTATTGGAAACCACCTCCCGCTTCTGCTACCTTGGGAGTGTGATGTCGACTGATCAGCAGCTATACGTTGGGTTGCGTAATCGCGTGTCGAAGGCGGCAGCGGCATTCGGGAAGCTTGAGTACCCAGTGTGGAACAACCATCAGCTTAGCATTGGCAAGAAGCTGATGGTGTACAAATCCATGGTACTGTCCGTTCTTCTATACGGCAGTGAAACGTGGACGATGTACAGTCGGGATGTGCGATATCTCGAGCGGTTCCATCAGCAGTGTCTGCGACGAATTCTGCGGATCGGCTGGGGCGCCAGAGTTGCAGACACGGAATTGTTGCGCCGAAGTCGGATGTATGCAGTGGACTGCATACTTTTATTGAGACACCTGAGATGGCTCGGTCATGTGAGCCGTATGGATTCAACGCGCATACCGAAACAACTTTTATACGGTCAGCTGAGTACTGGGAAGCGGCATGTGGGGAAACCAAAGTTACGTTACCAGGACATGATTAAAGTGAGCCTCACACATTCTAATCTTGATTGCAGATCACGGGAATCGAAGGCGGTTGATCGTGGTGCATGGCGCGATCTAATCACGAAGGCAGTTACTGAAGTGCGGTAGAAATCCCTCATGCATGCAGAGAAGAAGCGGCAAGTGCGGAAGTGGCAAGCACCGATGAATTGTACTCCATCGACATCGAGCGCATTGTGCTGTAGAACATGCGGTCGCGAGTGCGTTAGTCAGGCAGGCCTAGTGAGCCATGAGAGAGGTCACTCGGGACCACTGCCGAAGCGACGACGGGTCCCGCAGTGAAGGTAGGCAGCAACGGCGCAGCATTTGTAGGCACGCTGAACTCGATATACTAACCGCGTGCTTGCATGCTAATTCTCTTTATTTTAGGTGATGGGTTTACAGTATTTACCTTAATGCTTTTCTTTCTCATATTAATATCTTCCTGTACTCTATTCCATTAACTTTCACACATCGCTTCAGCCAATTATATTCGATTTCCGTAACATTTTTGTGTTCGTGGCATTCCGTGAACTATACTTCCTGACCTCGTGCACTTAGCTAGGATTTGTTTGTAAACAACTTATTACGTATGCTATTTAATTAGGGTTTATGTCACCGTTTCCTTATGCATTAATCGAGTTTTTCTCTTTTTCTTTCTCTCTCAAGTGATGGGCTGTTGTTTGAAATCCCCGGTGTGGCTGCGCTTGATGTGCATGTTGACAAGGTGCCTACCTGTCTAGTACCCACTACCACGTCCACACTGTCTCCAGGAGACAGTTGGTCGTTGCTGGAGGGGACGGGGTGCACGGTCCTTGTGGCCGTGTTAGGCTCGAAGAGTGGTTCCATGCACTCAGTGTGGAGCGGACTACGGTCCAGCCACCGTCTTGTGTGCGCTTGATTCCCCAAATACAGTGTACTGATGTTTGCCTGTGAAGGAGTGTGGGCCGGCTCCGTTGATGCAACGTGGCTCGAATCCGCATGCCTCCCGGTCTTATTCCTTCGGGTTTACACTGGATATGGGGTGTGTGGTTGGAGCTGTGGGTGGTGCAGCGCGAGCCATCCATGGTCCATCTGTAGGCGCAGGCGTCCTGTGGCTTGCCACAGTGACAGGCAAATCCGAAACCGCATGCCGCCAACCACATATATATATAGCCTGAACCACAAGGTAGTAGTTGATTCCGAGGTTTGCTTGAGGGACTCCACCTTGAACCTTGAGCTCAATAGCCGAGGCGCGCAGGAAATGAGACTATGGCGCAACAGTAGCAGCAGTGGTAGAGCAGTTGTCAGGATCTAGCCACCACCAGCGTCAACGCAACATAGGCTCTCCCGCCATATATAATTATATACCCACATATATATGTATATATATATATATTTATATATATATATATATATGTATATAATGCAGCATACTGCGATAAGTTATGCCTTATGGTATGCAGTTGAAATATTCACCTGGTCATATGAAGGGCTTCCAAATTATTCCTGTTTGCTTAGCACTTCCCAACGAAATCTACCTAGAAGGAGTGCGTTTACGTAAGTGAATAGTCCCCTTTAGTAACAAATGCGAAGCTGCGTGAATGGCATGTTAAAAAAAGTAGTGAAACCTAATCGTCAATGTGTGCACAACAGGTGATTGACATATGCTATTGCGTGTCACTGTGCGTACCACTGCGGCTGCGCTAGATAAATAATGATATCCAAGCAATGGTACCTGTGACGATGTGTCACTGATTAATCACACGGTCGCTGCTGTACGTGTGGGGAGAGGCTCCGGCATGGTGATTTGTGCAAGTGGGTGAGAATCAACACGGTGATTCTTGGCGAGGCGTTAATCCTATAATTTTCTACGACATGTAAGAGGTGTATGCAGTGCATCAGTCCATGTTTACCGTGGGCTATCCCGCTGCCTGTGTATTATCGAACTTCCCGATGTGTCACGTCAACTTGGAGAAACACGGGCGCCTCTTCAAGTAGTACCTAACAAACAGGTGAACTGCGTTCTGTATTACCATGCATCATGGTTGATTCCAAGAAGCAAGCAACCTACCAAACGTTTGAAAAGTATGCAGTCCATTGGACTGCGTTACTCCCTCCTTGATATTATAATTGCCCGTGCAGACAAGAGGCCTCATTCCTGAACGGCAGGTCACATAGAATGCGGAGAGATGAGTACCGGTAAATTGGTGGTTGGAAATAAACTTCAGCGTGACATGGTCTTAGGGTGATAAACCGTGACGGTGGATGATAGAATGTAAGCACGCCACTTTGTCACTTGTTTTCCCGCATCATGCTTTCTTAGTTATACACTGTTACCTGCTTTCAATGTATGCCCGTCGCTGCGTCTTATGTCCCTATGCACTGAAATATCTGAAAGCTGTATTGTATGCCTGCGCTCCTCCCGTTCACTGTTCTCCCATCCATGAAAACTTTGTTAGCTGGCTTCTGCAGATCAAACATAACTCAGCCTAAGCGTCTGCATCCTAGACGTTCATTTATTCATTACTCGCTCCTTGCTTGATGCTCAGATGACACTTACTGCACTGTGACAGCTACGGAAACAACCATGCAGGTTAACGTTATAGGTGATAAGCGGCGGTGGAGGTAAATGGTTCCTTACAAAGGCAAAACAGGTGGTATGAACGTGACGGACGTTTTGAACATTCAGCAATGTTCACCGCTAGGTAAGGGAGCGTGTATCTAGCTCTGAGCCCACCAAGGGTGAACACTGAGAAATGGTTTCCGAAGGCTCATACGCACCCGATACACAAAGCCGTGTGGCAAAGAATGACATACATTGAAGTGCATGGGGAGAGACAATGCAAGTTCAGACAGCTACCGACCCCACCTCTGAACGTATGTTCCCCGTGCCGCCACCCGTGTAGAGGAGACGCGAGGACATAGAACAGGGGTGGCCCTGAAAAGGGCCGTTGAGTCGTTCCCAACGGCGACAACGTGCGAAAGGGAGGACCTATACAACCTACAGATGTCACGGCGACTTGTTATCCACAGCTCGCGGCAAACGGTGGCAATTGCAATACAAGGTGGGGACGCCTACCGAATGTTGTAATGGAATACCGCACTCACTTTGCAAGGTGGCATGGTCATTCACGGGTGTTCTGTCGTCCCATGATGACACAGCGGACACCGAACCCCCGGGTGTGAGAAGGAAGTTCTGCACTCATCACGCATGAACACGGGCATGGCGATGCCCATCAGTCGTAGGTGGATCTGTGTCGGCATAGCATCGGCAGGCTAGGGGCAGTGCATGTCGTTTTCACTGCAAAACAACATGACAAAATGATGACACTTCTTACCGGTAGGCAACTGCGATAGCACGTACACATGTCGGTGGGCGATGCGTCGGACGTGCCTCAGTTGCGGCAGTGATGGGGCTGCCTGTGGGCGGTGCATGTCGGCTTCACTGTAAAACAAGATGACACCAGTATGGCTTTGCTTACCTGTGAACAACTGCGATTGCAGGTTATCATGGCGGTGGGCGATGCGTCGGAGTCGGCTCGGAGGCGGCAGTGAATGGGCAACGAATGGGCGGTGCATGTCGGCTACACTGTAAAACATGATAACACCAGAATGGCTTTCCTTACCTGCGAACAACTGCGACGGCAGGTTTACTTTGCGGTGGTGGATCAGTAAGAGGTGCCTCAGTGGCGGAAGTGAATGGGCAGGCTATGGACGATGCATGTCGGCTTTCCTGTAAAACACCATTGCACATAGATCGGATTTGTTACCTGTGAAAAGCTGTCATTGCAGATTTACATGGCGGTGGCGAAGCGCCCGAGGTGGCTCCGTGTCCCACGTTTATGAGCCACTATCGGCGTTACACGTTGGTTTAACTGCAACACAAAATTACACATCCATCCTACTTCTTACCTGCGATGACATATGACAGCGCGAACTTGGAAACCATTTCTCCGTGTGTACGCGTTCCGGTGATAAACAACAACCATGAAGCAAGAGAACGAATAACCGTGAGGATGCTTCCATGAAATTTGAGGTCCTGCAAGCATGGGTAACACACACTTATCTAAGCACCTACCGGTACGTAGGAACACATGCACTGTCATTGATTTCTGCTGCATAAATGACAACCGAATTACGGTGGCTAAAGGACCGTCCGTAACGGAAATACTAGGAGTAACTTACCGTTGCACAATGTTTCCTCCGTGCTGCAGGTAGGTAGGTCACCAACTGAGCGCCAATGTCCCCCAATACACGCTGCGTTCTGCGTAGTTTCACCGTACAGGTCACAACTGCATCGCTTTCCACCGCGTTACGCTGCACTATCTGAACCGTATCAGCTGACGCAACGGACTCCGATGACGCTGCTGAAGGTAGCCGTGGTGCCATCCACCGACATCCATGGAGTATGTTCCGCGCAGCGTGAGTGTGACGCGCCGCCACATGACAGATGTGAGCATATGGGAGTCGCCACTGCCGATTGAACTCACACTCGCATTCACTGCCCCGCGTTATGTACACCCGACGCACACTGGAACGAGGACAGGTAACCAACTAGTAAGGCCCATCAGGCCTACAACTGAGAACCGTTGCTGTACGGAAATGCCCCATGAAAACATCTCCCGCAAACTCGCTTAGTTTGGCGAAACCGGAAGCCACTGAGGACACCTCAGATGGAACAGCAATTGCGCTCATGCACCGCCTACCTATTATGCTGTTCCTTTGGTGCACCATTGTGTTGACCCTATCAACCACGCAATTGAACAGAGTGAGTAGGGATGACCTCTCCGATAGGTATTCCTTCAAATGTCTGTTCTCATTCTCTACCCTGTTCGTGGTGTGGCAGCCAAAAAGAATAGTATCCCTGAGTCTGTGGGCCGCCTATGTGTCAGCTTGTGGAATCCACGTCGCGCACAAATAACCGTACAATTCAGGAGACGCCCTGCTCACCGCGTTCAATATCCTTTCAAATACCGAGGCGTCACGAGTGTATATGAGGTTATGGAGCCAACCTCGTAATTGCATTCTACGCGGATCAGAGATCCCGCGTAAGCGGCCGCAACGTCGAGACATGTCCACCTTAACATGGTAGCGACAAAAAACCACCTTTGCGTTCGGATAAAGACGTCTGAACGCCCGGATCTGAGCGGCGCATTTATCCATCACCACTGTGTGGCAACGCAAGGTGCTAGGCACCATCTCCCGCATCGCCTCAACCGCTTGGCCATAGCTGTAGGATGTCTCATCCGGTAATAGGGCGTAGAAAAAGGAAATACCCAGACCTGTGACATCCACCAGCATGCAGTGCCACAAAATGTAGCCGCCATAATTCAGTTGATGGGTGGCATCGCATAACAGCACCTCACCATAACGATTTACAATGCCGCGAACTAACGACGGAGAGAAAAACACATAACGTATCTGACTACCCTCCGACACCAACCGACACACACCGTGTGCTTCCAACATGGTTGCCACGTCCGACACTTCACAAGCATTCGCATCCCGATGACGAATGCGCAAATTATACAGGTCAAGACGAGTTACCCGTTTGCCATACTCCAAGTAGATAAAACGACGCAAATCCGGGGTGCTATGGAAACTATCCATCAAACGCAGAACTTCCCTCTCTTGCTCCGGAGAAAGACGGCGGTTCCGTGCATACAACCATGGGTTGCCCAAGTGGAAATCATGACTATGCGTCATGACGTAACTCCCCACGACATATTTCCCATCTTTGGAAACCACGGAGAACCGAGCCTTGCAATCGTAAGATTTGTATCTACAGGCGTTAGTGGCCTTGTTGCAAAAAATTAAATAACTTACCACTTGCCACGTGGTCCTGAACGTTTACGATGAACGCAACGGTACACGTTGTAACCGCAGCGTTCCCCATCGGGAACCGGCTTCCTCCTTCCACGATGGTATGCCGCAGCAGGCTTGGAAGATGCACGGGAAAAACAAGTCGCCGTTACAATCTGAAAACGTTCCATACGCTTCTCAAGGTCCTCAACACGTTCATACTTCCCAATAACCATAGACTTGAACAGCTCACTATCATCGACAGCCGTGGCGATAGCAGGAAAAACTAGTATGGCCACAGGAAAAACAAACCCTCGCACATGCACCAATACAGGTTATCATTTCTACAGCATTGTAAGTCCAATACAATGTTATTTCCAAAGCCATCTGAAGCCTAGTTTACAAGTTTCACACATTCAAACACCTTGGCAATGTCGCTACTCAACCGTTGCTATGTACAATATGTACCACGGAACGTACCGAAACCACACAAGTTTTTCCGACCTCCAATCACACAGTTCCGGTGTTCTTATTCCGAGTCGTGACTAGTTTGGGTGGAGTTCAATTATTTTCCGATACAGAACATCATAATTGGCGTCGCAGTCAGCGTTTATTTCCAAATGAATACAACCATCGAATTCTTAAACGTAAATGCATCTCCCCGGGAGTTACAAGAATACATGGAGAGATTCGAGTTATGGTGGCTCACAAAAGATGACCTTCGCGAAGATCTTAAATCTGCCCACTTTTTAACTGTTATTGGACGAGAGGCGTATACGCTTCTAAAAAATCTGGCTTACCCACAGCTGCCATCGAAATTATCATATGACAAGTTGCGGGACCTCCTTTTATCACACTTACTACCGGAAAATTTCGCGGTTGCCGAAAGAGTAAAATTCAACTTGCTGATCCGTCAGTCTAATCAGTCTATTCGTGATTTTATTCTCCAACTTCAATCTCAAGCATCATCTTGTGCATTTGGAGACAAACTTGATGAATGCCTCAGAGATCGCCTAATTACTGGAATAAATAATCCCGATTTATATCGTCAGCTCCTATCACTTCCATCGCCGACTTACAATCACGTAAAATCCATCTGTTTGCATTATCAGGATGTTTCTGATATTACAAGAAACCAGACGACTGTTGATCATTAAGTCTTGTTTGGCTCAGCCAGTCGCCGAGTTCATGCCGAGAAGAGAAAACCGTGGCAAATCAACTCTTTCAAACCACACGGAATGGGAAGGGCTAATTTTTGTCATGGCGGGAAAGGGTTTCGCTACCGTTGTCCTCGGTAACATCCAAGTTTGTTTGAGTGGCTGCAGAGTATATTCTTAATTTTGGTGGTATTAAGGTGCGGAGAAATAGAAAATAATGCCATATGGATCCTGCAGGGCTGATATTACATCCTGAGCCATGACAGCCAACGCGCATGCAATCCTTGGAAGATCGGGAAGCGAAGGAGCTGACACGGGATCCCCTTCTGCTCTCTACCACTCAATGATTCGTGAAAACGGATATGATAACTTAAAGTGATGACTTCAGGCATAGGTGAAGTTCACGGCATAATGGGAAGCAGCCAAATGTTAAATAAAAGTGTAGTGAAAACGGCTGTTTTATGGAGCAAATAAGTGTTAATACAATTGGTTCATGTATGTAAAGTTTATGCATGCATTAATTTACTTGCTTGGATAAGGGGTATATATATCCCTTGTCTGATTATTGTATTTTTATTTTTTAAAATCGCGATGAATGAAAGCGAAATTTACAACTAATATATCTTACTAACTACTATTTTTTGTACATACTTAAGCACAAAGCGACCTATACACATATCTTTCAAATCCAGTTATGAAAGCCTCATCATTTAGCCTGGTGTACCGGAACACAAAGTCCCTCCAGGCCGATTTTTCATGTCAAAAATTAGCCACTCTCCACACGGAATCAGTCTATCTCATGCACCGAGAAATTCAGACAGTTTAAAGTGTGGTCAAGCTGATAGAAAGATTGGACAATTTGTCTCTTGTGGAAAGTTGCATTCACGGTATATCTGCCCGCATCGGAATTCCAAATGTTATCCTTGTGGGAAAGTTGGACATATTCGTAGTGTTTGTCGCCAGTTCAGACGTTGTAATGTTATGAAACAAGTTGATGATTCCACAGAGAACTTGCCCGACGATTTTCATTCGCTGACATTGGCTGTGAATACGGGTGGCCATTTATACAACACTTTACGTTTCGGAAATGGTATGTCACATCGTTTCATTGTTGACACCGGTAGCGTAGAGTCTCTTATTGCTAAAGCGAGTCTCGATCATCTGTACCCTGACGCTCAGCTTAATTCTACACTCATCACTATTAAATGTATTACTGGTCATACCATTCCGGTGATAGGATGTTGTACCTTACCAGTGCTAGATAAGCATTTGAAACCTGTCGAGTGTAAATTTGTTGTCATTCGTCAAGGCCCGTCCATACTCGGTCTTAAAGTTATGCAGGCACTTAAAATAAGTGTCAATTTTCTGTCAAATACGGATACTGACACCCAAATTCGTGATTTATTAACGATTGTTCGGTTACCTCTGGTAGAATGAGAATTCCGCCTGTTAAGTTGGAAGTGGCCGGTGATCCAGTTTTCTGTAAACGACGTGTACTTCCATTTGGACTTAGAGAACCTGTTCGAAAGGTACTTATGTCTCTTTGTGAATCAGGAATTCTCGTCCCAGTACAAAGTTCACGATGGGCCACACCTATTGTCACACCGTTAAAGCCGGACGGACAGACACCGAGAGTTTGTGGTGATTATCGTGTCACTCTTAATACGAAGCTGCTGCAGCGTAGTTGTGTCACTGAAGAACCTGATTCTATTCTCTCGCGTCTACTGTTGGGCGGAACCTGGGATACTAGTCGGTAAGCAGCGACACGTAATACGTGTCAAATACGACAGTATAGAAGTCGGAGGAGACTGAACCCAACGTGTATTGTACAGGCTACAAGAATAAGAAGCAAATCAGACAGAGCGAGAAACGTGCAGCGAGGAACTCACCAAAACGGTTTGTGACCATGGATGTGCAGCCAGTTAAACAAATGGACGTTTCGAAGGTTAAAACAACCATAAAATCCAATGTTATAAGATACTGAAAGAGAATGTTTTCAGTTGCACTACATGGGCCTCCCCTAGAAGGCTGGAGGAGGGAAGCCTTCGATGGAGCTGTTAGTGGGGGGGAACGGAAGGTGAGGGTGGATGCAAATGTTTGCAGGGGCTTGAGAATAGCTTCCAAAGTGGGGTGTAGCAGATTTCGCTGGGTTCAGGCTTTTGTTAGTTTTATTTATGACGATCGTGTGGACCAGAGTGCATCATCGGTGGGCCGTCGGGGCGGGCTGGTCGGACTGCAAAAAAACTGGCTAGTCCAGAAAAAAGGCCGACAGGACCTTCCCATTGCTGCAGACCCGACGGTGCGCTTGGGAGGTGTCACTCACCCCACCGCACTTTAGTCCACGGTCCTCATCCCACCAAGAAATCCAGGCGTGCTCGTCCCACGATGGAATGCGAC
>OX104059.1:48644526-48814978 GCA_944474145.2 Dicrocoelium dendriticum | reverse complement strand
CCTTGAGAAAAGTGTTTAGTAGAGAAGGAGTCCCATTAGCTGTGGTAAGTGACAATGGTTCGCACTTTTCGGCTTCAGAGGTTACTAATTGGCTACAGAGTCTTGGGTGTCGCCACATTTTTACCACTCCACGACATCCATGTTCTAATGGCCTAGCGGAAAACTTTGTTGCAAACTTAAAACGTTTCTATTACCTCCTGCGCTCCTACTTCTTTGATGAACTTGCTCGTTGTGTTGATAACTTCCTTCTTCAATACCGTAACTGCGTGCATTCCTCTACTGGAGATACACCTGCCAAACTTTGTAAATCCAGACCATTGAGGTCAAACATGCTTGGCTTGGGGACTGCTGAAGTATTTTATTTCAGAGGCAATGATTTACGTCCCTCATCTGGTATCATTGTTAACAACATTGGAAACCGCATGGTTAGAATTTTGGATCTCGATGATTGTTCTGCACACAGACGGCATGTTGACCAGATACGTTTAGAGGGTTGCCTATTCCGGGAGCCCAGAGAGCGATTCCAAACGACAGAAAGAGTTGCAGGGAAACTTTTATTGGTACAGTAAAAGATTCCCTGTGACCTAGCTATAAATGAACGACACCGTGGACGCTCTAGCTAGGGGAACGGATCAAGCACAGCACACCGAGCAGTCGCGCGTTGCAACCGAAGCGAGCGCCAAGCAAAAATGGCGATGAGCAAGTAAAGCATTCGAACTCAGCAAGCAGTTCAACAAACCACACCGGTTGCCTAAGTGTACAATTAAAGAATTTTGGTTAGAATTTTACACAAGCAAACCGGGGAATCTCCAGACTGCTACATAACCCTCTCCCAGAAGGGACTGTGTAAGCAGTCCTTCGATCTACGTGAGGACTGTCCGTCGCGTGCCAGCCTTCTGCGAGACCAGGTTGTGAAACCCGATGCAGCTGCTTGGGGAGAACCATGCAATCGGACCCTAGCGGGCTCCCACCCGTGTCCTCCCTACAGTGTCGAAACGGTAAAAAAAACTGTTTGTGGGGAGACAGTTAATAAAGTTCACGTAGGCAGTTGAGCGGGAAGATTGTCGAACTTCCAGTTGACGTGCGGAGATCCAGCGAAAGTGAAACCGAGGTGCAACCAACCGACGGTGTATATGGAAAGCAAAATGAGAAAGCAGCATAAATGCATAGCCATACACAAAAGAGTGTAAAGCGAAAACCGTGCAAAGCTGTTTTTAGGTTTTCAAAAAGTTTTGCTCTTTTTTGGTAGTTTCAAAACGTTTTGGTCATTTTGTGGATTTTCGTAAACGTTTGGTAAGAGCAGAAGATTACGAAGGCACGTTCTACGTAAAATAGTAAGTGCTAACGAAGTCTGAAAAACGAACCTTAGGTTTGAGCTTCCTACCGCGTTGATTGAGAGTAGGGCGGGTAGGAGTGCTGTCGGTTGTGGTTGTCGGTTCTGCTGGAGCGCACTGACTCGTCTGAGGTTGCGGTGCCAGCTGTGATGGCACAGGCTGTGAAGGTGCTTGTTGCACCGGCGAGTCAGACTTGTCGAAGAATGCTGGCTTGAGTCGATCAATGGTGATCGTCTCAGTGGTGTTACGTCGTGTCTTGCTTATGTCGGGATCAGCTTGTTGGGCAGCAGCCATGGCGGCTAGATCAATGTTTGTGCCAGGCGATAAGCTGATCTGCTGAATGCGTGAAAGCGCATCCGCGACGGGATTGAGAGCACCTGAGACACGTCGTACGTCTGTCGTAGACTGAGAAACGTAGTCTAGGTGTCTAGTTTCCCGCGGCGAGTACTTGTCCGTTGCGTCATTGATTGCGTAGATCAATGGCTTGTGGTCGGTGAAGACGGTGAAATGTCGACCTTCGAGGTAGTGACGGAAATGTCGGATACCTAGGTAGATAGCTAACAGTTCCCTACCGAAGGCGCTGTAACGTGATTCGGCAGGTTGTAAGCGTTTCGAGAAGAAACCTAGAGGTATCCATCGATGGTCGATGAGTTGTTGAAGAACTGCACCGACAGCAGTGTCGGATGCGTCAGTTGTCAGAGAGAGTGATGCAGACGGGTCTGGATGGGCGAGAAGCGCTATGTTGGAGATAGCGTCTTTGAGCTTCTCAAAAGACAGTCTAGCGTCGTCTGGAAAGTGAAAAGAGCGTTGTTTACCGCGGAGCAAGTCAGTCATTGGTTGAACAACGCCCGCGCAGTTAGGAATAAAACGTCTATAATAGTTAACCAGGCCAAGAAATCGGCGTAACTGCTTAAAGGAACTGGGAGCAGGATAGTCCTTTAGTGCCTGGATTTTGTCTGGCAGAGCTTCAATACCAGAGGCAGATTTGAGGTGGCCAAGAAAGTCGATGGAACCTTGGCCAAGCTTGCATTTATCGGGGTTGACGGTAAACCCATGCTGCGCTAAGCGTTGGAAGAGTGCGTCGAGTTGATGAAGATGTTCTTCATCAGAAGAGTTCGAGATGAGAATGTCATCGAGATAGGGATAAACGCCTTCGAGTCCTCGCGTTACCTCATGAATGAAACGCTGAAAAGTTTGGGCAGCGTTGCTGAGGCCGAAAGGCATTCTGAGGTACTCGAATAGGCCGAATGACGTGATGACTGCTGTTTTAGCAATGTCGTCTGGCGCCACAGGTATCTGATGGTAGGCGCGAACTAAGTCGACTTTGCTAAAGATAGACTTGCCAGCTAGAGCTGAGGTCAAGTCGTGCATGTGCGGAATTGGGTATTTATCCGGGACGGTAACTTTGTTAAGTGCCCTGTAGTCACCACAAGGGCGCCAGTCACCAGATTTCTTCGGCACCATGTGTAATGGTGATGCCCATGGACTTTTGGACGGGCGGGTTATTCCCAGTTCAAGCATTTGCTCGAATTCCGCCTTGGCAGCTTTGAGCTTGTCCGGGGCTAATCGGCGAGGGCGGGCCGAAACAGGTGGGCCCTTAGTGCAGATGTGATGTGAGACGTTTGACGTCACAGGAGGCAACTCTTTCAGAACGCGAACGAGTTTAGGGTGCTTGGTGAAAAGTTCTAGAAAAGGCTGTGAAGCTTGAGGTAGGACACGAATGGGAGTGATAGCAGCCACGTTGGCGCTAGTCCCGATAATACTGAGCTGTGTCCTAGAGTCGACAAGCTTCTTCCTTTTAGCGTCGACGATGAGGTCGAAGCGTTGCAGAAAGTCTATGCCTATGATGGCGAAAGGCACAGCAGCGATTATGAAAGGCCAGCGAAAGGTTCGCCGGAGGCCTAAATTGAGTGTTAGCAACTTTTCGCTGAAAGTTGCGATTGGTGTGCCATTGGCGGCACGGAGCTTGGTCGGCGATGGTGAGACGACCTCATTTGGGCTACGGGGTATAACACTAACCTCGGCGCCAGTGTCTACTAGAAACTCGGTGCCAGAAGTTAAATCCCTAACGCGGATGAGGCGACTTTGGTGTTGACCGGTCGCGTCCGTCGCCGTTACGGACCGGCCGAGGTTTCCCTGCTCCTCGGCAAAGTTGCAAGGCTTTACACATTTACGAGCTGCGGTACCAAAACGCTGATGATACCAACAGTTAGCCTGCCGGTTGCCAGAATTAGAACATTTGCAGGGCGATTTTGAGCGGCCGTGATGACGACGGTCCATAGTAAGCTGCTGGACCTGGCGACTAAGTGTCGCGACTTGTGTTTGCAGGGCTTCTATAGTTGACTGTAAGCCAGTGATAGAAGTGTCCTGGAAAGCGACGGCATTCATCTTGCTGGCGTCCACTTGTGGCTGTGATCGTTCGATAACTCGATCCGCTAAGTCTGCTAGTTGAGTGAGCGGAACGGAGCTCACTGTAGCGAGAATCGCTTGCGTGTTTTCCGGTAGCCGTTGTAGCCATAGTTCGCGAAGTAAAGTCTCGTCCATGGTTGAGGAACCAAGGAGTTGCTGCATCTCTCGTAGCAAGGTTGAGGGCAGTTTGTCGCCCAGTTGCAGATCCCTGAAAAGCTGCTGCAGGCGAACTTTCTCAGAGGGCATAACACGCTTAACCGTGGCCTCCTTCAGAGCCTCATAGCGGTTATCGGTCTGAGAAATGATGACGTCACGAACCTGCATTGATATCTCCTTGGGAAGATAGGACAGGAGCTTGCAATACTTCGCGTAGTCGGAAGTGATTCTGTGGTTATAAAACTCAGTCTCAAGATGAGCGAACCACAAAACAGGATCCATGTCCCAAAAAGGTGGAACTGAGAGAGATACAACGCTAAGCATAGACTCTACCTTAGGTTCTACAGAATCCATGGCTTAAACAATGAGGCAAAAAATAGGCTACCGTATGCAAAAATAAAACCGGAAAATATGAAAAATAAATGGAACGAGCTCACCAGAGAAAAGTTCCAAATATCCGGCGCGGAGGTTGATCCGGATTCGGGGTCACCAATTTAGTGGGTTGCCTATTCCGGGAGCCCAGAGAGCGATTCCAAAAGACAGAAAGAGTTGCAGGGAAACTTTTATTGGTACAGTAAAAGATTCCCTGTGACCTAGCTATAAATGAACGACACCGTGGACGCTCTAGCTAGGGGAACGGATCAAGCACAGCACACCGAGCAGTCGCGCGTTACAACCGAAGCGAGCGCCAAGCAAAAATGGCGATGAGCAAGTAAAGCATTCGAACTCAGCAAGCAGTTCAACAAACCACACCGGTTGCCTAAGTGTACAATTAAAGAACTTTGGTTAGAATTTTACACAAGCAAACCGGGGAATCTCCAGACTGCTACATACGATACAAGGATTCCGGTCAGTTGTCATTCGATTCAGTGTGCACTGAAAATACTAATGTCGATTCAGTTTCAGATCCTCACGAGCATTCTGAGCAAAATCAGCCTCCAAGAAGATCTGCCAGATTGCATCAGAAACCACAGCTGAATTACAGAAACCTGGAGTTGCATTCAAGCTGCGGAGGATGTGATAATTGTACAAACAATACTCAGTGATTGTTTATTGTTATTCTTTTCACCTTTTTTGTTGTAGAATACACACCCGCGAAATTCGAATTCCAATTCTGGTGTTCTTATTCCGAGTCGTGACTAGTTTGGGTGGAGTTCAATTATTTTCCGATTCAGAACATCATAGGAAAGCATCTCATGTATTCACCTCAATGGCTAAACCCAGCATGTTAGAGGGCCAAGCAGAAGTGCCACTACCTCTTACGCTTATATATTAATTGATAATCCACAACTTGGCTGCGATCACAACACGGTGCTTTGTGATATGACTATTGCTTCCCCTAAACGACCAAGTAAACTGCAAAAACCCATTCGAAACCTCCATCGTATGGACTGGAACTCGTTTAATGAACTTATCAGTACCACGAATTGGAATATGTCATTACTAACTCACAACCCTACTGTGGCTACAAATGAGTTTATTAACAACGTTGTCCGTGGTGTGGATCTACTGGCACCTACCGTATGGAGAAAGACCCATAAACATAGTGATGAACTCAAGCTTCTGTAGAAACTCAAAACCAAACTAAAAAAAACTCAACTCGCCATATCGCAGGAGCAACAGTTTCGCAACATTGCTACAAATACACGAGAAGTCATAACATTTACAACGTCTAACCCAAACGGTCAAAATCAAAGAAGAAAGACGGGTACTCAGAAATCCTAAGAAAGCACATACATTGATGCATCTACTCAAAAGAAGGAACGCTAAACCCCATCAGTAAATTGAAACGTTGGCTCTAGACGATGGTTCAATAACGCGCGACATCTAAATATGCGAGGCTATCATCTCTAGTTTTGCCTCCAGTTTTGTCCCCAAAACTCAGCCATTTTACCTTCCAAGTCCAAAAAGAACGAACGAACAATACTGCAATATCCCTGTGACGTTAACTGAGGTGCAACGTGCCATCGAATCCATAAAAGCATCAACTCGTCCAGGCCCAGATGGCATCGCCCCAACTATTATAAAACTCGGAGGAAAAAACCTCGCTCTATTGTTATTAAACATCTTCACACTTTCACTCACTACCGGCTGCTTTCCAACTCAATGGAAGCAATCCATTATAATGCCTAAGCACAAGGGTGGCCAGAAATCAAGTGTCAAGCTACCGCCCAATAAACCACATATCTGCTGCTTCCAAAGCACTAGAGCGAATAGTCAAGAATTCTGTTGGACATGCAAAAGGCTTTCGACCGCGTGCCGCACAAGCCACGGCTGTCTACACTAGAGTCATATGGAATTGGGAATCCTCTGCTTAACTGGTTCGACTCATATCTAAACGGTCGAACTCAGGTAGTTAAAATCGGTCAGCAATATGCTACACAAACAAACAACCAGCGGCGTCTTCCAGGGAAGTGCTCTCGGACCACTACTTTTCCTAATCCACATAAACAACATGCGACCCAATCAAACTTGGACGCCCATTTCTGTTTGCAGATGACGTCAAACTGGTTTACTCATTTCATCCAGACCAACTACAATTATGCATGGGAAACATCTGTAAAGACCTATCCGCACTAAATATAGCTCGTGAACATTTACTAATGAAGTTCTCCGCAGTGAAATCCCAAGTACTTGGGTACAGATGCCGCATCCCAGAAGGCTCTATCACACTCGCCGGTAACGTGATCCTAACGTCTGATTCAGTTCGGGACTTAGGAATTCCAACTCTTTCAATTTCTCCAAACATGTACTTTATCAGGTTGCGAAAGCAAGGTAGTTATGCGGATATATCACCAGAACTTTCTCCCTACCTGAAGCACGACCTGAGTCATTCAAGACAATAGTACGACCGACTCTGGAATACTGTACTATCGTTCACAGCCAATTGAGAAAGAAAGACAGAACGGCTCTGGAAAATGTCCAACGATCATTTACCAAGCTGCTTATGGGACGCTGCTCAAACCTGACTTATTATGATCGCCGTCGAAAACTCCAAGTGGATTCTCTGTGGCTGAGACGCTTAAAAAACAACCTCGTTCTCTTCTACAACAGTATAAACCAACAAATGTACGCAGACAGCACCGAATTTGAACTACGGAAGACTGCAGTCTACCCCACACGTAATGGCGGCTAGTTTCTACGCACAAACCTTTCAAGTCAAAACTCGATCGAATTTTTTGTTAGTGAGATACACGGATCTGTGGAACAAACTAGCCCTACAGATACGCATGAGTACAAGCTATGTCACTTTTCGAAATTCCCTTCAGATGTTCCTCACTATACTAAATGTGTTGAAGATATTTGACTCACAGCAAACTCTAGAATCATTGACAGAAGCTGGTGTAAAAACATATGAGCAGATATTCACTTACAACAAACTTACCCACTACATGTCATTACCAACAATACCAAATCCTGTGTCTATGCAGCCTAGTATCCCCTCCCTTTTATTAACTACTCCTGAGCCTTACAAACTAGCAAATAATGATACAAACATCCGTAAATTTTACGTATTACATGCACAGGTCTAGGACCCAGGAAAAGAATCATGATCCGAAAATCTATTATTAAAACTTTCTTTTTTATTATAATTTACGCCCATAAACCATGAAACCTATTCACTATACAAATGATCGCTCCCGCTTATGGGGCCGCGTACCGTCTGTCGGTAAATATACAAATTTAATTTGTATTTTTTATGTACTTCTCTTAAATGCTTGATCCACTACTAATAAGATGCATTTTCTCCGCCAATTTGCCCATATCATTAACCCTCAGACAATCCTCGTCACTAAAAGTTGGATCAGCGACTCAACCCAAGGCTCTCATTACCACATCTGAGGCTATAACAGCCACGCAACTGGCCGCCAGAACTCCAGAGGAGGCGGCTGCATTGCATGTACTGACGTTGCAATCAATAGACAACTTGTTACCGAGTCTATGCTCGACAATCTCTCAGACTCGTCCTGGATTACGGCTGAAGTTAATAAACAAAGCCTAAATATTGGATGCGTATACTTCCCTCTTCACCACAACAGCTCTGATGTCAACCGTCTTTCAGACGTGTTTCACTTCGTATCGCTACACTCAGCCAAATACAAGCTAGTCGGAGGCAAGTTTATTATGGACGACATAGATTGGCACCACCACACCTCATCACACAAGCTAGTTCAATTGGTCTCTACCATCACCACCCACAGTTGGTGCCAGCATGTTTTAACGCCCACAAGGAAGTCCAACATACTCGACCATTTCTTTACTCTTGGGGTATCTGCCGGGACCGCTAAAACACTAAAGCGTTTGCCGAGCAGTGACCATAATGTGGTGACGCTTGAACACTTCGTAGGCTCAAATGACTTCTTGTCCCGACAGCGTGAAACGTATTTCCGGTCGTTTCGCAACATGGCTTGGGCGAAATTGGAAATCCTACAACGATCCGCCCAATGGGAACGATTCTTCCTCACACGAGACCCCGAAGAGTGTAGCAGTCTGGAGATCCCCCGGTTTGCCTGTGTAAAATTCTAACAAAAATTATTTCATTATAAACCTAGGCGACCGGTGTGGTTTGTTGAACTGATTGCTGAGTTCGAATGCTTGACGTGATCATCGCCAGTTTTGTTCGGCGTTCGTTTCGGTTGCAACGCGCAACTGCCTTGTGCGTTGTGCATTCTCTGTTTCCCTAGCTAAAGCGTCAATGGTGTCGTTTTTTTATAGATAGGCAAAAGGGAATCATTTGCTGTACTAATAAAATTTTCCCTGCAACCATGTCTGTCTTCTCAATCGCTTTGCGGGCTTCCGCTAAAGGCTATTCGCTAAAAGAGGCATCAGAACTGATCTATGCAAATTTAAGAGACTGTCTAGATTAGCTAGCTCCCGTAATGTAGCATACATGCTCTGCGCTAACAAAGGGCGGCACCGCGTCTACAGCTATGCGTCGGAAGTGGAGTAAACTAGCAAGCGCATATCGCAGAACCCACGACATCACAATACGCTTAAAACCACACTCCCTTTTCATCAAATTCGAACTACTATGTTCCGAAAAACGCTGGCCCGAGGAACGGCACGCGCTTGCTAGTGCAAACGAAATCAAAGATCTCGCCCAACTACTTAACCGCAAAGGGAGTAGCGAATACACCGTCACTGCAATCTCCTTGTCTTCTTGGTTCTCAACTGAAGACTCGTCAGTAATCTGCAACGTATTTAATCGTCATTTCTGATCTACGTCCAACGCCACTACCAGAGTGTTATCACCAAGTCAACTTGCAGCACGGACCAGCGACTCTTTGAAGACCATTGATTTCAACATCATTGATATCAAAAAATCAATTAGCCTAGTGAAACCATTCTACTGGGACGGCCGCGATGACATCCCTACAGTGCTTCTAAGACAAGGAGCCCAGACATTCCTTTCCAGCTTCAAAAGTTCTTTAATCTATCCATACAGTCCAGTTGTGTTCCTTCTCAATGGAAGCAGGCCATAGTGACCCCCCGCCATAAAAAGGCCTTAAAGATAATGTGGCCAATTATCGCCCGATTAGTTGCACATCCATTCTTCTCTAAATCACGGAGTTGGTGAAAAAAGAAACCTCGAACTTCCTTCTGTCACCAGATCTCATAAGCAAGTCGCAGCATAGCTTTACGAAAAGTCGCTCGAGTCAATCATACTTGCTTGAGCTCTTGAATCATATCACTGAATTCGTTGATCAAGGTAAGGCATATATAATTATTTTCTTGCACATGCAGAAGGCCTTCGACCAGGTTCCTCACGACCTGTTATTGGTCATCTTGTCCGTATACGGTATACAAGACCCGCTGCTCTCTTGGTTTAAGTCATACATCGCTAACAGGACTCAGGCTGTCCAACTCGACACTCATCTGTCGAGCCGTAGATCAGTTATCAGAGGAGTCATCAAGGGCAGCATACTAGGCCCATTGGTAGTCCTCATTTACATAAACGACATCATTGAGACCTTTGAACACGTCTTGGCATATCTGTTTGCTGATGACATCAAGGTTGCCTATACCTTTGACTGCGCAAATCAGGATACTATGCTCCTCAACATACAAGCAGACCTTGATTCCCTTGGAAAGTGATGTACCAAAGCCAAACTAAACTTCCATACCGACCAAAGCTTCATTATCACATACATATGTGACACTCAGTTTCGCCCCTTGACAATTCAGGGGGTACCTATTATCCATAACAGCCAAGTCCGTGACTTAAGACTGCATTACTCCAATACGTTAAACTTTTCAGAACATGCAGTTTTCAGCAGCCAAAGTCCTAAAATTGAATGCTATGCTACTTAGGTTGTTCAATTCGATCAGAGCCAAAGTTCCTTTGTACAAGACGTGTACACGTCTACTACCGGATTACTCCTCGATGGTCTACTGCAACACAAGGAAAACTGATACCCAGGTGCTTAAGGTGTTCAGCGCTTCTTCACGCGACAACTCCTGGGTACGACACAGATTAAGTTACTCAGCTCGTTGCAAGCTACTGCACCTAGATCCCGTGTGGTTTCGGAGGCTGAAAATCAACCTATCGCTTCAGTTTGATATTATCCAAAGGCGGATACACTCCCATGGCTTCGGCCTCCATTTTCGAAATGAGTCGCACTATAACATCCGCAATGCAGTATGTACTCTGAAATTATCCAAGTCAAGCACAAACCTGGGTGCGAAATTTTGTTAAAAGGATACGCAGCCATCCGGAACCAGTTACCTTTTAATTGCGGTCCTGCACTTCGCATACGTATTTCGACGCAATGTCAGTCAACTCAACGTATCACAGTCGACTGAACTGTTATCAAACAACCTGACGGAAACGGAAGCAAATAAAAAATAACCTGTGAGCATCTGACCGACGAACTGGTTCCTCTTCCATCTGTACGTCTTGCTGATCAACTAACGCCAAGAGCAAATTCTGCACCGTAATTGAACAGGCTCTTACCCCCTATGTTCCCATGTCCATTGGCCTTAGCTATGACACCGTAGAACTCCACATTCCAGTGGATCACTTAATGCATTATGACGCCGCTGCCCCATATTATTCCACAACGGCATCGCTGGCTCCCCTACCCTATCTTCGCTTTGCGTACCGCATTTGCACTTATAAGCACAGCTCCTAATTTTAAATGATTGCTCAGTAGTCTGCATTAAATACGGCTCATCTCTGTCCTCCATGTGTGTTTGATTTACCTGTGAATCCGCCGAGCTCCACTTTCGAGTGGTTCACTTAAGCATTTTGGCACCGCTACCCCATTTTATTCCACATCTGCAGGTTCATAGCATCGCGGACCCTACTAACCTATCGTCCTGACAGAAAGAGTTCTTCGTATAAATTAACGCTCCTCATGTCAACAGACAGATCAACAATACATATCTGTTATTCTCCCAACCACTAGCGGATTCTTCTAAAGACTTAATCCTGCCCTATCCTCTCCCATCTTGTTATTTGACTAATATGAGACATCGAACTCCAGCTTCGAGTGGTTCAATTAAACATTTTGGCATCGCTGACCAATTTATTCCACATCTGCAGCTTCATAGCACCGATTGCTCCTATACCCACTCTCCAACACAGTTACAAAACGTTTTGCTGTAAATCGACGCTCCTCATCTCAACTGATTGCACAGCAGTGCAGTTCCTTAATCTCTTCATTAAGAGCGGATGCTTCTACATACTTCATGCTGCGCTTTCCAAACCTGTTACGTCTGTCCATCTTACTTACCTGTGACACCGCAGAGCTCCACATTCAAGTGGTTTACTTAATCACCTTAACACTGTTTATCAATTCTATACCATATCTGCAGGTTCATAGCATCCCTGGCTACCCAATCCTATCTTCCCCTCAGCAATAGAAATGGTTCATACAAAAAACGCTCCTTCTATTAACCGATTGATCAACAGTCTATATCCTTGAATCCTCCAACCAAATGCGGGCTCTGCAAAGACATCAATCCGATTTACCATTTTGGCACCACCGCAACATCTTACACCACATCTGCAGGTTCATAGCATCGTTGGCCTCTTACATTATCTTCCCTTCAGCTACAGCGGTTGTTCCTGTAAATCGACGATCCTTAACTCAACTGAATACTCGGCAGCGCATGTCCCATAGTCTAACAACTAAGAGTTGATTCTACCACACATTTCATCCTGCACCTTGGCTCTCTATTGAATGTGCCCCACTGACTTGCCTGAGACAATGTAGAGCTCGACCTTCGAGTGGTTCACTTAACCGTTCTTGGCACCGCTGCCCAATTCTATTCCACATCTACAGGTTCATAGCATCGCTGGCTCCCCAACCCTATCTTCCCTTCAGCTACAGTAATCTTTCCTTAAATCACCGTTCCGCCTCTAAACAGACTCACAGCAGTGCTGCAGCAGTTTAGAGATTCCCCAGTTCGCCTATGTAAAATACCAACAAAAGTTATTTCATTGTACACCTAGGCGACCGGTCTGGTTTGTTGAACTGATTGCTGAGTTCGAATGCTTGACTTGATCATTGTCAATTTTGCTTGGCGCTCGTTTCGGTTGCAATGTGCGGCTGCCATGTGTGCTGTGCATCATCCATTGCCAAGCAAAAGCGTCAACGGTGTTTATAGATAGGCAACAGGGAATCTTTTAATGTACCAATAAAAGTTTTCCTGCAACCCCATTCGTCTTCTCAACCGTTCTGCGCGCTCCCGCTACAGGCTTCTCGCTAAATTGGTGAGCCAGACTGCGGAAGAAATTCAAAGCCGGATATTACAAATTTTCCTGAGATGAGCGCGTTCCATTTAATTTTCATATTTACGGTTTGCTTTGGTTTACGCTAGCCTATTGTTTGCGTCAATGTTTTAAACCATGGATTCGGTAGTCCATAATTTAGAGTCTCTCGTTAGCGCTGTATCTCTCCCTGTGCAAACTTTCTGGCACATGGATCCTCTTTTATGATTCGCACATTTTGAGGCAGAGTTTTATAACCACAGAATTACTTCAACTACGCGGAATATAGCAAGCACGTATCCTATCTCACCAAGGAGATATCGATGAAGGTCAGAGGTTACGACATCTTAGAACGAAAATCGCTGAGACTCTCAAAGAGGCCACGAGTAAGCGTGTCATGCCTTTTGAGAAATTTTGCCTGCAGCAGCTTTACAGGGATCTGCAGCTAGGCAACAAACTGCCCTCAACCCTGCTACGAGAGATGCAGCAACTCCTTGGTTCCTCAACCATGGACGAGACCTTACTTCGCGAACTATGGATACAGTGACTACCGGAAAACACACAAGCGATTCTTACTATCGTGAGCTCCGTTTCGCTCACCCAAATAGCAGACTTTCAAATCGAGTCATTAAACGATCACAGCCACAAGCCGATGCCAGCAACAGCAATGTTGTCGCGTCCCAGGGCACTTCTATCACTGGCTTACAGTCAACTATAGAAGACCTGCAAACACAAGTTGAGACACTTAGTCGCCAGGTTCAACAGCTTACTATGAACCGTCGTCCACATAGCCGAGCAAAATAGTCCTCCAAACGTTACGAGTTCAGCAACAGACAGGCTCGCAGTTGATACCATCAACGCTTTGGTACCGCAGCTCGTAAATATATCAAACCTTGCAAATTCACCGAGAAGCAGGGAAACTTCTCGGCCGGTCCGTATCGGTGACGGATGCGACCGGCAAATACCAAACTACCCTCATGCGTGTTAGGGATTTAAGTACCGGCATCGAGTTCCTAGTCGAAACTGGAGCCGAAGTTAGCTTTATACCTTGTGGCTCAGATGAGATCCTCTCAACCTCGCTGACCAAGCTGCGTGCCACCAAGGGCACACCAATCGCAACTTTCGGCGAAAAGTTGCTAACGCTCAATCTAGGCCTCCGGCGAATCTTCCGTTGGCCTTTCATAGTAGCATCCGTGCCTTGCACCATCATAAGCATAGACTTTCTTCAACCCTTCCAACTTATCGTTGAAGTTAACAGGAAGAAGCTTATCGATTCTAGGATACAGCTCAGTGTTACCGTAACTAGTGCCAAAGTCGCTGCTATCACCCCCAGTCGTGTCCTACCTCAAGCTTCACAACCTTGTATAGAACTTTTCAACAAGCACCCTAAACTCGTTCGCGTTCCAAACAACTTGCCTCCTGTGACGTCAAATGTCGTGCATCACATTTGTACTAAGGATCTACCTGTTTCGGCCCGCCATCCCAGACTAGCTCCGGACAAGCTCAAAGTTGCTAAGGCGGAATTCGAGCAAATGCTCGAACTGGGAATAATCCGCCCGTCCAAATCTTCATGGGCATAACCATTACACATGGAGCCGAAGAAAGCCGGTGACTTGCGCCCCCGTGGTGACTACACGGCACTTACGAGTTACCATCCCGGATAAATACTCCATGCCGCACATGTGCGACTTAACCTTAGCCCTAGCTGGTAAGTCTATCTTTAGCAAAGTCGACCTAGTTCGCGCCTACCATCAGATACATGTGGCGCCAGACGACATAGCTAAAACAGCAGTCATCACGCCGTTCGGCATATTCGAGCACCTCAGAATGCCTTCCGGCATCAGCAACTCTGCTCAAACTTTTCAGCCTTTCATTCATGAGGTAACACGAGGACTGGAATGAGTTTATCATTACTTAGACGATATTCTCATCGCCAGCTCTTCGGACGATGAACATTTTCATCACCTCGACGATCTCTTTCAACGCTTGACGCAACACAGGGTTACCGTCAACCTCAATAAATGTGAGGTTGGACGAAGCTCCATCGACTTTATTGGTCACCGAATATCCATCTCTGCTACTGAAGCCCTACTGCACAAAATCCAGACACTGAAGGACTATTCTGCTCCTAGCTCCTTCAAACAGCTACGCGGATTCCTTGGCCTGGTCAACTATTATCGACGCTTTATTACTAACTGCGCCAGCATTGTTCAACCAATGACTGAGTTGCTCCGCGGTAACCAACCGTCTTGTCATTCTCCAGACGACGTTAGATTGTCTTCCGAGAAGCTCAAAGACGCCATCTCTAAGATAGCGCTTCTCGGCTACCCAGACACATCAGCACCACTCTCCTTGATAACTGACGCATCAGACACTGCCGTCTGTGCAGTTCTCCAACAACTCATCAACCATCGATGGATACCTCTAGGTTTCTTCTCGAAACGTTTACAACCTGCCGAATCGAGGTACAACACCATCGGTAGGGAACTATTAGCTATCGACCTAGGTGTCAGACATTTCCATCACTATCTCGAAGGTCGAGATTTTACAGTCTTCACTAAGCACATGCTACGGATCTACACAATCAATGGTGCAATAGATAAATACTCTCCGCAGGAAAATAGACACCTAGACTACGATTCTCAGTTTACGACAGACGCACGACATGTCTCAGGTGCACTCAATCCCGTCGCTTTCACGCATTCATCATATCAGCTTATCGCATGGCACCAACATCGACCTAGTCACCATGGCTGCTGCCCAACAAGCTGCTCCCGATATAGACCAGCTACGAGGCGACACCTCTTTGAAACTACGCGTAGTTCCACTAGCTTCATCTGAGGGGACCATTCTTTGTGACGTCTCACAAACTTCTCCCCGAATCGTAGTTCCTACATCGATGCGTTGACTTGTTTTCAAAGCATTACAAAACCTGTATCATCCCGGCATTTGCTTCGCAGAAACTAGTAACCGAACGCTTCGTATGACCCAACGTCAATCGAGATGTCCGACTTTGGGCATGCGCATGCTTAGAGTGTCAGCGCGCCAAGGTATACAGACACACCAAAAACCCACTCGGTGTCTTTTCCGCTCCTGAATCTCGTTTTGCACACGTTCATATCGACCTGCTCGGATCTTTGCCACCATGCGAAGGCTATGTGGACCTCCTCATCTGTGTCGAGCGATTCACCCGTTGGCCAGAAGTGATTCCGATAGCCAACTGCTCATCTGAGACAGTTGCACAGCCTTCCTTGAAAGCCTGGTAGTTCAATTTGGTTACCCAAGCATAGTCCTCACCGACAGAGGATAACACTTTGACGGATCCTTCAGTAAATTTCTCAATGTTCTTCATTGCAAACACAATCGAACCACTGCATATCACCGCACAGCTAATGGGATGGGTGAAAGATTCCACCGGCAACTCCAAGAATCACCCTGTGCCAAATCTAGCACATCCTGCCACGAAGCACTTCCGCACGTTCTCTTAGGCATAAGAAACACGATTAAAGCGTGCTTACACGCCACTACTTCTTCGCTAGTCTTTGGATGCACACAACACTTACCTGGTTAACTCGTCTTACCAAAAGCACCAACAACTTTTGACTATAGCGACGACGCAGCTCACCTATCTCATCACATGCGACAGCTTCAGCCTTTGCAGCCCAGAGCTTGCGTACTAACGTGGATGAACACCTTGATACTTGCACTCGCGTGTTCGATCGCATTGACAGCGTACGCCGGCCACTTCTACCTCCTTATTCTGGCCCGTACCGTGTCATACGCAGGAGCGACAAGGCGTTTACCATTGACTACAATGGTAAGACTGAGACGATCAACGTCGATCGATTCAAGTCAGCATTCCTCTACTAGTCTGACTGTTCGGTTCAACAGGCACCAGCACAGCCATCGCCGCAACCCTAGACTAGTCACTCCGCTCCAGCAAAACCGACAGCCACAACCGAGGTCATCCCTTCATGACCCACTATCAACCGAAGTGGGAGGGAAGTGAAATGCCAGTATGCTTTTCCGATTTCGTTAGCGTTTGCTACTTCCCATAGAACAATGCTTTCAAATTTCTATGCTCACACAAACGTTGTCTAAAATCCACAAAGACCAAAACGTTTTGAAACTAGCAAAAAACAGCGAAACCTTTTAAAAACTCAAAGATAGTATTGCAAGTTTTGTGCTTTGCACCTTTTAGTGAATGGCAATGCATTTACGCTGCTCTTTCTTATTTGCTTTCCGTATGCATCTTAGTTTCACTTTCCGCTGTATCCCCTTACGTCAACTAGAAGTGGAACGAATTTTTGTTCAAGCAGCTACATGAACTTCATAAACCGCCTCCCACAAATACATTTTTACAGTTTCGACACCGTAGGCAGGACACGTGTTGGAGAACGCTAGGGTCCGATTGCATGGTTCTCCAGAGCAGCTGCATCAGGGGTTTCACAACCTGGTCTCGCAGAAGGCTGGCTTGCGATAGACAGTTCTCAAGTAGATCGAAGGACTGCTTACACCGGCCCTTCAGGGGGAGGGCTGTTACATGTGTGTCGTCCGCTAAACCGTTGAGCAAACACAGACACATACAGATCGATTGACCGATAGCTGATTCGTCCACTCTTTTTCCTTGTGCTGGTTGGTTCCTTCTCGATTTATTCATCTGGTGTAACCTACAAGCTATCTATTACAGTTTTTGACACGTCCCATCCAGTGTGTGTTCTTATTCACTTCTTGCGCGGACTAAGGGTCCAGATGCGAGCCAGCAATACTCGAGTAATACGTATCAAAATGGCGACGGTTGCTACGAGCCCTCTTGCGGGACTGTCATGTCTGTGGCCTGATGGTGCAGAAAAACCCTCTCTACAGTCGTGGATACAGTGGAAAACATCTTTCCAACATCAAATGACTCTCTTCCCTGTGTTAAACCCCTCTATAGTGTTATCCGATACCCATTGGATTATGTTATTCCGCCAAGCCCTTGGATCAGAAGGACAACGTCATTTTGACGCCATGGACTTGATGGCTAAGACCAGTATTGTGCACGTGATCCAGTTGTTTGAGGAATTGTGGGGAATACAACAAAGTGTGTTTTCCGCTCGTTATCAGTTTTTCAAGCTACAGCAACGATACGGAGAAAGTGTAAATGATTTCATTGCCCGCATTCATCAAGCTACACCGGAATGCCGGTACAATACCATTCCCTCAAGTCGGTTTGAAGAAGTCATGAAAATCCAGTGCCTAATTGGTGGAGTTACAGATGATGGTGCGAGGGAAAAATTATTGTCACAGGAGGAAGAAACCCTTTCCTGGGAAATGGCGTGTAACCGTGTACGTCAAAGGGAAAACCTAAAATCCCAACTATCCACCTTCAACCCTCCTCAGCCTGTGGAATGTGTAAACAAACTGTCACCACGGTTATCCTCTGAAAACAGGGTACGGAAGTTCGTCTGCTACCGATGCGGGGATCAACACACTTCTCCCACCCAGTGTCCTCATACTCGCACAAAGTGCAGAAGTTGCGGAAAACTTGGCTACCTGGCACGTGTTTGCCGTTCCCCACGGTCACAAGTCTCGATCAAATCATTGAACTCCGACGACGATGAGTGCCCAGATTCCCAGCTAAATTTTATGAACCATATAATTTCAAACTGCTCAGTTATGACGAAAGTGTCTCCATATAGGATCACGCTTCATGTTAATAACGAACCTGTTTTATTTGAATTGGATACTGGTTCCGCGGTGACATTGATTAGTAAAAACGCGCTCTCATCGTTACCCGACCTGGAACCGACTGATACCGTTTTTAGAACCTATACAGGAGAAGTGATTGATTTACCTGGGAAGTGTCAGGTACGAGTGCAGCATCAGGGTAGATCACACAGTCTGGTACTTCATGTCGTGCCTCAGGCTCCAGTCAATTTGCTTGGTCGCGATTGGATGAAAATGTTACCACAAGTATTAAATACTATCCACTCCGTGGGGGAGGATACCTTTGAATCGGTCCTTAAACGATATCCAGAAGTGTATGACGAGCAACAATTGGGCAGACTCAATAATTTTAAAGCAAAAATCCATATGTCAGACGCAAGTACACCAAAGTTCTTTAAGGCCAGAACACTGCCCTATTCCTTACGACCTAGAGTGGAAGACGAGCTGAAAAGGCTTCAAAGAGAAGGTATAATTGTACCAGTCCAACAAGCTGAATGGGCGGCGCCGATAGTGCCTGTATTTAAGCCCGACGGTAACGTACGAATCTGTGGTGATTATAAGCTTACAGTAAATCGAGATGCCATCATAGACCGTTATCCATTACCGAAAATTGAGGATTTGTATGCCAACTTGTCTGGAGGAGTCAAGTTCACTAAATTGGATTTGAGTCACGCCTATTCGCAGGTAGAGTTGGATGAGACCTCCCGACGTCTAACGACGATCAGTACACATTTGGGGCTATTCGAATACACTAGACTGCCTTTCGGGATTAACTCAGCGCCGGCGATCTTCCAAAGGATAATTGACAATATCGTGCGTGACATACCGAACACTTGCGCATATCTCGATGATATCCTTAGCACGGGTCGCACAGAAAAGGAGCACTTGTACACGTTGGACCGGGTGTTGCATAAACTCTCTGAACACGGTTTGCGTTTGAAACGCTCCAAATGTGCTTTCCTAGTTGATTCAGTTGACTACCTCGGTTATAGACTGGACAAGCATGGTTTACACGCGCGGAAAAATAAATTACAACCCATTATTTCTGCACCCTCACCTCGTAACGGAGCCCAGTTACGCTCGTTCGTTGGAATGCTTTCACATTATCGTCGGTTCCTACCTAATTTTGCTTCTGTTCCAGCACCACTTCACAACTTGCTGAAAAAAGATTCTAAGTGGGCATAGGGCGAGGAAGAGCAACAAGCATTTGACAGGGCAAAAGGTCTTTTTGCTTCTACACCAGTCTTAGTACATTACGACCCCAACAAACCCCTCATCCTACAGTGTGATGCTTCACCTGTTGAAGTCGGGGCAGTGCTGGGACATAAAGCCCACGACGGAACAGTTAGCCCTAACGCTTTCGCGTCCCGCACATTACAACCTGCTGAGAAAAATTGCGCACAATTAGACAAGGAAGCACTGGCCATAGTATTCGGAGTAAAGCGGTTCCATCAGTACTTGTGGGGCAATCAGTCTGAGATACAGACTGACCATAAACCACTGTTATCACTTCTCGGTAAGGAACGAGGCATAGAACAACTTAACGCACACCGAATGGTACGCTGGGCCCTCCTACTTTCTGCTTACCATTATCAAATCCGATACATTGCCGGTCCTCACAATAATGTCGCCCATGCGCTCAGTAGATTGCCACAGGTTGACCAACAGGAGGAAAGAAGTGACGCGCCCTACGAGTATGTTCAACTTTTGCAACACCTGAATACTACACCCATATCTGGCGACATGGTTGGAAAAGCTACAGACAGAGATCCCGTTCTATCGACTGTGAAACGTATGCTGCTGCGTGGCTGGGGTTTGCGAGCCCCTGGTGATCTGCGTCCGTTTTTCAAGTGTAGATTTGAGCCGAGCCTGCATAAAGGATGTATCCTACGTGGATCTCGCATCGTTATTCCATTGACTCTCAGGTCAGCTGTACTGAAAGAATTACATGATGCACATCCAGGTATTGTCCGCATGAAAGCCCTTGCCAGATCCTACTGCTGGTGGCCAGCGATTGACCGAGACATCGAAGCACTTTTGAGTACTTGTAACACATGCCAAAAATATCAAAGAGATAATCCAACCGGCCCAATTCACCCTTGGCAGTTGCCCGACAGCCCATGGGAACGTGTCCACGCCGATTACTTTGGCCCGATCGAAGGAAAAATGTTGCTACTTTTAGTAGATGCGTACTCCAAATGGATTGATGTGCATGTTGTTGCAAACGCTAATGCAGAAGCTACAATCAATTGCGTACGCTCTAGTCTATCTACACATGGCATACCGAAAACATTAGTCACTGACAACGGTCCGCAATTTACGAGTGCAGCGTTCAAAGAATACCTGCAGAGCAACGGCGTTCATCACATGACTTCCGCACCGTACCATCCAGCGTCAAACGGTTTAGCTGAAAGAGCGGTCCAAACCGTGAAAGCTGGTCTTCTAAAGCAGCGTAATGGCTCGTTACGAACCAAACTTGACAGATTCTTGTCCGCATATCGGATCACACCGCTAGAGTCTATCGGAAAGAGCCCTGGGGAGGCAATGTTTGGGCGTCGACTACGTAAGAGGCTAGACCTACTTTTTCCAGACCCTCGTCAGACCAGGCGTTGCCAGCAACAACGTATGCATGAAAGTGGACGCGCACCAGTTAAGCCCCAGAAGTCGATAGTGGAACGTGATGTTTACACGAAACTACCACATGAGCAGTTATGGCAGCCTGGCACCGTGCTTACGACCTCAGAAACGGAGGTCGAAATACAACTAGAGTTGAGAGACAGTACGCAGGCACAATGATTTCACCCGGCCCCGCACCCCAGTCACACCGTACCCTGGGGGAGAGAAAGTGGTTCTAGAAGATCTGGAGGAGACAAACAAAAACCAAACGGAAGAAATCGATCAGCCGATTGCTATTCGGAAACCGCACCGCTCACCTAAGCCGATAGAAGGTTACACTTCACAACTGTGATTCCATCTGTCACGTGAGGGGATGTTACATGTGTGTCGTCCGCTAAACCGTTGAGCCGGTGAGCAAACACAGACACATACAGATCGATTGACCGATAGCTGATTCGTCCACTCTTTTTCCTTGTGCTGATTTGTTCCTTCTCGACTTATTCATCTGGTGTAACCTACAAGCTATCTATTACAGTTTTTGACACGTCCCATCCAGTTTATGTTCTTATTCACTTCTTGCGCAGACTAAGGGTCCAGGTGCGAGCCAGCAATACTCGAGTAATACGTATCAAAGGCTATGAACCAGTCGAGATATATCACGGTTAGCCTCTGTAAAATGCTAACAAAAATTATTTCATTGCACACCTAGGCGACCGGCCTGGTTTGTTGAACTGATTGCTGAGTTCGAATGCCTGACTTGATCATTGTCAATTTTGCTTGCCACTCGTTTCGGTTGCAACGTGCGGCTGTCCTGTGTGCTGCGCATCCTCAGTTGCCCAAGCTAGAGCGTCAACGGTGTCGCTTTTCTATAGCCAATCAACAGGGAATCTTTTGCTGTACCAATAAAATTTGCTCTGCAACCTGATTTGCCTTTTCGAATCGCCCTCCGGGATCCAGCTACAGGCTACTCGCTAAAGTGCATATCCGTTAATCTCTCAACCAAGAGCGGGTCTACTACAGACTTAATCCTGCTCTTTCCCTCTCTGTTCAGTGTGTCCGCTTGACTTACCTGAGATACCGCAGAGCTCCAGCTTCGAGTAATTCACTTAACCATTTTGACACAGCTGCCCCATATTACACTACATTTGCAAGTTCATAGCATCGCAGGCTCCCCTGCACTGTCTTCCCTTAAGCTACAGCAATTGTTCCTGTAAATCGATGCTCCTTAACTCAGCTGACTGCTCGGTAGAGGATGTCCGTTAACCATTTAACTAAGAACTGATTCTTTTATATACTTAATGCTGTAGTCCCTTCCTGTTCCCAGTGTCCCTTTGACTTAAGTGAGACACCGTAAAACTACAGCTTCGAGTGATTCACTTAGTCATATTTGAATGGCTGCCCTATTTTACGCCACATATGTAGGTTCATAGCATTGCTGGCCCCCCTACAGTATCTTCCCTTCAGCTACAGAAATATTCCTGTAAATCAACACTTCTCCTCTTTGCCGAATGCTCGACAGTCCATGTCCCTTAATCTAACAACCATAGCATACAATTCTACATAATAAATCGAGCGCTTTCCCTCTGTTCTTTATGTGTATTTGACTTACCTGTGACACCGCAGAGCTCCAACTTCGAGTGGTTCGCTTACTCATCTGTGACACTGCCCCATTTTATTCCAAATCTGTCGGTTCATAGTTTCGCTGACTCCCATACCCTATCTTCCCGTCAAGCACATAAATTGTTAATGTAAATCGACGCTCCTCATCTTAAATGACTCCGCGGCAGTGTACGTCCTTTATTCTCTCAACTAAGAGCGGATTCAACTACACAACCCTGCTATTGCCCTCTCGATTTAGTGTCCATCAGACTAACCTGAGAAACGGTAGGGCACCACATTCCAGTGGTTCACCTAATCATCTGTGACACGCTGCCCCATTTTATTCCAATTCTGCAGGCACATAGCATCGCTGGCTCCCCTACCCTATCTCCTCTTCAGCTACAGAAACAGTTCCTGTAAACCGACGCTTCTCATCCTAGCTGAGAGTTTATTGTGCCGATGCTGCCCCATATTATTCCACAACTGTATATTCATAGCATCGCTGTCTTTCTACCCTATGTTCCCTACAGCTACAGCAATTGTTTCTAGAAATCAACGCTCCTCTTCCTAACCGACTAATCGGCAGTCCATGTCCCCTACTTTCAACCACCCGCGGTGTCTGCTACGAGATGAATCAGGCTCTTACCGCCTGTGTCCATTTGACTAATCTGTGACACCGTAGAGCTCCACCTTCGAGTGACTAATTGAACCATTTCCGCACCTCTGACCAATTTTATTCCACCTCTACATGTTCAAAGTATCGCTGGCTCTCCTACACTGTCGTCGCGTTAGCTGAGGCATCAGTTCCTGTGAATTGCCGCTCCTCCACTTAACTGACTGCTCGACAATCCATGCCCCTAAAACTCTCAAACACGAGCGGATTCTACAACGTAGTAAGTCCTGCCCTTTCCCTATATGTTCTGTGTCCATTTGACTTATCTGAGACACCGTAGAGGTCCAGCTTCGAGTGGCTCACTTAATCTATTGTGGCGCCCCTATGCCATTTGATTTCACAAAGTTAGCTCCATTGCTTCGCTGGCACTGCCACGGGATCTTCGCTGCAGCTGCGGCATTTGGTCTTAACACTTCCCGCTCCAATGAGACAGTCGTTTTTCGTCACCCCTCCCGTGTACTGCACTTTCTTTCCTTTGCCACTGCTCTCCACACATCCTGAAACCCAGTTTCTATACACGGGTTTTCCATTCTCTACTTCAATATGGTTGGCGGCATCCGGTTTCGGATTTGCCTGTCACTGTGGCAAGCCACAGGACGCCTGCGCCTACAGAGGGACCATGGATGACTTGCGCTGCACCACCCACAGCTCCAACCACATACCCCATATCCAGTGTAAACCCGAAGGAATAAGACCGGGAGGCATGCGGATGGGAACCACGTTTCATCAACGGAGCCGGCCCACACTCCTTCACAGGCAAACACAAGCACACTGTATTTGGGGAATCAAGCGCACACAAGGCGGTGGCTGGACCGTAGTCCGCTCCACACTGAGTGCATGGAACCGCTCTTTGAGCCTAGCACGGCCACAAGAACCGTGCACCCCGTCCCCTCCAGCAACGACCAACTGTCTCCTGGAGCCAGTATGAACGATGTAGTGGATAATAGACAGGTAGGCACCTTGTCAACATACACATCAAGCGCAACCATACCAGGGATATCAAAGTACAGCCATTCAATTTAAACAACAAGCTGAAATAAAATAAATCCAATAATGCATACAGATACGGTGGCATAACTCTTCGCTAAATTACCATATGAAGTAAGTTGGTCAGCAACAAATCCGTGATAAGTAAGAAATGTCCACAAGTTACTTAAAATGCTACAAACGCAACAAAATTATCGAAGATAAGCGCAATTAATGTAAGCAATATGGCCAGTTAATAGAACATTATTCAGGGAGGCAGAACAAACCAAATAAAGCGGAATGAAATTTATCCAGCTTAAAAAGACCTAGTTTAAGTGTGAGTTGGTTTAGCCCAACTGCGGTGAAGAAACATCAAGAATGCAACATCAGCCTCAGCATACAAAACGAGGCAAAATTTTGGTGAGACCAGAGGTCGCTACATCTCATTACTCTCTTCCTTAGGTTCGGAATCCTTCCTTTCTCTGACCGTTTCTTCCTTGTCCGCCCGCGAGACCTGCGTAGACATGTTGAATAAACTTGCTTAAATCGTCGCATCAAGACATATGGATAGCCCGGATCACCAGCTTGAGCATTCTGTCCCCTTGATATGTACCAACTAGTGGTTTGAACGATTGCGTCCAAATCATTTCCACCTTCGGAACATCACCTCAAAAAGCTTCACCTCACTGTCAGTGTTTAACTTACTTGCAATGCCATGGTGTTATGCTCCGTCCACGTCGCCAGTGGATTGTTTCTCCTGGTATCAGATACCTCATATGCTTGACATCAGTATCCGATGGATACGTTACACACCTCGCCAGCGTGATCTGCCATCAATTTTATGCCTCTGGATGTTCATCTATTATGGTCTTTTCAATTACGTTCGGCAATACCTGTATTCTGGAGAGTACAGAAAGCATTTCGATCCGCATTCTTCACTGGTTTGAACAACTGGGTTCAAATCATTATCATTTTCGGAACATCAACAGAAAAAAGCCTTACCTCACTGTCAGTGTTTAACTTACTTGCGATGCCATGGTGTTATGCTCCGTCCACCTCGCCAGTGGATTATTTCTCCTGGTCCAGACCTGGACCCAGTAGACAGGGAGCGGCTCAAGTCTGCCATCACTGAGCTGAAAAGGCGCACTGGTGAAGGGGAAACAAAGCTTCGTATCGCAAATTTTCGGGTGGTTTCCAACAGTCTGCGAATCAGGATAAACAGGCTGCTCACACTTCAAGCACGCCCGGCGGCTCCTGCTGCGGCCTGCGAGTAGCCTTCACAAACGTTTGCAGTGTTATGAATAAGCGCGATGAGCTTTGTTGTTTCATTGCGTCTGAGCGGCCAGCCGTAGTGGGACTCGCAGAGACATGACTGCATTTAGTCATACACCCAAGAACTTGAACTCAACAGTTATCCGTGCTTCCGATGCGATAGACTAAAGAATGCCCACGGTGGTGTCTTACTTTACATCCGGTCTTCCCTGCGTGGGAGACTTGTGAGCACCTACCGGAGTGACGATGGTTTGTGTGAGCTACTGTGGTGCTCCATCCGCCTCAGGCGCGGAGAACTGCTTGTGAGCGCAGTTTATCGCAGCCCCCTGAGTTGTTGTCTGGATTGGCTGCCCATTCTTCGAACCCACATGAGTCGTCCACACTTTCTACTTATGGGCGATTTTAACTGTCTTCGAATACGATGGCCTGATGTGCATTTGATGCTTGGACATAGTGAGGTTGAAGCCAAGTTCGTGGATTTGGTACTTGAAACTGGTGCATCGCAACAAATATGCCAGCCAACACGCAGAACGACACGTTCAACCCCGTCCTGTCTCGACCTGATGTTAAGGAGCTATGAACAACGAGTGCGTGACGTTAGGATCCTGGAGCCCCTGGCTACAAGCGACCATTCAGTGCTCATAGCTGATATGGAATTATCTATGCCGTATTCACGTCCGCTGGAACCAGCTCCCAACTACTGGAAAACGGACTTCGATGGTCTAGCTCGAGCCGCGAGCCAACTGGATTGGTCTCTGTCACAAGCTGCATCTGTGGAAGATTGCTGGATATTTATAAAAGAGAGATTGACATCATTGTGTTCCCAATTTGTGCCATTGAAATGTCGGAAGGTTGGACCGATTAAGCCTCATTGGTTTGACAAGGAGTATGGAAACCTGGATCGGAGGCGGCGCAGACTGTCGGACAAATTCTTCCTTTCTGGCTCTGCCAATGATTACGAAGGGTATAAATGTCAGCGGAACCTCTGCAACAGTGCAAAAAAGAATAAACGCCGACATTTCGAAGAGCAGCTCGCAGTAGCCGCGAAGACCGCCCCAAAGAGAATCTTTGCATACGTGAAGTGACGGCTGAAGCCGGCAGGTGATGTGCCAGTGCTGGATGGCCCGGATGGACAGCCCCTAACCTCCAGCACTGAGCGTGCGTCCGCTTTGGCGGCCCACTTCGCTTCTGTATTTGCGAATAACCAGGTGTCTGTTCCGAGTTCGACGTGTACCGCTTTTACCGAACTCGATAGTCTGCATTGCGGCGTTGAAGAGGTAGGTCAACTACTCGCCAACCTTGGTGACACCAAACCTGCCGGACCTGATGGGCCTCACCCACTGGTTCTCAAGTCACTTTCGACCATCCTCTCTCCTGTCGTGACTGACCTTTCAACAGGTCGCTGTCCGAAGGTTCGTTGCCGGTTGACTGGAAATGTTCGGTGGTGAAGCCTATTCCGAAAGGCGGCGACCCTAGCAAAGTAGACAACTACAGGCCAGTTTGTCTGACACCTATTTTGGCAAAGGTTGCTGAGAAAATCGTGAAGAAGGGATTGCTGCAGTTGCTACAGTCAAACGAGGACTTGACGACCGCACAGCACGGTTTTATGCAAGGTCGCTCATGCATTACGAACCTGCTTGTGACGAGACATGAGTGGTTGAAGGCAATAAGCAAGGGGAAGTCCGTCGACGTGATATTCATCGATTTCAGTAAAGCGTTCGACAAGGTCAGCCATGAGGTCTTCCTACACAAACTCAGAATGTATGGTGTCGGTGGCGCACTGCACCGGTGGATCCGCGACTTCTTTGTTGGACAAAAGTGGAGGGTACAGGTCGACAACCATCTAACTGACTGGTACCCCTCTACAAGTGGCGCGCCTCAAAGCACTGTGCTGGGATCCACTCTGTTCATGATCCACATCAACGATCTACCTCAGCTTCTCCGGTCGCCGTGTGCCTTGTTTGCGGACGACATGAAGATTTGGAGAGAAATTGACGCTCCCGATAACTGCGGCCTACTTCAACAACACCTCAACCGCCTGTCCACATGGTGTGCAGAAGTTCTTCTCCAGGTCAAACCAGCCAAGTCTGCATTTATGAGCCTGGGAAAGGGTGCTGACGGCCGAACCTACACCCTTGACGGCCAATCGCTATATCCCACACCCTCCGTGAAGGACCTAGGTGTACTCTTACGCTACGATTTAAAGTCCGTGGACAACACGAACAGGCTATATCGTAACGGACTGCGCATGCTTTGGGCGCTCAAACGTAGCTTCGGCACATGGTCTGAAGAGGTTGCCACTCGCCTCTTCTCTTCCATCATTAGATCAATGATAGAGTACGGTTCGCCCACCTACTTTCCGATTACCCGAGGCGAGGCACAAAAGATCGAACGGGTCCAACACGTTTCTACCAGGCTCATCCCGAGTTTACGTGGCTTGGGGTATGAAGACCGGTGCGAGAAACTAGGACTCTACACCTTGTCCTACCGTCGGATGCGAGTTGACCTCATTATGACCTACCGTATTCTACATCTCGGTGACTTCCCAATGCTAAGGCCAGTGCTGCCCTTACGAGGGCCATGTAGCACACGCGGACACAGATACAAACTCGTCGTGCCGGATGTGAAATGTGTTCCCCACCCACTGTGCTTTGAACGGAGTGATAAACATTTGGAACAGTTTACCTGAACATGTGATGGAGGTAACATCTGTGCAGCAGTTCAAAACGTTGTTAGATTTATATTTTACCACTATTCGATTCAGAGAACGATTGCACACTTACGATGACATATCACATTTGTGAGTCCTGAAATATCGTAAGTCAGATATTTTAAATGTTACATGAGAACAACAACGATATTCACGGTTGATAACTTTTATAATGTTTTTCACCATATTTCGAAAGAGTTGTACAGAATTCATTCCTACTTGCTCTATAATACAGTATTCAGATATCTAATATGCTTGGCGTCAGTATCCGATGGACACTTTATCCACCTCGCCATTGTGGTCTGCCATCAATCTTATGTCTCAGATGTTTACCCATTATGGTATGTTCCATTACGCTCGGCCATACCTGCATTCTGGAGAGCATTTTGATCCTTATCCTCTACCGGTTTACACAATTAAGTTCAAATCATTATCATCTTCAAAACGTTGCCGCAAAATAGCTTCGTCGCCCTGCAAGTGTTCAACTTACTTACGAAGTCATGGCGTTATGCTCCGTGCACCTCACCAGTGGATTACTTCCCCAGTAATATCAGAATCTTGATATACTTGGAGCCATTATACCATGGTTACTTCACCCACCTCGCCAGTGTGGTATGCAGGTTTTATACATTTCAGATGTGTATTGTCTGTGGTCTGTAATGCTGCGCTCGGCCATACCTGATTCCAAAGACCCCAGCAAGCTCCTCGGTCTGTATTCTCTACCAAAGTAAACAATTAGATTCAAATTCCTATTAATTTTAAAACATCCTCTGAAAAACCTTTATCTCCGTGTAAGCGTCCCATTTAACTACGATGGTAATACAGTGTCTGACAGAGGTCTTACCCGATAAAAGTTTACGGCGAATTGGACCTTAGTGTGACTACTCACAGTCACGTAACAATTGGGAAAAATCAGCAAACCTGTCTGTTGGGACAAACGCATAAATCGAACAATGATCCTCAAACGGAGATCAGACGACCGATGCGAAACACACACACAATCATCCACAGCGGTACAGCGTCACCGAAACCAAAGACGAACGAAAGTCGAAGAAGCGTCTACCTGGATGTGTGTGTTAAAACAAATGTACAAGAAATGACGGGAAATAGAACAGGAAGTTACAATGAAAGATGTAAAGGATTTATAAACACTAAAGGACTCTCTCACTAGAGCGTGAGTCGGGAGAACGAACGCGCGATACTTGTGTCAGCTGTTGGTAGTCGTTAGCCTAGAAAACAAAACGACAGCGCATCCCGAGCGTGTGTGCTTTGGTGTGTATGGTTCTCTCACTGGTTCGGCGAAGGATATGGAGGGGGACATACAGGGTTCACATATCAGCTGGGTAGGAGGGATACTGGGGAACGCTTGTTCGGTGGCTTGTTGTGGTGGTTGCGTTTCGAGGTACGCTAATTTTAAACGATCAAGGCTCAAAGAATTCTTAAAACAGTTTCTATCCAATATGAAGTACTTCTCTTTGCGAACAACAACTTTGAAGGGGCCTTCATACAGCGGTGTCAAGGGTTTACGCACCGCATCGACGCGCACAAAAACGAAAATGCAGATATGCAAATCTGGGTGGAGTTGCTCATTTCGAGGGCTGAATCGGGGCGGTGTTGGCCGGACTGAAATAAAATGTCGCAATCGTACCATATGGGAAGTTGATTCAAGTTCGCCAGTGATTTTGGAATCTAACACCATCACATTGGGAAATCACAGTTGTGCCAAAAATCAGTTCAGCGGGCAACAACCTAGGTCTTCCTTGACCGTGTTGCGAATACCAAGAAGGATAAGTGGTAGCCATTCGGACCATTGCGTGTTCGACTGCGATGCGGTAATTGCGGCTTTCAGTTGACAATGAAAACGCTAAATAAGACCGTTAGTGGCTAGATGGTACGCGGTTGCTCGCAGATGAGAACAGCCGAGCAAATGGTTCAGGTCTCGAAATAGGGCGGAATTGAACTGAGGACCTCTCTTTGTTGTGATCGTGGCTGGGGTGTCAAACACAGATATTCAGGTTTCAACTAACGTCCGCGAAACTGTTTCGGTGGAAACGTCTCGTAAAGGTACTGCATGAGGCCATCGTGTGAAACGGTCGACACAGGTCAGCAAATACTGGAAACCGTTGGATGAGGGAAGAGGTCCAACGATGTCGAGGTGCACGTGTTTAAACCTAGCGTCGGGTAATGCAAATATGCCAGGCACGGTGATCGTGTGTCGATGTATCTTGTTAGACTGACAAGTGACACAATGCTTCACCCACTTTTGGATGTCGAAACGCATAGTGTGTCATACGTAGCGGTCAGTGATTAACTTGACAGTTTCTCGAATGCTAGGGTGAGAAAGGCCATGCAGGTGATCAAAAACAATTCTACGGTACTGTTGTGAAACGAAAGGTCTTGGTTTTCCAGTCTAGAAATCACAATCGACTTTAGAGTCGGAATAAACAATAGGCAGCTGGGAGAGGTGCAATGAAGCGTTTGCTCTCAAGTCCGCGAACTCAGGATCGTCTTCTTGATGGGCGGCAATATCTTCGAGATTCGTAGCTTGGCGTGAGAGATGGTGAAGATGGATGCGAGACATTGCGTCGGCAACAGTGTTGTTGGTGGCATTAATGTGACGAATGTCTGTCGTGAATTGCGATATGTAGTCTAAATGACGAGTCTCAAGAGGTGAAAATCGATCGGAGGAACCGCGGAAGACAAAAGCTAGCGGCTTGTGATCCGTAAGAACAGTGAACTTAGTCCTTCAATTAGATGAGGGAAGTGCTAAATGGCAAGATAAATAGCCAGAATTTCTCGACCGAATGTGCTGTTTCGAGTTTGAGCAGGCTGCAGCTTTTAGAGAAAAAAGACAAAGGTTCAGGTTGGTTGTTGTGCAGCTGCTGTAGAACAGCTCCAACGGCAGTTTGTATTGCATCAGCCCTGAGAACGAGAGGTGCGTCAGCAGTGTCGTTGGATAACGCCTGCTTGTCCTTATTGAATGCTACAGTTGCTACTGCTGTTGGCTTCAACTTTTGAGATTTTCCTTTTAGTAAATCCGTCAGAGGCTGAACTACCCGGGAACAAAGTGGAATAAACGACTGTAATAGTTGCCCATCCGGAGGAAACGACGTAAACTTTGGAGGGATTGAGACATTGGGTAATCCGCGATTGCCTGCGTCTTTTGAGAAAGTAGGCTAATACCAATGTGATCGATTCGATGACCGAGAAAATCGACACAGGATTAGCCGAAAATACACTTGTCAACATTATTCGTCACGCCATCCTGAGCAAAACACTCGAAGATCAGACGAAGATGTGATAGCTTTTCCTCCTCGTTCGAACTAGCGACGAGAAAGTCGTCGATGTATGTGAAAACGAAATCTGGCCCTCTAAGGACTTGATCAATGAACCGCTAAAAAGTCTGGCCAGTGTTTCGCAACCCGAAGGGCATACGGACGAATTCATAGAGACCGAAGGGGTAATGATGGCGGTCTTTGGAATGTCGTCAAGAGCAACAGAAATGTGATGGTATGCACGAACTAGGTCAATCGTGGAGAAAACAGACTTCCCATGCAAGTTGCTAGAAAAATCATGGATATGGGGAATTGTGTACCTATCGGGAACAGTGACACTGTTGAGCGCTTGGCAGTCGTCACATGGTCGCCAATCACTAGTCTTCTCGGGCACCAAATGAAGCGGAGACGCCCAGCAGGGCGAATAATTCCGAGATTAAGCATGTGTTCGAACACCCTCTTGGTCGCTTGTAGTTTGTCTAGTGGAAGGCGTTTTGGCTTGGCAGACACAGGAGCACCGGTCGTGACGACAAAGTGGCAGATATCGTGTTTCGGCTCCAGCGTGTCGTCATCTGCTCTAACCAGGGAAGGAAAATGTCACAGTAATGACGAGTTGCGCGACTCTTTAAGAAGAAGTACTCGAAACTTGGGATAATCGACCGTAGCGAGCTGCCCGGAAACAGTTAAGGACGTAGCACCGTCTCGTAGCCTGCCGCAACGCAAGTCTACCAGGCCGAATTTAGTGAGAAAGTGAATACAAGTGATGGGTTTCTGTACATCTGCAATCAGGAAGATGACAGGGAAAGTACGTCGTAATCCAAGATTAATCGTGATTAGTCTCTGGCCATACGTCGCGATCTTGGTTTGGTTAGCTACCTGTGACGTAATTCCGACTGGTCGCAGAGCGCGTTTTTCCAAGGATCGAACTAGAACGCTTATCTCTGCACCAGTATCAACCAAAGTGTGAGGTTTGGTGGAAGAATCGAAAGCGTACAAGAAGCGACTAATCGTTTGGCCAGCAGCAACCGTCGCCATCACCACCCGCATGTCTCGCGGCCATCAGTCCAGCCACTCTTCTATGATATCTTTCCCGACATCTTCGTCACATCAATGCTTGTTTCATTTCTACGTTTTCATTTCGAGTCCGACAGCAGCTGTGCACTTTTTTCTGTCCGCTGCAAAACGTTTATTTCTTATGACATCTCTTCTGATTATAGAAGCCTAAGTGCCTCAGACTGGCCAGATCCACACACCATTTATTTTCCTCCATAATTAGGTTGTGCATCATTAAACCGCTTTTCCACGATTTGGTTCCTTCAATTCTCTATTACGAACCACTAATACATCTCAAATCGCATGTTTACCAACCCATGGTTTTGACTTACATGTCTCACCTACCCGTCATTTGCACAGGTATATATTTACCGGCGCCTGAGCAACATTTCATCTTATTCCTACTTTTGTCTCACGTATATCCTCCGTGGTAGTCCTGTTCTAATCGTACTATACGAAAATGATTCCAAATAACCATGTGTGTAAACGGTGTACAAATCAAACAAGATCCACACCTTTTGTTTAATTCCAATACCGGTACCATCACATCAGTGGCTTCAGTTTCGTACGGATGCCATTTTCCCGCATTAGCTTACCCATCCCCTTTCCCGAGACATATAAAGAAGGGTCGAATAAACACTCCTGATCGTCCTCAATTAAACGAAGGATCTAACAATCGTCATTTGCGAATGAAGGAGGCTTCCACGTTCTCCAATCGGATGGACTATACGCTTGGAAGGTTGGCTACATTATAACTACTTGCCTCCCGAAAAACATTAAAACCACGGAATTACTTTTCTGCGTGACTCGAACAATTGGGTTGGACAGTACCTATATTCGGAAGAACATTATTACAAAAATAAACAATCGATATCTTCAATCAAAACCTTTCCATAAATTTGTCTCTAAGAAGCTCATAGATTCAAACTGAACGCCTCTCTTGCTAGTGACAGTTATAAGGCAACGTGAGCAGTGACCCAGTGGTCGACAAAAGCTCGTGTAACTGTTGCAGCTACGAAGTCAACAATCCGAATAGTTTCAGCCCAACGTGTGCGCCGACCGATCCTAGTCAGAATGTAGAGCATTCCCCTAGACGGTCCAACTATGTAGATATTGACGTGAGCGAAACGGGTGCATTGGAGGAAAATGGTCAACTGCAGTATGTATCACTGAAGCATAGCTTTCTGAGAAACCAGACAATTACGTGCTCACAGGCTGATGTCGCGCTGCATGGAAGGGTAGGCATATCGCTCTGAAACTAGCTTAACGGTGGTCTTGATGCGTGGATGAGTGATGTTATGGAGGGTGTCAAAGAGAGTGCGACGGGAGAATTCTGGGACGATTGAAGGAGAACAGCTAGTGGACGTAACCAAAGAATAGTACTATCATATGACGGTATTTGGTGAGGTGCAATGCTCAAAGATGAATCTAGAATGGAAGAATGACAATTGCTATCAGTTTGCTGCGCCGCGGCCATGGTAGATACTTCGATTGCCTGTCTAGAGGTGGTAACTGCCGCGACACCAGTAAGGGCGTCGGCAGCAATGTTATCCTGACCTGAGATGTGTTGTAAGTCAGTAGAAAACTGGATCACAAAATCCAGTTAACGCACCTCACGTGATGAGTGCCGAGCTAATGATTTCGAAAGGCGTAAATAAGCGGTATAAAGTCGGGGAAGATAATGTGGGTGTGTCGGAAACATTGAACAGTAGAGTAGAAAGCCAATAATCTGCGACTGAACGTGCTGTACTTGGTTTCTGTAGACCGTAGGAGTCTCGAATAGTAAGCAAATAATTTCCAGAATCCTTAGGTGATTTGCTGTAGGATAGCGCCAACGGCGGTCCGGTGCGCAAAAGGCAACGCTGAGCGGGCGCTCTCATAAAATGCTGAAGCATAACGGCGTCGGCCAAGGCCTCTACCAACATTTAATGCTTCGGCAGCAGCAACGCTCAACTACACATTGTGGTTTTAACGTCCAGGAAAAGAGATCGATGAGTGGGCTTAGAAAGTCGGTGTAGTGTGGAAGAAAACGTCGGTAGAAGCTAAACATGCAGTTAAAACGACGAATGGCAACCACAGTAGTCGGGACTACAAAATAGCGCAAACTCTATCGTCCAAGCCGTATACCATGCCGATCGATATCGTGTCGGATAAATTCGACAGATGACTGCACAAAGTGCATTTGTCGGCATTCAGTGCGATTCTATCAGCGTCTAAGCTATCAAAAGAGATATTCTAGTGTTTTGTGTGTTGTCCGTCGAAAGCGCTTGTCACTAACACATCGTCGACTTAAAGGTAGACGAAATCGAGACCACTAGTGACAGAATTCATGAATGGTTTGAAGTTTTAATCTGCATTACGAAGCCCGAAGGGTATGTGCAAAGAGGACCTGGCGATCAGCGCGAACCACATCGGTTTTCGAAAGCAGACAGGTGCCACACAAGCTAACCGTGATGTACTGAATGGCAGAAATAGGATATTGGTCAGGGAAGTTAGGTTGTTAAGCGCATGATAATCGCCACATGGACGCCAGTCTTCCGACTTTTTGGGTACCATGTGAAGTGGCAACGGGCGGGCGACCCCTAGCTCAGGCATATGCTCGAAACATGAGTGGGCAATTTGCAGCGTGCCGGGGGTCATTTGCCTGGCTTTGGCGAATACAGGCGGACTTTTGGTAACGAGGTGATGCTTTGCAGTATCGATAGCGGATGGCAACGATACTGCTAAACGGAGGAGTTGCAGGAAAGTGCCAAGAAGGATGTGATTAATTCCTGAGCTCGACTGGCTGTCGTATACAGGAGACAATGTCGGTCAAAGTGCCTACAGCTAGTAGGTTCGTGTAACGACCAATCAGATCACGGTGCTTCGGTATGCATTAACAAGTCTAAGTGCTGCATGCAGCCAAGGATAAAATCTGGCGTCTGAACACCCGTAACGAGAAAAAGCTGTTCGAAAAAACCTTGTAGGCTTAAATCAATCGTAAGCGAGTGTTGACCATACATGTGAATGATGGTCCTATTAGTTGCGCGTAATGAACCGATCGCCTTCTTGCTCAAGTATCTTGCATCGCGAGGAAGAATACTAACCTCAAAAGTAGAGTTCACCAGGTAGCGAACACCGGTTTCTCGATCAGTGACGAGGGAACGGCGACCAGCTAGGTCGGTCGCCCCTACGTGCTGGCCGGTCCGTTTCACTGTAATTTGCAAGAGAATGAGTAGTGTGGGCGACAAAATCAGACGTCTTCATCAAATCATCTTTGATACCAGCAATGGGTAGGTGTCTCAGAAGATCTTAAAGAAGATTTGGAACGTGACGAACGGAATGAACTCCTAGAACGAGACCTTCTAGAATTCCTTGAAGGTATTGTCTCGTTGAAACGCTTGGCTAATGTATCGATCACTGATGACAATTGCGTTATGTTGTGTTCCGAAGTTGACTGAGTGTGCGCGATTAAACCGTAGGATTCCTAACTACGGGTTGTATCTACATTTGCGTAGAGCACGTTACATATCTTACGCGGAATGCAGCGAAACCACATCTCTGAGAAGTGGGGCGTCAACATTGGTGGATGTAGCTGACCTGCATCTTGCATAGAAGTTGAATGGGTTTAAAATCCCACAACTCAGTGTGGTTAAGTAGTTTCAGGATGGGTTCGCGGTCTGACATACCAGTTTGGTTCAAAACGGCAGCACTGATCTCATGGTAAGTCATCTAAGACTCAGAAAGATCTAGAATGCTATCGAAGTCATCAACGTCTTGCGAAGGTGCTGCAAAAAAGTAGTAAAAGTTGAGCTTCTGGGAGCAAACACCATACAATGAAAGGATGACCTCGAGCTATCGAGACCAAGTTTTCGGGTTACCCTAGCGAAAAGGCGGAATTGGAATCGTAACCGCTAAGAGTCGTCGGGGTCTACGAGATCAACGTCCATAGCGATAAAATGTGCTGAGTTAAGGAAAATGGGAAAACAGAGAAAATGAGATGGTCAAAGCTGAAGAAAAGGGTTAGAAAGGAGCTTACCACGAATATTTACAGTCGATGTCACTAACTATGGCGCAAGCAATGGTCGAAAACTATAGTTGCACAATAACTCAAAAGTTTAGAAAAAAAGTAAAAAGGCAAATAAAATACATGAGTCATGTTCGTTGTCTAAATATACAATCTCGCTAAGCTGACGGACACCAAACAAAAGCTATAGAGTAAAGATAATGTACCGGGAAGGTCGGAGGCAGCGTTCGTTCGCCTTCAGAATGTGACAGACAAACTGCCTGATTATCATCCGTACAAAGTGAAACTATAATTATGTAATATTTCACACATCATATGAAAACCGAAAGGGGCAATCCCCAGGTCGCTACAACTGCTCAATCGTGTACACCAACAAGCGTAAGTTTGATGAAGTGGCTCCTGAACGAGCCTAGCGGTGCTTTAGCAAAATACACTTCGGATAGCCCATAACACTTAACTATAGTACCATTAAACTTGATTCTATCTAGTTCCGTAGAGTGAGACCAAACTTATGCTTCTTTTACTAAATCATAAACGTTCACAATTAAGTGAACTTGTGCGGTTTATAAACTGACCAATACCCATTACGTGAGAACAGTTACGAAATCCTCGTTTCAAAGGAAAAAAATCACTTCTGACAGAATATTCACAGCTCTGGAACAAATTACCAACGAGAGTCAGAAAGATTTGTAACCTACAAAAGTTTACTGTAGTGATAAGAGTTTATCACACAGCAGGGAGCACAATCAATGTGGCCGAGGGAGAAAACCTTTGGAAGAAGCGTTCCACAACGGCATTAGACATTCAGATGATGATGATGTGTCAGCTGTAACGGCGCTTCGCTGCCACACGACCACCACCAGTCGTGCGCCGGCTGAGTAAACCGCGAGGACGTTGTTCCGTACGCGGATTCGAACCGGCAAACCAGGTGCGCAGACCACTCGGCCACTAGCCTACCACTCAGGAGAATAACTAGAGAGTTTCACAGTAACTGGTTGGCGGCATCCGATTCCGGATTTGACTGCCACTTTGGCTTCCACGGGGACAGCCACAGGACGCCTCCGCCTACAGAGGGACCATGGGTGACTTGCGTTGCACTAACCACAGCTCCGTTCACACGCCCCATATCCAGTGTAAACCCGAAAGAATAAGACCGGGAGGCATGTGGATGAGAGCCAAGTCTCATCAACGGAGCCGGCAAACACAAGGACGGTGTATTTGGAGAACCAAGCACACACAAAGCGGTGGCTGGACCGTAGTTCGCTCCACACTGAGTGCATGGAACCACTCTTCGAGCTTAGCACGGACACAACAACCGTACACCCCCTCCCGTCCAGCAACGACCAACTGTATTTTAGAGTCAGTATGGACAAGGTAGTGGGTAGAAGGCACCTTGTCAACATGCACATCAAGCGCAGCCACCCTGGGGATATCACGCAACAGCCAATCATATAAAGCGATGAAATAAAATAAAATAAATCGAATAATGCATACAGATATTATGACACTACTCTTCACTAGATGAAATAAATTGGTTACGAACAAATCCGCGATAATTTCAAGACATAAAAATCTTACCGAACAATGGATGGAACAATGGAACAATGGATTTATGCGGGTATAAAAGCTAAAGCTTGATAAATCCCGAAGTTAACCAAAGTAGTTTAAGGGACGTGTGCAAGTTTATAGAAAATAGTTCTGGTAGATATTTCTATGAGATAAAAGCAATAGGGCAATATAGCAAACGCACTACCTGAAATAAAGAGACTCAGCATGCAAGCACGCGGTTAGTAAATCGAATGCAACGTACCTACCAACACTGCGTCGGTTCTGCTTACGTTCTCATCAGCATCGGTCGCCTTTTTAATATCGGTCCCGAGTGGCGTTGCTCATCGCTCCCTAAGCCTGTCTGACTAAGACAGTGCTACAGCACTTGCTGCAGTTCCGAAACTTGCACAATCTATTCCGCACGATCACAAACCTAAACAAAGGAAATATTCACGACATTGCCCAAAATAACTTGTTAACAGAAGTCTAACAGGAGCTGCCCAACAATGGCAGACCAGGGTCATATTTATAGGTCGCCTCATGACCTTAGACTTCTAGAAGTAGTAGGTCAGCTACTAAGGTTAGTTGTCCTCCATAGATTTGGCCGATCCTCAGGAACATTGTTAGATACGTACAGGCCTTAGAACATTCAAGAACGTTCGAACTGCACACGATAATCGTTAACAATCGATTATCGTTCAAATAATGAATTTTCCGGGAAATCATTATTTGCTCCCGGACACCTCCCCTACTGACATAGGTTCTACGGTGTAAGAAGAAAGCCTGAGATTGAGTTGTAGTCTCCTGGACGGTGTTCGAATTCGGTCGGTCCAACGCCTCGGCTGAAGTGCGCGATGAACAGGTCCCGTAGTTTGTCGTGCAGTTTCGTCGCTGGACTGACAGCCGTCGTACATAGGCTCCTTTGGCAAATTGTAGATCCCTAACACCAAGTAAAACAGAAGCTTTGTTTAGCACAGCGTTGGCCGTAGCTGGTTTATGTGGCGAATCCAGGTCTGCAACGCCACAATCACTTCATACATTCCCGCGCTTTCCTTTGATCGTACCAGGTGTCCAATTTGCTTGACTGGACCGATGGTCCCGAACTAGCACTATCTGCCGTGGCATGAACGATCGTTGCTTAGCCCCATGCCACCGGTTAAAATCCCATTCCGTTCTGCGGTTCCTTCCGACAACAGTGGGCAGCGTGGTCGAATGGCATCAAATGGCATACGCAGCTTTCTGCCCATCATGGTCAGTGCTGGCGAAACGTCACCCGGCGTTGTTGGGTTTAGTGTTGATCGGTATAGAAAAAGAAATCGGTTAGTCCCCTCCTCTATATGTCCTTCACGCTTCGCTTTGAGGAGAGCTCGCTTGAAAGTATCCAGGAATCTCTCTGCCTGGCCAACTGATTGTGGGTGAAGCGGCGGTAAGCGGATATGCTGGACGGTGCATTAGTTGCAGAACTCCATGAAGAATGCTGACGCGAACTGTGCCGTTATCAGTTACAAGTGTCACTGGACCCGAAGCTGGCAAAGATTTGTCGTAGTTTTGTTACGGTTGCTTGGGTCGATGTGCTGTTCATCAGGAACACTTCAGACCATTTGCTGCAAGAGTCGACAGCAATAAGAAAACTTTGGCTGTTGACCAGCTCTGTGAAAACGACGTGGACAAGGCACCATGGTCTCGTTGGTTTTAGCCATGAAATGAGTTCCGTATTTACTGGTGCCCTTGAAGCAGCGGCGTACTTGTGGCAAGTTTTAGGCGTTTTTCCATTTGTCTGCCCGTAAATAGCCAGTACACATAGCTTCGGGCAAGCGCCTTCATCCGGTTGACACCAGGATGCCCTGCATGGAACTGCCTAAGTAAGAGCTATTACATCCAAAACGCAGACATCTCGTTACAACCAGATGGCACAGTGCCCCGATCCCCAAGTGGCAAGAATGAGGAATTTTTCCGGGTTACGTCAGTCACACACTACCCTTGTAATATAGCTATAGGATTTTGCGACACTTAACAGTGTCTCTTGTGGATAACGTAGATTGTTGCCATCGGATACCGAACTCCGTAACTTGCCTCATCCAGTTGGTCGTGGCCAGTTCTGTCGCACCAATGCACGCGAATTCGCGATGGCGATCGGAGAGCACATGCACGGTCGAATGGACGTACTTAACATGGGGCGAAGATTGAGCAACAGGACGCGTTGACACCTGGCTTGACCTCTGAAATACGCGGGCCTGATCGCAGTGAGCATGGGGTGGTCGTTGGCCAGGCAACGGAACACAGCCGATTGTGCGTTGCTTAACATAGCTCATTAATGATGTATATGGAATTGGATTCTAATTCCAAAGCCGTTAGTTTAAATAAATATATTATAGACAACTGAGTTCAATACCCCAAAGCGTTTTGATAATAAACGACGTAGGTGCGTAAACGACTGAATTTGGGTGGGCGTTTCAGGGCTAGCTAACCTGGAGGGAGAAGTAAGATCGTGGACAGTCTAAACGACTGTAATATAGGCTTAATTTTAAGCTGTTTGCTCTCAAGATAATGTTCCGGTTGAGCTTCACAACGTGTTGGCATACATGACTGCGATCACGTAGTATTTGGTATACTATTAGGAGGTCTCCCTGTAGCTTCCACTGAGCAATCCGAGTCCATGCAGTCGTTCGGATACGGAAGGTGCTGCAAGCCCTTGGCCATCTTTGTTGCCCAGCGTCTTTCGAGCGCAACGAGGTCGCGCTTCATCCAGGGTTGCCAAGCCTGGATAGGTTATTCGACTTGGGACGTACGTAGGCGTTCAGCACGCGGAAGATGGATGAATCTAAACTATCGAGTACCCTTCTCAAGAGAGCAACATACTGGTAGCTGCTTGTTAAATCAGACTCGGACTGTTTGGAAAAACAACGAATGGTTAAAACGAGATGATAGGTTTCTTATTCTCGGAATATCTAATCACTTAGACATAACATGGTTTTCTACAGGTCTGCTTAGGTGCGGATCCAAATGAACGTTGTTAAAGACACAACAGTGGTCGTAAGTATATATTTCGATATGCGTAAACCATTTCACCAAGTTCCAAATGTTAGATTGCGAAACGTGTTACCATTTGTTGGCATCTTGTAATTGATTGTATCTACCGACCTCCCCAAGCAACGCACCACGAAACCTAGCAGCTAGTAGATGCTATCAACACAGTTTCTAGCACTACCTACAAGTCCAAACTTATGTGCGAAGCTTTCAAGGCGCCACAAGTTAATTGGCTATTGTCTGGCCTAAACGGGACTAGACGAAATTGTGTATTCTATCCACTTCGACGGCTGCAACACATACATCAGAGAGCCCAACGGAAATGCCAATACACTAGATTTAGCATTCACCACTTGTGCACTCATTGACAGTCCACTAGCGAGCTGCGACTACAACACGGCGTTTCGAACGAACTAAGCCACTCCAGTACAAAGTTGCAACCCACTCATAACATGCACCGAATTGACTGGAATGCATTTATGGGATTTACCTGCACTACGAATTAGGAGCCATCATTCTGAACTAACAACCAGACTATGGCTACCGGTGAATTTGGCAACAACATTGCTGCGTGTACTGATGTACTTGCATCTGTGGTATGGAGCCGCAATGCGATATACACAACTGAACAAGGCCGAAAGCAAACTGAAGAAACTTAGGGCATCTTATCACAGGGCCAACATTATCGCTACGTTATCATATATACATTAAGCCATATTAAAGTATGGGAACTGTTTACCAGCATATGAACGAGAACACTGCGCAAGAGATACTTTGATTCGCTACATGCATTAGAACAATGCGCACAATCACAGTCAATGCCAACGCCACGAACTTGATAGGGTAATAAACGATTTCGCTTCGTGATCAAACAGATTTAATTTAATTATTCATGAACATAGGTGGGAAATGGTATAGTTTCTTTGTCTTACGCTGAACGATTCCCGAGGGTATTGGCACGCGGAGCAATCGAGTATGTGGCGGGCAATCGAACTGGTAGATTTCTTGGGACTCTTTGCAACCATGTTAGGGGTAAGGTGCTCTGCGATTCTCGCTGACAGCCTTCTCTCAGTACGGTCACTGTACTCGTTACCGCAAGTGCAGTAAAAGAAGTAAATAGGTAAAAGGTAGCATTTTGTCCACGAGACCATGGTAGTTTCAAAGTGTCTCACAGATGTGAACAAAGAGCATACATCCAAGGAGACCATGCTTCCCACCAAGGTTTAAATTCGGTATTTCTATCAACAAACGTGCCTTTAAGGCTGTAGTCGACTAGTTCCGTTAGAATAGGCTCAATTGCATTGACCAACCATCTGGCCATCTTCTGATACGGTGCGCCTACTATCGAAACAATTGGTGGTTAAGGGATGCCTTCCTTGTGGGTTTTCGACAGTCCTTACAAATAAGGAAGCCGAGATGCTCGAGTGATCGGCTGTGTCAAAGTTTTTGAGTGATTCCATCTCACCGTCATTAAGGTCTTTAGTTCACGAACTTTTGATTTCATAAGCTGTTCGGTTTCGTCACTACCTGTCACATCACGAACGAACGTAGTAGAGTCTGCAAGAAATTTTTGCACTTTCTGGATGTAGCGCTGTTTTTCCGTTGTGATGACATCTGATCCCATATCTTGTCTCAGTAGTACAACCTTTTCATTGCGTAGTTATTGCGTTAAGGACTTGCAATGATACTTCGTCAGGGTACATCACTTCTCGGTGTCACTAGCGCAGGACTATTTGGTAATGTCTACCCTTATAGTTGTAAAACTACCGCTTGTCTCCTCATTAGTCTGTGTTCAACTGGGCAGATGTTCGTTCAAATGTGCAAAATGAGCCTCGACTGCTATTCTACCACATGGATTTAGTGGAATAAAGAAACTGAACCCTAGAGACAAGGTTTCAAGTTGGGGCGACCTACGGGAGAACCGATACCCCGAGCTATTTATAAAAGGACACGCGCACGCAAAACCCTAGAAGAAACCATCAACTGGCGTTTCTAAGAAAAAGTGAGCATTAGTCAGCGCACGAAATTAGTCGAGAAATCATTGCATGATAAATATATTTACAGATTAGCAATTTAAGCTCAGATTTGTCAGCGAAGTTGATGTTCGAAACGTCCGCCGGCGTTTTGCGTACAGTGCAGCATTCGCCTGATGGCGAAAATCCTGCACCGTTTGTGCGTAGTGTGCAGGTACGCCATTTTGTTGCAACCAAACGGTACTTAATAACCCAGCGACTTCCAGTTACACATTGACACAAGTTTGCAGTAATTTCTTGTACGATTATGCTATAAAGCGTAAAACATTAGTACTGCGATACAACAACCTACCGGTCACAGTACCAAAAAAGAAAAATGGTCCCACGATTCTTTGGCCAGTTAAACCAGCCCATACCACGAGCTCTGCGCCATGTTGTGTACGTGAAGCGCTGCATCGGCGTGAATTATACATCGCCCAAAATTGTTGCTTCTCCGCACAGTGCAAACGGAAAACAGCGTCATCGGTAAAAAGAACTGAATGCATGTTCATGGCATTCAAAAACTTGCGGAAAAATCAAGCCGCTTCTTCGAATCACATGGGTTTAAAACTTGCACCTGACAGGCGCTATACTTCCGGAATTTCCTGTCCTTCAAAATCCTATGGACAGCATATCTGGTGGTGTCGCAATGCTGGGCGAGTTTACGAATGCTCAGATCGCAGCTTCTGGATACCTCACAAATAACCACACAAGCAGAAAAGTCATGCATGGTGATGCGAGGCCGCCCTGTCTTTTCGGTGACGCAAGCGCTCCCAGTTTTCTTAAATTTTCTCAGTAGCCTACGAACGCACCGTCCATTGATGGGGCGCTTGGCACTGTGGATAGTGTTGTATTGTCGAGCAGTTTGTTCGGCGTTACACCCACACTCACCATACAGATGAAGAATAGTCACTCGCTGATTGACAGCTGGGCGAGAAAGCTGAGTGCCAACGCTCGCGCATGTGCCACCTATCGTGTGTGGGAAAGTCCCTGCGAGCGTGTTAGCAGGACCCAGCCGAGAGCTGATGAAATCGCGCGTCAGACATCACGCGCGTTGCCGTGCATTGCGTAGGCGGACGAAGACTGGAATGCGTGAGCAACACGGTGAACTAGATAGATGGAACGGACAAGTATGTGCGGAGCGTGGGCGTACAGTCAAATTCGCATTGTGATACCGACTTATAAATATGAGCTTTCTTTGCCTTAATAGAACTCTGGTCTGCTGAGTACTCTTCTGTCTTCCTTCCGGTCGGGTTTGCCAAGGCGTTAAACAGAGAACGTGTAAGGGCGCAGATTAAGCAGCAGGCATGAATCAACCAGTCGAGAGCGACCAGGGCACCACGTTATAACACTGATTAACAGGCACGCAACACGATTCGGATTGGGGGTAACTTGGAGACGATGGTGTATGTTCGTGATTCATCGCCAAGCCAGATCCGATAAACGAACGGCAATAATTTCAAACCTTTCCCCTATTCATAATCTTACCTCCGTGTGTGTATTTTGTGACCAGCTTCGCCCTAAATTGCCGAGGTCAGCGCTCGCTGCACCTCACACTGACCTCCGTCCGTGGTTTGGCTTTCAGTCCACAGTCGTAGCTGAGTCAGGTTACCGTGTGCTTTGGATAATGAGGCCGACTGAGTCACTGCGCCAGAGTGGCCGTCAGACAATACAGTTTGCAGTCGAGTCTCCACTTCACATGCAACCCGACAAAAGGGAAAAGACAACTGTGACACAACTTACGCACAGTCTCATGGACGTTTGCGCTCCTACACAGCGTGCCGATTGGACGGGTTCAGTTTAGAGGAAACGCGTCGGGTTTCCTTCAGGCGCTCACTGATGCAACAAACAGGGATGCCGCTGGAGCTATATTCTCAGACTGCCTGTAGCTTCTTATGGAATTTCTTCACTTCCAAGATTATGGCTAATGCATCCTTTTCCATCTGGCTGTAGTTTGTCTCGGCTTTTGTCAAAGTCCTGGCCGGGTAAGCGATCGCTTTCTAGGATCCATCCGGATATATATATATATATATATATGTATATATATATATATATATATATATATATAATACCCAATATGTGGTATAAATATTGTGCCATCAGAAACCATGGCTGAATAGAAAAACAGTAGGAATAATAAGAAAATAAACACAACACGAAGGCATTTTTGTCCTGTTTGCCACTCGCAATTTTTGAATTCTTACAGTTTATTCTTCTAGGGAGAGAAAGGAGGTACACCGCAACACCCCAATGCCCACATCCGAAACTGCCATCGATCTTGAGCCATGGCTTCCAAGGTCTCCAACCAGCAATAATCCGCATCTCTCAGACCCAAAGCAGGTAGTCGACAACAACCTTCCGAGGCCAACTGTTTCGTCAGCTTTTTCATACGGCTTCTCCAAGTTGCAGGCTGTCCCCCAGACCGTCCCTTCCAGCAACCGCAAACAACGTACAACGCGGGTAACGCTGAACAGGTATGCGCAAGACGTGTTCCAGCCACCGCAGCTGATGCAGTGAGACGAGCCCCACCAGCGTGTGGCTGCCTCGTCCCAAGACACGCTGTCTAAATTCCCAATTGCTTACCTGGTGCAGCCACCACGCACGGCCATTGGACCGCAGGCAGCGGTGCTCGAAGACGGATAGCCTGCGCAAGTCACCTTTACGAATGGGCCAGGTCTCGCATCCGTACAATAGTACAGCACGAACAGTTGCACAATAGACCTGCCCTTTGATGGAGAGACGAATGTCGTGGCGACGCCACAAGTGCCTCAACTCTGAAAAAGCGAGGAGTGCTCTTGAGATGCGCATCGAAATCTCGTCTCCAACAGCCCTGCCAGCAGCGATGCAACTTCCCAAGTAGACAAAGCTCTCCACAACCTCCAGTGTCTCAGTATCAAAAGTGAGTGCAAGCACAGGCATCGGTCAGTCTTGAAAGAGAGCCTTGCATTCGGCGGCGAAAAGTACATACCATACGTTGGTGCTTCAATAGCCAAGCGGTTTAGTGAAAGTTGGACGGTGTGTGGATCGTCACCTAGCAAACGATATCAGCAGCATAATCCAAATCAACAAGTCGACTACCTGGGTACAACTGAGAAATAACCACTCCGATCTCGTAATTTGATACGTCTGTGGCGAGAATGATCTGCTGAGTTGGGTCGTAATGGGTCAGCAACAAGCCTGAGGCCAGTAATAACTTGATTCGTTCAAAGGTACGTTGGCACTTTCGCGTCCAGTTCCAGGCGTGGTCTTTGGAGAAAATCTCATTCAGTGAGGCACGCAGGCGATGCAACTCAGGCAAAAATGAGCTGTGGTGACTGATGAGACCACAGAAGGAACGTAGCAATTGAACATCTGTTGGTGGAGGCATCTTCCTTATGGCTTCGATATTTGTCAGACCTAGTCGACGGCCGTTCTTTTCAAGGATAAAACCAAGGTATTTGATGGTCGGAGTGAAGAAAGTACATTTGTCTTCACGAATCCGGAAACCACAAGACTGGATACGACCAAGCACCTCCTCCAAGCGGTTAAATAATTCCTCCGCTGTTCGGCCCATTACGATTATGTCATCCAGATATGCGGCGGCTCCAGGAACTCCTGCCAGCATGCTATCCATCATCTGTTTAAAAATGGCTGGTGTCGTTTTCACAACTAAAGGAGAGTGGTTGTACTGGTACAGCCCACGGTGGATGTTGGTCGTCAATAACTCTTTCGAGTCCTCGGGAACGTCTACCTGGAGGTACGCATCAGACAGGTCAAGCTTGACAATGCATCTGTCACCACTCAATTTTGCGAAGATGCCTTCCGGTAATGGCAATGGATATTGGTGGTCGTTGAGTGCAGCGTTAAGACCAGTTAAGAAATCTGCGCAGACGCGTACTTTACCATTCGCTTTCTTTACTGCGACAATGGGTACGGCGCATGAGGCGTAGTTTACAGGTGTGATGACGCCAGTTCGTTCTAGTCACTCGAGCTCTTGCTCAACGATTGGCATCGCTGCATACGGCACCGGTCGTTTAGCTTTAGAGACTGGCTTGGCTCCCGGTCGCAGGGACAGCGTCGCTGTGAATTTGGTACAATGGCCTAGGCCATCTTGAAACCCAAGACCAAATGTTTGTTCCGGCAGACGTATAATCTCTTCGACCGACTTCTTTGATGCGTCTGGATTCGTTCCAATTTCATTGCAGATCTGATTCAATAGAACATCGAGCAGTCGCGACTTTTCAGTCCAGTCTAGCCCAAGAAGGTTCAAGTTGGGCCTATCTGACACGTAAACCGTCCCTGTTTCCTCCACACCGTTAAATGCGAGTGTGCAAGTAATTGCCGCGATTAAGTTGAGCACACCTCTGGATGCATTGTGGGCTATTCTGTGAGATTTGATCATCTTTGACCGTCTTATATGATTCCAAGTGTTCTTTGAAATGATTGTGATGTCTCAGGCCGTGTCAAACTGCAGCTTCGTTGGGATACCGTTGATTGACACGATGATGAATCGTCGTCATGGCTTAGGTTCACTTTGAAATGCCGCAATTACCGAAAGCGATTCTGCATCATGCTTTCGAGAGTTATTCGAAAGGTGGAACTTCTTCGTGTTCTTCGACCAGGCCTGGCTACAAAATTCTTTTTTACGGCCATACCTACGGCACTTTGTGCAGATGTGGCGTTTGAAAGGGCGGAAACGCGCAAAATGCCATTTCACACACCACCAGTAGGCTGAAAGTGGTTTGGTTCGGGGCCCTTTTGAATTGTTTGCTACGGCTAGCATTCCCGGCATTTTTCACAGCGTGAACGGCATCCGATGGTGAAGTTCGAGCAAGGCGGTCCTGTTTCAAAATGAGCAATCGGTTGCATTCGCCAACAAGAGCCTTTAGTGTCAAATCTGGGTCTTGATCAAGCATAGCAGGAACCCTCGGGTGGATCTCAACATCACAAAGGGACTGCATAGCACTGATGAAAATGAGACACATAAATTGGTCATCCGCAAAGATCGAAATCTGAAACGCTCACACTCGCGGTTAACCATGTCAGCTAGCGCCCCATAATCATTCATTTCCCGTTTGACAATCTTTAGGCATTGATAACGAATGCTGAACAGATAAGTCGACTCACCAAATATTTCACTGAGCTGTGGCACCGCTTCGTCGAAAGTCAAGTCCTTTGGTTGCTTGGGCAGAATATAGATGGTGTATCTTGAAGGTTCGCTCGTGCCGAGATTGAGAGGCAACAAACGCACTTTCCATGAATCGTCCTGACGACTGAATTACGTCCGAAACATATCTTCCAAGCGTTTAAACCATTCTTCGAAAATGCAACCCGAAGCAGCATTATAATTAATTTTACGGATCGCGATAGTGAGAACAGCAAAAGAATTCGTCTGTGTGCCTCGTGCTGCTGCTCCTTCGGACTTCAAACTCAAGCAATTCGTCAAATTTTCAATCATTTTCATTTGAGCTTCCATTTGGGATTGTTGTTGCAAAAGCAGCTTCTGAAATTGTTCCACGGAAAAATTCGTAATATTTCCAGTTTTCTCCGCCGCCATTTGTTAAATCTTCTCGCCTGCTGCCGATTCGAAACTTGCATAATTTATTCCGCATGACCACAAACCTAAACAAAGGAAAAATGCAGAACCACATTGCCCAAAATAACGTGTTAACAGCAGTCTAACAGCAGCTGCCCAACGGTTGCGGACCATGGTCGTATTTTTAGGTCGCCCCTTGAGCTTTGACTTCTAGAAGTAGTAGGTCAGTTGCCAACGTTAGTTTCCCCATAGATTTGGCCGATCTTCAGGATGGTTGTTAGATACGTACAGGCCTTAGAACATTCAAGAACGTTGGAAATCGATGCGATAATCGTTAATGAATGATTATCACTGAAAAAAGGAAAATTCCGTGAAATTCTTAATTTCTCTCGGACAAGCACCAAGTCCTCGAGGTCAATGGAGTACACTATATTAGCGAGTGTCGCTACCGCAACTGCCGCCTCGCATCTGCATGCACGAGAGCTTTCTCTTGCAGCTAGGCAGCGACCTTCTTGAGCAGATCGCGCCATGTATGCCGATCAACCGCCTTCGATTCCCATGATCTGCAAACAAGATTAGAGCGTGAGGCTCACGTTGATCACGCCTGGTGACGAAGCATCAGTTTCTCCTAACACTCAGTTGACCATATAATAACAGCTTCGGTATAAACGTCGAATCTATAGGCCACACATTCCCGAGCCACCACAAGTGTCTCAGCAAAAGTATGTAGTCCACTGCATACATCCCACTTCGGCGCAACACTTCCGTGTCTGCGACTCTGGCGCCCCACCCCATCCGCAAAATTCGTCGCAGACACTGTTGATGAAACCGCTCCAGATATCGCACATCCCGCCGATTCATCGTCCACGTTTCACTGCCGCATAGAAGAACGGACAGTACCATGGATTTGTACACCATCAGCTCCGTGCCAATGTTAAGCTGATGGTTATTCCACACTCGGTACTCAAGCTTCCCGAATGCCGCCGCTTCCTTCGATACGCGAATACGCAGCTCAATGCGTAGCTGCGGAGCATTCGATATCACACTTCCTAGGTAACAGAAGCGGGAGGTGGTTTCCAATACTTCAGCACCAATGCTGATTCGCGGCAATATTGAAAATTGCACTTCCGGTGAAAGCTGAAAGAGACAGACAGTTTTGCTTGTGTTGATGGTGAGCCTGAATTTGGCCGCTGTCGAAACCAGAGCACTAGTCATGTGCTGCAACTCATCCGCACTGTATGAAAACAACGCACAGTCGTCAGCAAACAGCAACATACGGATAATTGTCTCACAGACTAGAGTTCTCGCACAGAAACGACGGATGTTCAGCAACCCACCATCAATACGGTGCTCCACACGCACATCGTAAGCACAAGCCGCATCAAAAGCGCAAGACATCATTGCATGAAGATATATATATTAAACAGGGCAGGAGCTAAGACACATCCTTGCTTCACACCAGAGACAACTGCCCAATCATCCGAGGTCTCTCCACTCAGCTTCGTCCTCGCACGCACACCACTGTGCAGACATCCAATTAAACTTACAAACCTACGCGGACAACCAAACTTACCCAACACCAGCCACAATGCCTCGAGGTTCATCGTATCAAATGCCTTGGATAAATCAACAAAAAGCGAGTACAATGGCTGGTGTCGTTCTGTGCACATATCCTGCAACTGACGAGCCGCAAACACCATATATATAGTACTGCGACCCAAACGGAATCCACACTGCTCTTTCGTAACGTTCGGTTCCACAACCTGACTGACGAGGCGGTTGAACAGAATTCGGGCAATCACCTTCCCACACCAATCAGCAAGTTGATGCCACGATAATTCGTGCAACATTGCTTGATCCCTTTGCCCTTGCACAGTGACAGCACAAGAGCATCCTTCGGCTCAGGAGGCTCCTCCTCCTCAATCCACACGCGTTGCACCAAGTGGTGCAGCGTAGTCAAAGCATGTCCGCTGTGCTTCAATACTTTGGGCAGGATCCCGTAGGCAACCGCAAAACTTGCCATTTCACACCTGAGCAAGTGGTCTCTGCGTCTCATACAGTGGCAGCGTGTCCGCCAGACTCGCCTTCACATCGTGCTGCTTCAGGCCGTTCAATGTAGGCCAATCGATCTCTGAACGGTTGTTCAAGAGACAGTCAAGCGTTTTCGCCAGATCTGCATTATGTCTGCAGTCTGTGTGCAGGTAAAGCATAAACTACCATCGACCAGCGTCCTCAGCGGCTCCAATCTCGGTCCATACACAGCCTTCAAGGAGTCAAAGAGTTCCTTGTGTTGACGGTGTTCGGTGTAGCATTCCATCTGCTTCGCCTTCTTCGTCCACCATGCATTTTTAAGCAACGGAGCTCGCGGATCAGTCGCCGTCGAAGTTTGCGAAACGGACCACTCTTCGCCAAGTCACTGGGGTCTGCAACATGTGCAGCAAATGCCGCATTCTTCTCCGACACCAACGCGCCAATCGTCACATTGTTCTCATCAAACAAATCAGGACGCTTACAGTTTGCGCGCCCGATGGTCTCCTCGGCAGCAGCTGTCACCTGGTCGTGAATGTTGTGCCACAGGTCGTCCACTGTGGCTATGCAGTCCACATCAAATAGGTGTGCAGCCATCGCCTTCTCCAGCTCAGTACGTTTCTCCACAGTAACGAGGGAGGGAATGTTAAATTTACGCCGATTAACGGTGGGAGTGCAAGACAAACTTATAAAAATACTGGTACAGTTGGATCTGCACCAATTTGGGATCAGTGCCCCACTCAGCCCTACGCAGTACACGTGTCATGCGCACTTCACGCATATCATACTGACGTACGATGACATAGTCAAACAGGTGAGCCTGACCACTCCGTGGGTGCGTCCAGGTTGCTATTTCACTCGCACTCAGTGCAAACCGAGTGTTCGTGATCGTCAGGCCGTGAGTGGCATACAGGGAGAGCAGCGTGCCACCGTTTGCATTCGCTGAACTAATGCCATGCGAACCTATAACATACGCCCAAACCGATGCATGACGTCCAACTCGCGCGTTGAAATCACCCAGCAGAAATAGTCCGTCGCTCTTCGACACAGGCCGTATCACAGAGGATAGCTGAGTGTAGAATTAATCACGCGTGTCATCAGGATAACACAAGATCGGACAGCACGTGCTTATAAAAGTGGCAAACTTACCTCTTCTAAGTCGTAGGCGAACAGTCATTAGTCGCACGCTGATACCTGCTGGTTCATCCACGAGCTGGCCATGGAGGTGATCGGATATTGCAAATCCGACCCCATGATCACGTGGTGCTGAGGCGGCTTTACCCACCCAGTAGAATGTGTAGCCAGCACCTGCTTCATGCAACTTACCTTGCTCAGGGAGCCCGGTTTCACTGAGCGCCGCAATATCGATGTTGTAGCGCGCCAGCTCCATCGCGACCAGTGCAGTGCGTCGCTCCGGGCGCTCACTGGAGTGCCGGTCCAGTAGTGTGCGCACGTTCTAGCACCCGAGCTGAGTGCTTTACGCGCAGGCATACAATTGCATTGGTGGGCAATCGCACGCGAGGTGGTCGTTGTGCTTCGGAGGTTTGCTTGAGGGACTCCACCCGGAGCCTTTGGCTCAATAGCCTGACCCACAAGGTCGTGAGGAGCAGATCCAGCTCCGGAATGTGATTGCAGAGACAGATTGGGATCTGCTTAACGACCGCCACACGCAGTCTTGGATGTACTGGAACGATTCATGTATGTTTTGCAACCGCAGTAGAATACACCTGCAACCACGGCCAAACGCAGATGAGTTTTGGCGAGTTTGCACTAATTTGATCAAGGGGCTGCCTGGGTTGAGGCGGCCAGTAGCAAACCATTGAACACCCGGTGCCCTCCCACCGTCAGAGACAATGCGTGGCCCTCGTGCTCTACGCCAATCGAGCTGTGAACTTATAACCCGTAGACCTGTTGTTTCCTACGGCTAGGTTTTAAGGGAAAAGGGCCGTCGACCACTTCTTAACCTCCGAAGAGGATGGACTAGGATACTGGCAGGTCGCCAGCACCTGACAGAACGACTCCCGTCCTCAGCCAAAGTCTTTGATTAAATGTACACCCAAAAGGCAGCGGGTCTAGCACATGGTCAGTTCAATGACTTATGCAGATTGGTGTTCTTGTTTTTAGCAGGGAGAAGGGGGTAACCCAGCTCCCACCCAGCGGTTGCCACGAGGTGCCCAGAACATGAACAAATGGTAGACCATCTGTCAGGATATATATATATATATATATATATATATATCCAAGGGGTGCAAAAGTACGTGCACAGTATAATTATATACACGTTAGCTAGAGGTGTAAAACACCTCAGCTACTGTGCCGCCATACATAAAAGAAAGGAAATGCAACAGTTGCATGCCTGCTGAGGTACCGGTAACGGATGGGCATCGTTCCGGAAGCTACCAGAAACCACTAAGCAACAAAGAAAAATTATTATGTAAAATTATATTATGCTACGAAATGGGATCTTGGTTGAAGAGGGAGGCTAGAAGTGATGGGGACGGACAAACTGAGGCCGGCTCCTAGCCATGTCAGAAAGTGCATTTAGCCAAATGTGTTCATCGTCTTATGGAACCCAACCAGGGAGCCGTGACGCTCCAACCGAGGCCAGCTTCGAAGTGAGGGACTTCACTTCTATCGACCAAGTCAACGCTTGACCACCTCTCCTCTTCTTCTATCCACACCCCGGCGAGCAAACAACGCGCGTCGCGGGATCCCGTGAGCTGGCATGCGTAACACGTTGCAGAGCCATCGGAACTTGGTGCATGAAATGACAGTGATGTGGGGTTAAGTTCCTTTTCCTGTGAGCAAACAAGGCGTTGAAGACGCTAGTAGCTCACGCGGTGTTCCCACCAGATGTGAGCTAGTATAGAGTAGTGTGACTTCAGTGAAATTAGTGATACGTACTTGCAGTCATTTCCTCTTTAAAATGATGTACTTTTAATCAATTCCTTTTATTTTCTCAATTAAATTAGAAATTTAATCATGGCCGGTAATTTGGCAGACGAACAGCGCAAGATGAGGACCCCCCTCATTTTGCTCTCACTGTGCGTGCACTACTTAACGTTTCCCGAAAAAGGAATTGGACGCCGTGGTATCATCAACCAGCCACCATGCTCGCCAGCTTAACTTCTATGGACTTCATTTATTAGGGGACTTTAAAGTATAAAGTTTTTGCACGCAAGCACCGCACTGTTGAAGACATGATGGTTGGCGGCATCCGGTTTCGGATTTGCCTGTCACTGTGGCCAGCCACAGGACGCCTGCGCCTACAGAGGGACCATGGGTGGCTTGCGCTGCACCACCCACAGCTCCAACCACACACCCCATATCCAGTGTAAACCCGAAGGAATAAGACCGGGAGGCATGTGGATGGGAGCCACGTTTCATCAACGGAGCCGGCCCACACTCCTTCACAGGCAAACACAAGCACACTGTATTTGGGAATCAAGCGCACACAAGGCGGTGGCTGGACCGTAGTCCGCTCCACACTGAGTGCATGAAACCACTCTTCGAGCCTAGCACGGCCACAAGGACCGTGCACCCCGTCCCCTCCAGCAACGACCAACTGTCTCCTGGAGCCAGTATGGACGAGGTAGTGGGTAATAGACAGGTAGGCACCTTGTCAACATGCACACCAAGCGCAGCCACACCGGGGATAGCACGCAACAGCCAATCACTTGAAACGACAAAATGAAATAACATAAATCCAATAATGCATACAGATACGGTGGCATAACTCTTCGATAAATTAGCATATGAAGTAAGTTGGTTAGCAATGAATCCGCGATAAGGAAAAAATGTCCACAAGTTACTCAAAAATGCTACAAACGCAACAAAATTACCGAAGATAAGCGCAATTAGCGTAAGCGACGTGGCCAGCTAATAGAAGACTATTCAGATAGGCAAAACTAACCAAATAAACTGGAATGAAATTTATGCAGCTTAAAGAGACCTAGTTTATGTGTAAGTTGGTTTAGCCCAACTGCGGTGAAGAAGCATGTAGCGCCCAAAAAGATAACTCTTATCTTTCGTGTACAATTTACTTGTTGACCGATTGTACATTACTCCTTCTTGTTTTAATCTTACAACCGGCTCGACACACAACTGCCTTGTAAGTCCCCGCGCTCACGTGTACGCTCTTGCCTCGCTTCATCCGTCCGCTTATTGTTGTAGCCCATCGAATACAGTCCGCTGTGTCCGACTCCAATTGCCTTCTGATATCCGCGCATCGTCTCGGACTAGTATTGACTAGTCCTACAAGCATCAAGAATGCAACATCAGCCTCAGCATGGGGCACTGAAGACATGATATATATATATATATATATATATATATATATATATATATATATATATATATATATATATATATATATATATATATATATATATATATAGTCAGCAGTCTATAAGATTAGACACAGAGCCAGCGAAAAGCATGAAACAGAAGTAATAAATACAGGTACCACAAAGAGAAGGAAAGTTACAAAATGGTTTTGTATTCGCATCTTGTCTCCTTTTCGCACGCCGTTTTATCATTTTTGTCTGTTTAATGTTTGCGATATAAATCTAGAAAATCAAGACAAACATTTGCGTACATTTTCCATTGGGACCGGTTCTGCACCACCTCCGAAAGAGTTTCCAGCCAGCGGTGTTCTTTATATTTGCTTCCCCAGCCCGGAAGACGCACGGGACCTACGACCGATAAACTGGAAGTCAGCGCTTTAATCGTTTGGCGCCACATGATAGGCTGGTCACCGCGCGATTTCTTCCAGCCCGGTCCCGTGTGAGCGAAGAGAGCGCGTCGAAACAGCCGTTCGCGTGGCATGCGTAAAACGTGGCCCAGCCATCTCAGCTGGCGCAGCGCTACCAGTCTGTCAAGTGGAAGTCCCATGTTACCCAAGACGCAACTTCTAACATCATCGTTGCGCAAGTGGTTCGTCCACCACTCGAGCTGTTCTCCGCAGACATCCATTGTCAAAGGCCAAAATCCGACGCAAGTCATTCACACGAGTCGGCCAGGACTCACTCTCATATAGCAGCACCGCGCAAACACAGACATTGTAGACCCTGCCCTTTACCAACATTGAAACGTCACGGCGTCGTCATAGGTGCCTCAAGTTGGCGAATGCCGAACGGGCTTTGGCAATGCGGAAAATTACTTTTTCAATGCTACAATCAGCAGAGACACAGCTTCCAAGGTAGACAAAGTTGTCTACTTGTTTAAGCTGCATAACTTGGCAGGCGGATGCCAATCCAGGACCAGGACTTTGTATTTCGTTGGGACAAATATGATTCCATATTTAGATGCTTCAATCGCCAAGCACTCATGTCGCCATGTGACTGAAAGAGTGAATAATCTAGTGATCGTCTTTAAGCTTCGCTTACTGGCTTTACTCTGCTGTTTCATGGGAGAGTTTCATGTTAATATAGAAAATGAAAATGAAAAGTCAGCCGATTTTTCACTAGAAACACTGCTGCACTATTACTTTCCGTCCTTTCTCTTATATGCCTATGTGAAAAATCTCATGTCTATATGGAAACTAAAAAGAGAAAGTCAATCGATTCTTATCTTTAGTCGCTGCTTATTCCTACTTCCTGTCCTTCCTCTACCGTAATTAATTAGAGATAACATCAAATTCATAGCTGAAAAGGAGAGGATAGTCAGTTCTGCAACCCGTTTCTTCAAGCCATAACCCCAGTACACTTATACTCGATATCCACCAATAATCTTTAGCCCATGCAACGTGGCCGGCGCGTAGTCTTAAGGATCATAAGCCTGCCTTGTAATCTGAGGGCGCGGGTTCCCGGCTGAGTAGGGACCGGGCGACCATCGCAGTATTCTAAGCCCACGTGCGACCGGTGGTGGTTGCGCTGCAGCGAAGCATCAGTACTGTGTACCAGTGTACTGCAGATGCTATGCAACGTAGAGATTTTCGTTTGCTTAGACTCCACGTCCGTACTACAGGATTCGTTAACATCCATGCTTAAGTGCACTCGAGAACCTATAAAACAGCTAACCGAGTTAAGGTATGTAAATTTCTACTAACTTTCTTTTACTGATACACTAATATAATCGTTACTAGTAGCTTTCTATTCGGTTAAGTAAAATCACTTCCTCGATGAGATGTACCGCCGACGACATCTATGATAGCAACGAACATGAACACTTGAAAATTCCATAGGAAACGGTTAAAATTTTAAAAAATACTACGGAACCTGGAGAAAATTTTAGCATTTATTCAGTATACCGATACCCACAACTATATGTTGACGTCCGAATTTGGGCACATTCACTTATTTATGTAGGAGTGAACATAGGTAGCTCAGGTTGATCACTTGTTAGACAAACTCTTCGCTGAGCTAGGTAAATTTGTTGCACTATTGTTACTAAACATTTTCACACTTTCACTCACTACCGGATGCTTTCCAGCTCAATGGAAGCAATCCATTATAATGCCTAAGCACAAGGGTGGACCGAGAAATCAAATGTCAAGCTACCGCCCAATAAATCACACCTCTGCTGCTTCCAAAGCCCTAGAACGAATAGTCAAGAAGAACATCGTCCAATATTTTACAAGACTGGATCTGATCAACCCTTCACAGCACGGCTTTCTCTCAAAACGCTCCTGCGTTACATGCCAGCTACAATTTCTCGATCACATCACGACTATGATTGACAGAGGAATGGCAATTATTATAATTCTGTTGGACATGCAAAAGGCGTTCGACCGCGTGCCAAACCAGCCACTGCTGTCTGCTCTAGAGTCATATGGAATTGAAAATCCGCTGCTTAACTGGTTCGACTCATACTTAAACGGTCGAACACAGGTCGTTAAAATCGGTCAGCAACATTCTACAACGAAGCCGATAACCAGCGGTGTCTTCCAGGGAAGTGTGCTCAGACCACTTCTTTTCCTATTCTACGTGAACAACATATGTGACCCGATCAAACATGGCCACCAATTTCTGTTTGCAGATGATGTCAAACTGGTTTACTCATTTCATCCAGACCAACTACATATGTGTTTGGGAAACATCTGTGAAGACCTATCCGCAATAAATATAGCTAGTGAGCGCTTATTAATGAAGTTCTCCGCAGTGAAATCCCAAGTACTTGGGTACAGATGCCGCATCCCAGAAGGCTCCATTATACTTGCCGGAAACATGATCCCAACGTCTGATTCAGTTCGGGACTTAGGAATTAGGTACTCCAACTCTTTCAATTTCTCCGAACATGTTCTTTATCAGGTTGCGAAAGCAAGGCAGCTATGCGGATATATCACCAGAACTTTCTCCCTACCTGAAGTATGACTTGAATCATTCAAGACAATAGTACGACCGACTCTGAAATATTGTACTATCCTTCACAGCCAATTGAGAAAGAAAGACAGAACGGTTCTAGAAAATATCCCACGATCATTTACCAAACTGCTCGTGGGACGCTGCTCAAACCTGACTTATTATGATCGCTGTCGAAAACTCCAGCTGAATCCACTTTGGCTGAGACACTTAAAGGGCAACCTCGTTCTCTTCTACAACATTATAAACCAACGAATTTACGCAGACAGCACCGCACTTGAACTACGGAAGACTGCAGTCTACCACACACGTAATGGCGGCTACTTGATACGTACAAACCTTTCAAGTCATAAAATTCGGTCGAATTTCTTCTTAGTGATATACACTTATCTGTGGAACAAACTACCCCTACAGATACGCATGTGTACAAGCCATGTCACTTTTCGAAATCTCCTTCAGACCTTCCTCACTATACCAAATGCTCTGAAGATATTTGACTCACAGCAAACACTAGAAACATTGACAGAAGTTGGTATAAAAAATATGATAATAGCATACAGCTAGCTTACCCACTACATGTCATTACATATCATACCAAATCCTGTGTCTTTGCAGCCTAATAGTCCCTTCCTTTATTATCTACTCCTGACGATACAAACATCCGTAAATTTTACATATAAGTTGCGCGGGTCTAGGACTCAACGAAAAGTAATCATGATCCGAAATGCTATCAATAAACTTTTATTTAATGTTATGAAACGTGTTCACTATACAAATGATCGCTCCCACTTATGGGGCCGTGTACCGTCCGTCGGTAAATATACAAATTTATTTATTTATTTTATTTATTTATTCAAAGATTTTGCCACCAATCAAGGTGACATCAACAGTGCGTTAGTATGTAGCGAAGAGGGGCGATTAGTATTCACCCACTTCCATTGGAAAACGCGAACCATCTATAATGTCCTGGATCTAACCCACGTGGGATAAGCATCTCGCAAAGTTAAGAAATAGAATATTTATTAACTTAAGAAACCAAGTACTTTGAATAGGTAAACAGGTAATAAGTGCCAGAAAACCTGGAAAACGGACACGGTCTCCAAATTCTGTGCTAGAAGCACGTGTGATTATAAGAGCGTGGAAAGACACCGACTTGAACTCAATGGAATGCCTCACTGAAGTTGGATTCTGTTGCGTGCCTAAAGGTCAAGCATCCCGGGTATGAAAAATGCAGATTTGGGAAAGCTTGCAGGGGACTACAAATAAATTCTAGCGCAGCGTTTGGTGGGCAGTTAGTGGAAAGATCTTCATCACAGAAACAGCGGAACCGGGTTCATACTACTCCAGTAAGTGGTTGTCATCAGTAAAAATGATAGTGACCGAAATTATCCGATAAGCGCAAATGAAAAATACGCAACAGAACAACAACTGTAACACACTTCTCCATTTATTAAGTAATCAAAGGGAGAAACAGATCTAAACTCAAACTACCCCATACGGAGATAGCAACGTCCTGGTCGAGTCGGCGCACGGTTACAATCACAATGATGTCACCAATCAGGCCTTAAGAGCCGCTTTAGTATGTTCCTGCTGAATTCGTTGTTGTAGCTTCAAAATTTGTTCTCGTGCACAATCTTGCTGTTTCTCCAAATCGGATATTCGTGAATCCTGACGTTTGCTGAGGCCTGTTAAAACGAAAAAGGAGTAACCTACATTTCGGAAGAAATGAATTCGATCCGTTTCTTGATAGTTTCCGTTGCATCTTGTAAGTTTTGCTTGATAAGACAGGGGCCGATCAATCGGTAAATACTGTTGGATTCACTGAGATGACTCAAATCTTCATTGACATTTTCGTTTTCAGAGAGCTGAGCATTTAACTGACGATGAGCCTGTAAACAACGCTGTATTTCTTTCTGGATTCCCTGCACTTTTTCGACTTCCGAATTTAACTTTCGATAGACCCCATCCATCGTGAACTTGCTGTAAAAGGAAAAGGATGGAAATATGTATCGCATTCGCAAGGTGGATAGATAGAGCAAAATTACAATGTCAGTAGATAAGATCGTGATCGAATGCAAGGATATATGGAGCAAAAGCCAAGCAGTGAAAGGAGAATCGCACTGCAATACAGTGAGGACGAAAGATAACTAAACGAAACGCCGCCAGCTAGAAGATAAAAGCATTAGAACAATTAGCATTTAAGGTAAGAAACGACACACCTACCACGATTTTTAAATAAATCGCGTAAGTAGGGATGTTGTTTGACACAACCTTTCAACTTACTTCGAAAACCCATGTATAGTAGATTAATAATAACAAAGGCAGGGTCATCGCCAATTATTCCCTCGCCATGCAAATCTTATCCAAATACAAGTGCGCATGGATATGAGTTTCACTCTGACAACGGACAGACTACATAGTCTACGCGCGGGCTAAGATGTATGAGGTGGGACAAAGAAACTCACAGCACGAACGTCACGGATGTCGGCTCCTAGCCATATCAACAAGCGTATCCAGCCAAACTTGTTCATCGTCTTTCGGACCTCAATCAGGGAGCCAAAACGCTCCAATTGAGGCCAGGTTCGAAGTGAGGGCCTTCATTCCTCTTGACCAAGCTATCGTTTGACCTCCTCTCCTCTTCCAACCGCAACCACGGCGTGCAAACAATGCACGTCGCGGGAGTCGGGGTAGTGACATGAGTAACATGCGACCGAGCCATCGCAGCCTGGTGCGTGAAATGACTGTGCTGAGCGGTTCATTTCCTTTTTCTGTGCCGCAAACAAGGTGTCGAACACGCTCGTTGCTCACCCGGTCTCCCCATCAGATGTGAGCCAAATTGCGAAGGCACCGGTGGTCGAACGTAACTAGCCTCTATATGTCCGCTGATCTGAGGGGCCAGGTTTCACAACCGTACAGTAGGGTCGAACGTACCGTTGTATTGTAAACTCTACCATTCAGAGCGAGTGATGTCGCGTCGGTTTCATAAGTGGCGAAGGTTAGCACGAGCGCCTCGAGCTTTGCTATACGGTTCACGACATCACGTTCAATCACACGGGCGCTGAAACAACTTCCCAGGTAGTTGAGTTTCTGAACGACTTCTAGCTGATCCCCACCAAAGGTCAGCGAAGGAGGCGGTCCAAGCCAATCCTGGAGGAATGCTTTGCACTTCCAGGGTGCGAAGCAAAGCCCAAAGTGAAGGACAACCACTGCCAATCTGTCCAGTGCAGCTTGGGACGTTTGTGAGCTGTCACAGATTAGGGCAATATCGTCAGCATACTCCAACCAAAAAAGTCGTTCTCATGAGAGCAGATCCACACCTAATAAATTGTGTCCTGAAAACGCGATTTAAATTACTTAGTCAATAGCGACGTTGAAGAGAAAAGGTGACAGCTAGTACCCTTGCTTCACACTGCCGGAGATATTAAAGGGAGACGACGGCTTGCCGTAAGCCCTCAAACTGCATGAGATACGGGGATGTAAGGATCGGATAACATAAACTTATATCTCAGGCAAACCACTTACAAGCAGACAGTCCCAAAGTGCACATCCATCTACCGAATCGAAGGCATCTTTTACGTCAAGAAACACGAGAACGGTGGGTCGCCAATAAACATGGCGGTGCTCCAACAATCGACGCAAGGTAAAGATGTGGCCGATGCATCCCCGACCTCGACGAAACCCGGCTTGCTCTTCACGAATATGGCTTTCACGAGTGCCAGTCAGTTTGTGAAAGATGACAGAGGCGAGCAATTTGGAGGCGATGGAGATCAGACTGATTCCTCTATGGTTGCCGCATTCCGATCGTGAGCCTCCCTTGAAAATTGGGACAGTTTCCTGCTCCCACAGTTTCACTAGTAACTCGTATAAATCATCCACAAAAGCACGTCCCCCGAATTTAAAGAGGGCTAGAGGAAGACCATCTGGTCCTGCGACTTTATTTAACTTCAACAGTGCGATCTCAGGTCCGACTTCTGAGCGAGAGGGTGGATATAAAAAGGGACAGCCCACGGAGCGGGGCGATCAGTGACCGGCGAGAAATCTAACAATTCCGACCGATTAAATTGCCTTTCAAAGTGCTCAGCCCAACGCTCCAAGCGTGTTGACAAGTTGTGGATAGGCTGTCCACTCTCGTCACGTATAGTTTCACTAACAGCACGTCTCCTGCTGCCCGTTTCCCGTATCAGCTGGAATAGCTTACGATGGTTACCGAACGCAGCGGCCATTTCCATCTCTGAAGCACGATGAGATCACCAGAATTCGCGGTCTCTCTTCAGGCTAGGACGGAGTTTTGCCTGGAGCTCTTTGCGAGTTTCATTGTGTTCGCTCCCAGCCGGAATATGCCGGCGAGCATCGATAAATTTCTGAGACTGCGAAGAGACCCAATGTCCGCGATCACGCAGTTTCAACGATACGGTGCAGACGTTGATGGCGATCTTCAGGGACACCTCAACCTTGTTCAACGCCCGCTTCCAGTGCCTACAAATAGTCAAGCGGGACGCCGACGATTTTGTCACTTACGCTGGCCTCCCCAATCTTGTGGCCATTTCAAGCTCGGATCTCTTACTGAAGACCAGTTTCGATGCCTAATTTTCGTCTGTAATCTCTAGCCACCACGCGATGTAGATATGCGAACCAGATTACTGGCTAAGATCGATTCGGACCCCGACATCACACTGGCAGAACTGGTGCACGTATGCGAGCGGTTACACAATCTGAAGCACGATACTGAAATGACTCAGCTAACTGGCAGACGTCGTTCTATGCCCATGGTTGATGCTACCTAGTCCAAGCAGAAATCACCATCGACGTCAGCCACTGCTAGCCACCCCAGTCCGAAGAACCTCCTATACACCTGTCGCTACTGTTGTTCGTGGCACTACCACAAGTTCTGTCCACTCAGACAACACCGCTGCCGACGGTGTCACGCAATCCGACATCAAGAAAGTTTCTGTCAGTTGCCGCCACTTAATAAGAACAAGTAAGCCCAAGTTAACAAGTCTCGCAAACGGCAAATTCCAAAACGATCGGAAAATCATCTCGTTTACTCGTCACATTATAACTCAATGCCGATACACAAACAGAAGAATGGCTTGGTTCATATCAATGGAAATCCAGTTCGTTTGCAACTTATCACAGCCTCTGACATCACGTTTATCTCGAGGAGGCTCTGGCTCTCCCTTGGTAGTAATACGGTTGAATCATCCAGGCGGACAGCCTGTGCTTGTGGTGGCTCAGTGCATTTGACTGGACGAATAGACTGCTAAGTGTCCTTCCGAGGAAACATTATCAAGGCAGTCCGTTACGTTTCTGACTCTAAACTCGACCTACTTGGACTACTGGCTTAAACCTCTTGGTCTCATTAATCTGCCGATACGTTCCATCTGCAACCAAGTGCAGCCCAACATAGTATCCTTGATCCTAACACAGGCTGGCTTGCCGAACAACCTCCTCGTGGTACCAGCTGGGTGGTTCGGGATTTTCCCCTTCCAGCAAATGGTTCGGCGGCAGTGTTCCAGGACGTGGTGAGCTTCCGACTGGCAAGCGTTCTCCCTATAAAAAACCACATATGTCCGTTTAACAACACTGTGACATGGCGGACGTGACTCGCCACTAAATAAAGTCACTGCCCCTTGCTTCATCCTGGCGAAGCATTGTATCCCAGCAGATTTATGCCGTAATTCTGGGGAGCATTGGGCCCCTATTTGACAAAGGAATAAACGAAAGGTGTATGAACTGAGCAATCAGGCACCAACTCCCAATCGGCGCGATTCCATGAATTCGCTCCACTGTCTTGCGGGCAGACTATTCAGCCAAAGGTTGGGGGTGGTGTCGCCTAAGTCAACACCCTACTTCGGCTTGGGCAACCGGGTACCATCTCACCCTCTGAGGAAACCATGGACTTTGATGTTTTGTGTTGTGTTTTCTTTTATTATTTCTGTACCCCATGGTTTCTGATGGCATCATGTCTATTCGTAGACTGTTACAAATATATATATATATATATATATATATATATATATATATGGCTTAACACAATAAATCACCAATCAGTTCTCCGACGTTTTCAAGGAGGGACTTGATATCTGCACCCACACTAAGGTCACGCTTCAACTACAAGCCAACAGCAAACCTGTCTTCCGCCCAAAAAAAACTAGCATCTTACGCTGCTCTGCCGATCGTCGATCAGGAGCTCAGGTGTTAAAGAACAAGTTTCCCAAAATAAAGTTCGAGGGGATCAGCGATAAGGAAATGCGCATTGTTTCCACTTTTGATAAAAGTCTGGAAAAAAGAGTCACTTAAGGAACGATGACCCGCACAACACCAACCAACAACCGTTCCTCTCCAGAACGAACTTATGTCACTGTGGATGCCCCTATTGCATCTGGCTTCCTTCATCGTCAAACACGCGCTGGTCATAAACTGATCACATTGCCATAAATCAGGAGTGACGAGGCGGCGTACGCGATTTCCGCTAAATTTCATCGACTTATACCATCATCATCATCAATACACTTTAGTTAGGGTAAGAAACACCTCAGCTAACGTGCCGCAATATATAGAAGTTACAAAAAAGTACGCTGCAAAAAATGCAAAGGCAAGTAATATAAAGTTAAAAATGCTAGTATGTAATTCGTATGTGATTGGAAGTGACGGGGAACCTAAAGGGAACAGGATGGACAATGAAAATCAAAACAAAAACTGCACCGGGCACGCTCCTAGCCATATCAGCAAGTGTGTCCAACCATACGTGCTAATCGTCCTTAGGACCCCAACCAGGCAGGCGGGATGCACTAACCGACGCCAACTTCGAAGGTAGGGTTCTCATTTCTCTCGACCAAGTCATCGCTTGGCCTCCTCTCCTCTTCCAACCGCATCCACGGCGTGTAAACAATGCACGTCGCGGGAGTCGGTGTGCTGGCATGCGCAACACGTAGCAAAACCATCGGAGCAGGGTGTGAAATAATGGTGCTAAATAGTTCGCTAGGTCTTCCTGTGCCAAATATGCGATGCCGAACATGTTCATTGCTCACGGGGTACTCCCAACAGACATGAGCCAAACAACAAAGGCAGCGATGATCGAACGTGACGAGCCTCTTTGTGTCTGTCGACTTGATGGGCCAGGTTTCAAAACCGTATAAAAAGGTTGTACGGATGGTTGCATTATAAACTCTGCCCTTCAGGGCCAGTGATGCCGCGTCTGCGCTACAGGAGGCGGAGATTGGCAAAAGCATCTCAAGTATTTGCTATACGGTCCGTAATCTCATCCTCGATCCTATGGGGCGTTAATATAGCTGCTCAGATACTCGAATTCCCGAACGACTTTTAACTGATCACCACCAAGAGTCAGCGCAGCATATGGATTCCTGCCAATCTTGGAGAAGTACATTTCATGGAGCGGATAATAGCCCAAAACGATAGACAGCCAATGCGAATCGGTCCAGTGCAGCTTGGCATGTTTGGGAGCTGTCACAGATTAGGGCAATATCGTCCGCATACACAAAGTGAAGAAGTCGCTCACCAGGAAGTAGCTCCACACTTTCTCGGTCGTGTCCAGCGAATGCTGTTTCCATGACTTCGTCAACCGCAAAGTTAAATAGGAAAGGTAACAGCGGACTACCTTGTCTCACACCGCTGGTGATACTGAAGGGTGGCAACAGTTTGCCATAAACCCTCACTCTGCCCGAACTATGCGCGTACATCGATTTGATAATGTTCACGTATTTATCAGGCACCCCTTTCTCAGTAGACAGTCCAAAGAGCACATCGATCCACCGAATCGAAGGCATCTTTTACGTCAAGAAACACGAGAACGGTGGGTCGCCAATAAACATGGCGGTGCTCCAACAATCGACGCAAGGTAAAGATGTGGCCGATGCATCCCCGACCTCGACGAAACCCGGCTTGCTCTTCACGAATATGGCTTTCACGAGTGCCAGTCAGTTTGTGAAAGATGACAGAGGCAAGCAATTTGGAGGCGATGGAGATCAGACTGATTCCTCTATGGTTGCCGCATTCCGATCGTGAGCCTCCCTTGAAAATTGGGACAGTTTCCTGCTCCCACAGTTTCACTAGTAACTCGTATAAATCATCCACAAAAGCACGTCCCCCGAATTTAAAGAGGGCTAGAGGAAGACCATCTGGTCCTGCGGCTTTATTTAACTTCAACAGTGCGATCTCAGGTCCGACTTCTGAGCGAGAGGGTGGATATAAAAAGGGACAGCCCACGGAGCGGGGCGATCAGTGACCGGCGAGAAATCTAACAATTCCGACCGATTAAATTGCCTTTCAAAGTGCTCAGCCCAACGCTCCAAGCGTGTTGACAAGTTGTGGATAGGCTGTCCACTCTCGTCACGTATAGTTTCACTAACAGCACGTCTCCTGCTGCCCGTTTCCCGTATCAGCTGGAATAGCTTACGATGGTTACCGAACGCAGCGGCCATTTCCATCTCTGAAGCACGATGAGATCACCAGAATTCGCGGTCTCTCTTCAGGCTAGGACGGAGTTTTGCCCGGACCTCTTTGGGAATACCGTGGCTGTGTTGGTCCCCGAGTTCGCGCTGATGAACCTCTAGTCTACCGACCTACGCATTTGATTAACCGGCGAGCTTCACGATATCCGTGGAGTGTTTCTTGTGGAAGTGGTCGTTGAGTTGGTGGTTGAAGTCGTCTTTAGCTTCGTCATGGCTGCAGTCCGTTGGAGCGTACGCCGCCACGATGAACAAGCAGCGCCTACTGGTCCCCTGGCTGGAAGATCGCACTGAGCTTCCCAAGACGACTGCACAAAGTCGACTGTTGACTGGGAACAAGTCAAGGAGCACTGCCTCGGCACGCGCGCTTAACGCAACTCGTGGGCCGGCCTAACCAGAGGCTGCTGCTGTCCCATCTCCAGATGAGCGCAAGGTGAATGTGCAATTGGAACTTGGGGATGGTGAGAGCAGTCGCAGTGTTGTGCTGGAGTCTTGTAAACGGGTTTCCGTTAGGCAGCGAACGTCGATTGAGAGGGTTTCCAAGGTTCCCGCAAGAGGAGCTTGTGAACCAATCTGCATGAACGATGGAACATTGAAAGTAACTAGCTTGAAGAGCGAGCGGGGTACAATAAAAACCTTGCTGTTGGTATTAGAATGTGTGCGATCGGTTCTGAGCGGTTCATTGAGGAGGCCAAAGGTACCGCTTTTATTGTCAATGCATTTTGCGAATCGAAATTAAAGGGGGTTGCCAAAAACAGAAGGGTTGAGTAAACTGTGGAACGAAGAACGTAGTTTGCGGTGCGGTAGAGTGAGGTTTAGCATGCTCGGTCGACAGCACCCCGGCCAGAGAGAGTTCAGAGAGCGAGAGAAGTGAGTAGAGTTGTAAATCCACCATTTCATGTGTTGTGTAGGCATACAGCTTCCCGGGTGCCCAGGCCGAAGAAGGGGGTTGACTTGTGGGGCCCCACCCGGAGCCTTTGGTCATAGGGACCTGACCTGCAAGGCAGCCGGGCGAATTCAGGGAATCACGTCCATTGGGAGCCGGTGACCGATTGCTCGGTTCACACGCCTTTCGTTTGGCTGGTTGTCAAATAGGAGCTCAATACTCCCAGTAATTCAACGTCAAGCGGAGTGATTACAATGCTCCAGCGAGGTGAAGCAAGTGATAGTGACTTTATTTAGTGGCGAATCACATCCGCCACGTCGCAGTGTTTTTAAACGGACATATGTGGTTTTTTATAGGGAGAGCGCTTGCCAGGCGAAAACGCACCACGTCCTGGAACACTGCCGCCGAACCTTTCGATGGAACGGGATAATCCCGAACCTCCCAGCTGGCACCAAGAAGTGGTAGTTCGGCAAGCCAGCCATAGGGTCATGTAAGACAGAGACATCGGGAAGGGTGATAAAAGTGATTTCATTCGTCATAGGGTTTCGGCTTTTTAAGAGCTTAGCCAACTAGCACTTACCCGAAAGTGTATGCGTTTCCCCCGCCACTTGCCTGGCGAAGGGTTGAGTTGTGCTGCTAAAGAACCAGTGAAAAATCGTTTGTCTGTCTGTACTTTTGCGAAGGATTTCCATCTCTTTGGTGATTTTAGGTGGTAGGCTGTCTGCGTATTTTCGAGTTATAGGTCATTTACGCATAAGCGGTGAGACCACGTCAAGACAAGTTCTGATGTTGCTATAGAACTCATTTGCAGCGATTTGAGGGCCAGCAGTTAAGAAGAAACTGTCCCACGGGACGATCTAATGCGATATGCAAATAACTCTCAGTCAGTGAAGGCGTACTCACGATATCATGTTACGGGTTGTACATGTTAACGAGGTTTGGCGGCGGTGAGCTAGACGAAAGTACGATAAGCTTATGGTCGCTGCCGGGAAACACGCTTAGTAGATTGGCGGGCTTTCCCGGTACACGGTACGTGAAGAGGAGATCAAGAATGTGGTCCTCTGGAGTTGGCAACCGTACGTGCTGAATCCAGCCATGGGAACGGACGGAGGTAACAAACGTACCGTACTTTGTAGATGAGGTAGGCATGCCCCAAGAATATTCGGCATGTTGAAATCACCACCTATAAGTTTGTAGTCTGCAGGATGCTCAGAAGCGCATTCAGTAATTTGCCTACAGTGGCTATATCAGAGTTTGGTGGGTTGTAGACGCAGTCGATAAAAAGTCTTTGATTTACACGAGCAGAGACGAAGACCGGATCTTAATGACTGCTCAGATAGGGGTCTGTAAATGGGCAAGCATAGATGTCATTTCTGGTATATATAAGGCATCCGCCGCTATGATAAGCGGATTGAAAGCTGCCGTAACTGTTGTACCTTGCGATCTGGTAGGCAGAAGACGACGTATTTTCATTTAACCATGTCTCAGTGACCAGGATAATGTGCGAGGGGAAAAGTGAATTGATCGTTCGAAGGGTTTGAGTTGTATTAAGGCGTGAGCGGATATTTAGAAATATAACGTCGATGTTGTGCTTGGTAAGTGTTCTGTTTGCAATCTCCTTAAATATGGAGGATAGTGAGGAGAGTGGGCTGACCACGGGGTCGTTGCAAGGTGGCGGGCAGCTTGGAGGCTCAGGGCCAAAGGTAGTAATTGATGGAATATACCTAGCTGGTTTTGTGGAAGCGGACATGGTGTCAGCTGAGGGACAACCGTTGACAGGAAAAAATGGTGTTAGGAGTAGTGGAAGGGGTTGTTAAGAGTGAACCCAACTTCCGATCGGTTGGACTACTTCGTGTAACAAGCGTTAGTACGCTACTCCGATGGTTGCTTATTGTACTGGTCCATGATGCTTCTGCTGCATTTGAAGGTCTACACGACGCACCCAAAAAAGAGGTGGTAGGTACCTTTGAAGGATCAAAAGTATAAATACGAGACACCACCCAAGTGAAAAATCTATTGGATAAGTTAGGAATTGTTCGAATAGTAATGAGCTCTCCGACCAGTGTTTCTAAGGCGAGTTGCTCTGTACAACTCAGTCTAACTGACGCCGGATAAGCATGGATCCTTTTCGGCAATCTTACGGCTCCGACCTTGAGACTTTATATTAGTTGCTTAACAGAAGTTTTTATGGTATCTTGGATATCTACAGAATCAGGAACATTGGATGCAAGGATACTGTAGACCCCTGATGATCTGTTAGACCATGTGGGGTATATAGAGATATTACTAGATGAGCTTGTTTGTTAGCCATGGAGCTCTGGGCAGTATGCAAGCGGTTGTGGGTTTTTCAGTAATACAGTGTTTCCGAGGATTTACTAAAATTTGCTTTTGGGTGGCTAGATTTGTGGAACCATCGTTTATTTGGATTGAATTATGGGGTATCGCATATTCGCCCCCAAGTAATGACCTGGTAGTTAGCCGCGTGTTAATTTGATAAGTCCCTACATCGCTGTGAGAATTCGTCTGGGTGGAGGATAGTCTAGTAGACAGGTCTAGATCGACCACATGCATGTTGGTACTCAGCAAGTGTGTTACATAGTATCTTCTTCAGGCTGGCGCTGCGCTTGTTTTTGAGGACTGTCGCGGCTTGTTTTAGTAATCGGAAGCTGTACGGCATTTGATGCACCTCTTACCATTATTGCAGAGTCAATGGGTTCTACTGTACTAGTGGATGGGGCATTATTTACATTTGTATCTGGACACTGAGTTTGGTTGATAGTACAAAATTTCTTGTGCTTTGAAGGACTTGTAGGTATCATTGTAACATGATTTGGCGTTTCGGCGCAGAGGGTAACGGTTTCGGTTAATGCTTCCGTCGTACTAGTTGCTAAGCTATTACAGAGAGGAGCTACTCCATCTAGGTTGACTTCGCTATGATTAGTATGCTATATTTGGAGGCTGGTGGCACTACCCGTGCTGGTATACAACTCAGGCAGACTGTCAGTAATCGTGGTAATGACTAGGCCACAACCAGAATTCCGAAGACCATCTGAACGTTGCAAAAGCTGAGTTTGCCAAAATTCTCTTTGCAGAGGAGTTGTATCGGTCGTTATCCTTAGTGTTTTGAAGGTGGTGTTCTCTGCTATCTGCGCGCCGTTTTGATAAACTCGTTTGCTGCCAATGAATCAATGAATTAAAAAGCAAGGGACAGTTTTTTCGCGGAGCTTCCTTCCGGAGCCTTATACAGTTGCGCCAAATGCCTTCCATATGATCTGCGGTAAGCAGGAGTTCTTCAGTGATTCCACAAGCAGTTTATCGGATAAGTTGAATGCTATTACATTTCTCGAACATAGCACTCTTTTAGACACTTCTGTTGTAATAGTTTCAATGAACACGCTGACAGGTTTAAGGTGATCCCTATTTGGCTTTACGTCCGCTTGCAGCAGGACAGCCAGAGGTACAAGTGTTTGGAAGGTTGTGTGCAATAGATGCAGTTTGACCTATCTAGGTCATCTTGAATTTGGCAAGTGTGTCGGTCAACGGGTAAATCTGTTTATCCGATTTATTTCTCAACCCATGTAACTTAGTAGGTTTTTGCAAAATTAAGGCCTCAGCAGCTGGTGAATTTTTCTGGAAACCGTGGTAGAGCATGTACGTCTGCCCGACATTATAAACGACTTATAGACGCCTGAGGCTAAGGGGGTGATCCTAGCTAGGGAAGAATTCTATAGGATTGCTCTATGGAACGTAAGCTGAGCTACAGCAAATACTTCAAATATAGAATAATTGGGTTACAAAACGACCGTTCTCGAATTTTTACTGTCTGGAGCGTTCAGATTCCGCGGCGTTATTCGCTTGGGGCACCGTCACTGATCACGTGTGATTTCTCGCAGTTGGAGGTTGATAGGTGGGTTAGATCTCACGGCTACGTTTGTCGATAACAGCCGCAAGTACCAATTCAACGAACGGATCCTGGTGTGCACCTATGGTCAGGTGAAGATGTTGAGTACTGCAGAGTGGGGCCTGGAGATGGGGTGGGGCAGTTGTGCATACACACACAGGTACAAGTGAACGCACGCGCGCACGGTTCAAGCAACTGATCCTCTGGAATCGGCAGACTACCTGATGCACGCTAAGTGAAAAAGGCGTGAATCAACTATACGGCGGTTACCAATCGATAACTGCTGCGACAAACCGTTTGGCGAGGTTGGATTGATAGCAGTAAGCCAGTGGCTGCAATGTATGGTATAGCGGCTTAACTCGTATTGGATGAGCACGAGTTAAGGTGAATCGTATAGTCTGGAAAAATGCTTACAAATGAGAGTAAAATGTTCAACGGGAACTTGAATGTGAAGAAGTTTCGCGCTTGAATTCCTCTAACAAGTCCGTCCAAATCGCCAAAAGTGAATATTCTGGTGCAGCGTTAGGATTACTCCGACAACATTATATCCACATTGTGGAGCTATTAAATTCGAGTGGAATGAGTGTAGGCTCACTGATAAGCGGTAAGATAGTGATGGATTATCCGCAAAACTCTGAACTGGTCCGTTCGCAAGTCACCTTGCGTCAACCTTAGTAAGCCAACCACGGGCCGAACTCATCAAAGTCAAGGCTTAGTGTGAATTTCAAAGAACGTTTACCTACATCGACTCGCATTAGATATCTACTGACTGTCACTGATGAATAAGGCGGATCCCATTTCACATCCGCATGCTTCGATATGTTTGCTTCCATTAATAACAATCGCCACTACAAATTGTTCGCGGTTTTTAGTACACCGGCCTGTATGCATTAGGATCAAGGGCCTTCATTCCTGTCCGCACAGCTCACTGATTTCCCACTGGACAAAACAGTAGTAACTAGTCGAACGACTGTGTTCGACAGGCAATGCAGCGGCTAAATGGAACATCTTAACGGAACTCTTTGGAACACCATACCACTTACTCTACGAGCCAGTAATCTGGCAGCTTCGTAATGGGAATCATGACAAGTTGCATGAATTAGTTAAGATCGTCTTGCCGCATTGTGAAACAATTTGGAGCGGAACGACAAGATTAACCCGTGAGTGTTCCTTCTTCAGCGCGTCGCCGAATTAGGATTTGACGAAGTGCTTTGAAATGTGAATAAACATAAAACAAGGACCACATAAAAACCTGGCCAACCAATTACTGCCCACGCATCCTGCACTCGCAATCCCTGTTGGACCAGTTAGATGAAGATAAAACAGTAAAATCAGAAGGAAAGAAGACAAACGTAACTAAATAACTATGTAACCATGATGTGTGAACTACGAAAAAAAAACTGAAATCTGAAGACGAGCGTCATATAGAAGAAAGGAGTGGCTTGGTGTTGTCAACCAAGAGCGTCGAGTTGACACACACAACGCTTAACTGTTGATTTCCAAACCAAGCAATCTGGGGGCGAGTTATAACACTAGAGAACTCAAAGCGACAGATAAGCTGTGTTGCGCAGCTTTAATGGGTGACCGCGGAGACTAAGTGACTTAGCGGGATTAAATAGTTAAGTCCGGGTTAATCTTTCTCGTCAAAATACGATAACAGAGGATCAAGGCCCCTCTAATCCTCCGGTAGTGCATGGAGGAATCTCCAAAACAAAGCAAACGTTCGGGATACGTTTGTCTCCGTAAACCGTGCACTAACCTAGTAGCTAATCGTAATACCCACTCTAAGTCTATTTTGTCTGGAAATAAAAGCGAAAATTGGTAGCCCAGTTTGTTCTGGTGGCAATCTAACTGTCCTCCAAACTTGACAATTTTGTTGAAATGAAGTTTGGACACAGTAACTCGAGGAGAGGTACAAAAACCAAGAACAGCTTCACAAGCATGTCGGCGGTGAGGGCTCCGAAGGAGAGGCAAACAAACCACATCTATGGAACCACCACCAGCAGCTTTCTTCAAACTGTCACCAAGAAGACAGTTCTGTACCATCGTTGCTGATGCAGCTACCAAGGTAAGTGAAGTTATCAAATACCTCGAGTTCTTCGTTGTCAATGGACAAGAGGTCATCAAGTGGTTGGTGGTCCCATAACAACACATTGTAGGTGTGAAGCGCATGGTAAATGATGGGACCACTCTAAAGCGGTTAACTTGCCGAACAAACTCCTCATGGTACCAGCTGGGTGGTTCGGGATTATCCCGTTCCAACGAATGTTTCGGCGGCAGTGTTCCAGGACGTGGTGTGTTTTCGCCTGGCAAGCGTTCTCCCTATAAAAAACCACTTATGTCCGTTTAACAACACTGCGACGTGGCGGATGTGACTCGTCACTAAATAAAGTCACTGCCCCCTTGCCTCTGAGTGGCATTTTAATTCAAGGGTGTGTTGGGTCCCTGGTCTTTCACGGACCGAAAGATGTATGAACCGCTTGTTTGGTCACCGGCTCCCAACGGGTTGCGATACCCTCATATCGCCTGCTGGCTTGTAGGTTAGATTCTGTATCAAAGGCTCGGGGTGGGGCCCCCTAAGACAAGCCTTTACTTCAGCCTAGGCAACCGCTGAGGAACTAGGGATGGATTATATTTCTGCTTTCATTGCTATAGCTGATGGCTATCCAGTCTCTGCTGCTCAACATCCGCCCACAGATAGTCCCGCGTCCCGTTCCTTAACTACATCTATGTCTTCTTCGGTCAGCGCCAGCAACAGCTCACTGATCGCATTTGACAGAGTTCTGAGTCAAACTTTTGGTGTTCGTTGCCCGGTGATCACGACATTCTCACACTCCACCAAAGTCCAGGCTTTCCTTCGACCTGGTTCTCCATTCGGCCATGCAGCGTTCAATGTGCGTACTCCGATACAGATTGGACAACAATCATGCCTAGCCCGCACCGTTGATACACTCAGTGGACATCTGTTGCCTTTCCGAAACTAGATTACAAGACGCCAGTACCGTCATCACAACAAACTCTCCGGCAAACTTTGACGTCAAATACCAATTGCCTCTTTCCGGAGCCCCAGAGTACACCACTTCCGGTCAAGCTAATGTTGGGGTTGCACTGAGTGACCGGGCTAAGGCCGCTTTGCTTGACTGAATCCCAGTCAACAGTCGGCTATACGCAGTCAGACTACGAGGTTCATGTAAGTTAAGTAAGCGACGAGATGTTACGGGTGCCTTGTTTGTCATCTCCGTCTACGCTCCTACAGACTGCAGATAGAATGCAGTCAAGGATTGCTTTTACTAACAGCTAAATGAGCTTCTGTGTTCCCCGAAAAAGTCTAACATTGTCATTCTTGCCGGAGATTTTGACGCACGTGTCACCAAGCGAGCACTATCTTGGGGATAGTTTTGACCTCGGTAGCAGTCGATCAGACAATGGAGACAAACCACTGATTCTTTGTTCTGATCATCGCTAGTTTCTTTCGAGCACGTTTTCGGCAGTCGAATAGACAGACTGCTACATGGCGTCGGCCTTCTCAAACACAAGTGTGGTCCCAAGCTTGACCACATAGCAGTAAGCCACAGATGGCGCGGATGCGTAATAGACTGTCGATCGTACTGGTCAACCTGTCTGGACTCCGATTACGCACTGGGTCACGCTAAGAATTGCATGCGTTTCGGAGGAAAATCTAGACGTACGCACTACCGATCGAACGTCGGAAATCTGCAACAACCTGCGACGTTATGCAAGTACCAGACTACTCTGTCAACACTGCTTACTTTATCCTATGATGATAGTCTCAATTCGCAATTGGATGCGCATCAAAAAGGCCTCAATTTCTGCCAGTACTATCAGTTGTGGAATTGCTTGTCACCCGCCGAAAAGCTGGATCACCATTGCCTCCTTGTCGCTGATACCTAGACGCTGCTTGATCCCAGCCGATACCATCTGTAGTGAGGAAAGTCGATCCCTGGATCGAGCATTGCGTAGGAGCTTACAAAAGAACCGTGATACCTGGTGGGGTGAACGTGCTAGAGAGATGGAACTTGCTAATCTCTCTGGTAATATAAGAAAACTGTTCCACCTCATTTAGGTCACGAAGGCTTCCGATGTTAAGTAAGCGAAACAATCTGCGAAGAAGACGGCTCCCTAATCACTAATCTTCAACGGCGGTTGGAGCGATGGGCCGCACATTTTCGTTCGCAGTTTTCCTAGTCGCCAGCTCTATCTGTTTTCCCTGTGATGCGCACCGGTGATGAATATACTATCCGTAGTGATCTTCACTCTCACCAGGAAATCTGGTGGGAACTATGCTGCCTAAAGCGTTAGAAGGCACCGGCATTTATGGTCTACCTCTTGCTCTATTAAAGATGAGGGTTATTCGCCGGTTCGAGAACTCACCGCTTTGTTTTCAAAAGTCTGGGCAAAAGAGGTGTCATCATTCTAGAGTGAATCGATAGTCGTTGCCATCTTCAAAAAGGGCCCGCGCTCCAATTACAGGGGCAAAAGTTTGGTTCCGGTTGTTTCCAGGATTCTGGTATCTATCATCCTTCGCAGATTATCCTCAAAGCGTGAATTACTAAAGCGAGAAGAACTGGCTGGGTTCCGCCCTGGTTACGGCTGTATCGATCAGATGTTCACACTCCGCCAGATTTGCGAGCTCCGCCATGTGTATCAAAAGCCAAGGATTGTTGCGTTCCCCGACATCCGTGTTGCCTACGATTCTGTCGACAGGGCTGCAGTGTGGCACTGTTGAGGAATGGCATTCCCGGAAAGTTCGGTTCCGTACTGCGTGCTCTGTATGGTCTGACTTCGGGTAGAGTTAAGGCTTATAGAATGCTTTCGCCTTCCTTTGTTGTCACCATAGGAGTTCGACAAAGATGCCTTATCTCACCATTCCTCTCCAATTTTGTCATGCAGAATGTCCTCAATAATGCGCTGGAAGACTTGTTGAACGCTAGCGTTGAGCTCTTCCCAGGCAGTCAGGTGGTTGATTTGGATTACGCTGATGATATCGTCTTGCTGGGTGACGGTCCGCAGGCCGTCCAACTTACGCTTAACCGCTTGGCGAATGAAGCATCGAAGCATGACATTCACTTTTAATCATGTAAGTGAAAAGCGCTTCTCAAGACAGGCATATGTCTTTACTTGCACACACCATGGTGAGACGCTTGAAGTTGTACTGAGTTTTGTCTACCTGGGAAGCTACATCACTGCTGGTGGGACTGTTGGAAATGAGATTTCGATGCGCATCTCAAGAGCCCGTCTCGCCTTCTCCAGGCTGAGGCATTTATGGCGCCGCCATGACATCCGTCTCTCCATCAAAGGGCGGGTTTCTACAGCGGCCGTCCACGCTGTACTGTTGTACGGTTGCGAGAATTGGCCTGCTCGTACCGATGACCTGCGCCGACTGTCTGTCTTCGGGAACCGTCGCTTGCGGTCCATCGCATGTGTGGGGTGGCTGTAAGACGTAACCAACGTTGAAGTCAGACAGCGTCTTCGGTGGAGGCAGCCACTCCCTCGAGGCGCATGTCTCGCCGCGCCAACTACGATGGCTTTGACACGTACTGCGTATGTCCGTTCAGCGTCTTCCGCGTCGTGATTTGTTCGCGGTAAATGGACAGGGCTGGAGGAGACAGTGTGGTGGACAGTTTACAACTTGAAGCAGGAGGAGAAAGCTGACAAAAGAACTTGTCTCGGTTGGTTCATCTCGACTCCCTGGATGGCGTCTCAAAGATGTTGAGTGACGCTGGCTCAAAACTTTGGAAGTTATGGCTCAAAACCAAAGTCAGTGGCGGTCGCGTATCACTGCATTTTGCAATGTGGCATCAACTTGCTGAGTTGTGTGGGCAAGGTGATTGCCCGAATCCTGCTCAGTCGCCTCGTCAGTCAGGTTGTGGAACCTAACGTGGCGGAAGAGCAGTGTGGATTCCGTTCGGGTCGCAGCACTATAGATATGGTGTTTGCGGCTCGTCAGTTGCAAGAGAAGTGCAGAGAACGACACCAGCCATTGTACTCGCTTTTTGTTGATTTCACCAAGGCATCTGATACGGTGAACCGCGAGGCATTGTGCCTGGTGTTGGGTAAGTTTGGTTGCCCGTGCAAGTTTGTGAGTTTAGTTGGATGTCTGCACAGTGGTATGCGAGCGAGGGTGCAGCTGAGTGAAGAGACCTCGGATGATTTTGCAGTCGTCTCTGGTGTGAAGCAAGGATGTGTCTTAGCTCCTGCCCTGTTTAATATATATCTTCATGCAATGATGTCTTGCGCTTTTGATGCCACTTGTGCTTACGATGTGCGTGTGGAGCACCGTATTGATGGTGCGTTGCTGAACATCCGTCGTTTCGGTGCGAGAACTCTAGTCTGTGAGACAACTATCCGGATGTTGCTGTTTGCTGACGACTGTGCGTTGTTTTCACACAGCGCGGATGAGTTGCAGCACATGACTAGTGCTCTGGTTTCGACAGCGGCCAAATTCGGGCTCACCATCAACACAAGCAAAACTGTCTGGCTCTTTCAGCCTTCACCGGATGTGCAATCTTCAATATTGCCGCAAATCAGCATTGGTGCTGGAGTATTGGAAACCACCTCCCGTTTCAGCTACCTTGGGAGTGTGATGTCGACTGATCAGCAGCTACACAGTGAGCTGCGTATTCGCGTGTCGAAGGCAGCGGCATTCGGGAAGCTTGAGTACCGAGTGTGGAACAACCATCAGCTTAGCATTGGCACGAAGCTGATGGTGTACAAATTCATGGTACTGTCCGTTCTTCTATACGGCAGTGAAACGTGGACGATGTACCGTCGGGATGTGCGATATCTCGAGCGGTTCCATCAGCAGTGTCTGCGACGGAATTTGCGCATCGGCTGAAGCGCCAGACTTGCAGACACGGAAGTGTTGCGCCGAAGTGGGATGTATGCAGTGGACTGCATACTTTTATTGAGGCACCTGAGATGGCTTGGTCATGTGAGCCGCATGGATTCGACGCGGATACCGAAACAACTCTTATACAGTCAGCTGAGTATTGGGAAGCGGCACGTGGGGAAACCAAAGTTACGTTACCAGGACATGATTAAAGTGAGCCTCACACGTTCTAACCTTGATTGCAGATCATGGGAATCGAAGGCGGTTGATCGTGGTGCATGGCGCGATCTAATCACGAAGGCAGTTGCTGAAGTGCGGGAGAAAGCCCTCATGCATGCAGAGAAGCGGCAAGCACCGATGAATTGTACTCCATCGACATCAAGCGCATGGTGCTGTAGAACATGCGGTCGCGAGTGGCTTAGTCAGGTAGGCTTAGTGAGCCATGAGCGAGGCCACTCGGGACCACAACAGAAGCGACGACTGGTTCTGCAGAGAACAAAGGCAGAACCAGCGCAGCGTTTGTAGGTACGCTGCATTCGATTTAATAACCGCGTGATTGCATGCTAAGTCTCTTTATTTCAGGTGGTGGGTTTTCAATTTTGCCTTAATGCTTTTCTTTCTCATATAAATGTCTACCTGTACTCTATTCCATTAACTTGCACACCTCGCTTAAGCCAATTGTATTCGATTTCCATAACATTCCTGTGTTCGTGGCATTTCCGTATAGTATACTTTCTCACCTCGTGAACTTATCTAGGATTCGTTTGTAAACAACTTATTTCATATATATATATATATATATATATATATATATATATATATATATATATATATATATATATACATATATATGGTTGGCGGCATCCGGTTTCGGATTTGCCTGTCACTGTGGCAAGCCACAGCACGCGTACGCCTACAGAGGGACCATGGATGGCTTGCGCTGTACCACCCACAGCTCCAACCACACACCCCATATCCAGTGTAAACCCGAAAGAATAAGACCGGGAGGCATGCGGATGGGAACCACGTGTCATCAACGGAGCCGGCCCACATTCCTTCACAGGCAAACACAAGCACAGGGTATTTGGGACTCAAGCGCACACAAGGCGATGGCTGAACCGTAGTCCGCTCCACACTGACTGCATGGAACCACTCTTTGATCCTAACACGGCCACAAGGACCGTGCACCCTGTCCCCTCCAGCAACGACCAGCTGTCTCCTGGAGCCAGTATGGACGAGGTAGTGGGTAATAGACAGGTAGGCACCTTGTCAACATGCACATCAAGCGCATCCACACCGGGGATATCAAACAACAGCCAAGCAATTGAAAGAAAGAAAAAGAGAAAAACTCGATTAATGCATAAGGAAACGGTGATATAAACCCTAATTAAATAGCATATGTAATAAGTTGATTACAAACAAATCCTAGCTAAGTGCACGAGGTCAGAAAGTGTTGCGGGCCCGTCAAAAATCCCCGCAAAAAAAACGCGCCAGTAACTCCGGCATAATGGCTGTGGGAAGCGGAGTCCAATTTCTCCCCACAACGCAGCAGTGTTCAGCCACTCCGAGGAGCGTCCCAACTGCGAACCTTTTGACAATGCTCATTTGCAATCTACCACCTCTGCGTGGGGACTGTTTTTCCTAACTTAATAACCCATAGCACTGACTGGGATCGCCTTTTGTCGGTCGTAAAAGAGCCTACAGAGGACCACTTGTCTTTTCTTTCTCTTCGCCTCAGTTGGGAGTCGGTCGGGTCACGTGATTGCGTGTGAGTCGTTAGCTGGCCAGCCTTCGCGTCTAAGTCATTAGCGCGCGTCTATCATACCCCCTATTGTGTGCGTCCGTTTTCGAGACCTCAGCGTCTATACGAACAAGTGCGGCTAAGATCGTTCCCACGCTCGTTCAATTTTCCGTCTCACCGGCTAAGCTAGCGTCATCGTAGGCGTGCTCCAACCGTGCGAGCGACAATCTTGTCACGCAATTACCTCAAGAGGCGGCGTTCCCTCAATCATAACAGTGGCGACGCAATTATAACAGCGGCAACGACTAAGGCAATCTGCTCAATTATAACTGAAAGTATAGTTCACGGAATGCCACGAACACAAAAATGTTATGGAAATCGAATACAATTGGCTTAAGCGAGGTGTGCAAGTTAATGGAATAGAGTACAGGGAGATATTTATATGAGAAAGAAAAGCATTAAGGCACAAACTGTAAACCCACCACCAGAAATAAAGAGACATAGCATGCAAGCAAGCGGTTAGTAAAACGAATTCAGCGTGCCTACAAACGCTGCGCCGGCTCGCCGTAATTCTCTGTAGGACCCGTCGTCGCTTCTGTAGTGGCCCCTAATGGCATAGCTCATGGCCCACTAGACATTTATATGAGAAAGAAAGGCATTTGGAGAGAACCGAAAACCCACCACCTGAAATAAAGAGACTTAGCATGCAATCACGCGGTTAGTAAATCGAATTCAGCGTACCTACAAACGCTGCGCCCGTGCTCCCTACGTTCACTGCGGGACCCGTCGTCGCTTCGGCAGTGGTCCCGAGTGACCTCTCTCATGGCTCACTAGGCCTGCCTGACTAAGGCACTCGCGACCGCATGTTCTACAGCACCATGCGCTCGATGTCGATGGAGTACAATTCATCGGTGCTTGCAGCTTCCGCAACTGCCGCTTCTTCTCTGCATGCATGAGGGCTTTCTCCCGCACTTCAGCAACTGCCTTCGTGATTAGATCGCGCCATGCACCACGATCAACCGCCTTCGATTCCCATGATCTGCAATCAAGATTAGAACGTGTGAGGCTCACTTTAACCATGTCCTGGTAACGTAACTTTGGTTTCCCCACGTGCCGCTTCCCAATACTCAGCTGACCGTATAAGAGTTGTTTCGGTATCCGCGTCGAATCCACGCGGCTCACATGACCAAGCCATCTCAGGTGCCTCAATAAAAGTATGCAGTCCACTGCATACATCCCACTTCGGCGCAACACTTCCGTGTCTGCAAGTCTGGCGCTTCAGCCGATGCGCAAATTCCGTCGCAGACACTGCTGATGGAACCGCTCGAGATATCGCACATCCCGACGGTACATCGTCCACGTTTCACTGCCGTATAGAAGAACGGACAGTACCATGGATTTGTACACCATCAGCTTCGTGCCAATGCTAAGCTGATGGTTTTTCCACACTCGGTACTCAAGCTTCCCGAATGCCGCTGCCTTCGACACGCGAATACGCAGCTCACTGTGTAGCTGCTGATCAGTCGACATCACACTCCCAAGGTAGCTGAAACGGGAGGTGGTTTCCAATACTCAAGCACCAATGCTGATTTGCGGCAATATTGAAGATTGCACATCCGGTGAAGGCTGAAAGAGCCAGACAGTTTTGCTTGTGTTGATGGTGAGCCCGAATTTGGCCGCTGTCGAAACCAGAGCACTAGTCATGTGCTGCAACTCATCCGCGCTGTGTGAAAACAACGCACAGTCGTCAGCAAACAACAACATACGGATAGTTGTCTCACAGACTAGAGTTCTCGCACCGAAACGACGGATGCTCAGCAACGCACCATCAATACGGTGCTCCACACGCACATCGCAAGCACAAGAGGCATCAAAAGCACAAGACATCATTGCATGAAGATATATATTAAACAGGGCAGGAGCTAAGACACATCCTTGCTTCACACCAGAGACGACTGCAAAATCATCCGAGGTCTCTTCACTCAGCTGCACCCTCGCTCGCATACCACTGTGCAGACATCCAACTAAACTCACAAACTTGCACGGGCAACCAAACTTACCCAACACCAGGCACAATGCCTCGCGGTTCACCGTATCAGATGCCTTGGTGAAATCAACAAAAAGCGAGTACAATGGCTGGTGTCGTTCTCTGCACTTCTCTTGCAACTGACGAGCCGCAAACACCATATCTATAGTGCTGCGACCCGAACGGAATCCACACTGCTCTTCCGCCACGTTAGGTTCCACAACCTGACTGACGAGGCGATTGAGCAGGATTCGGGCAATCACCTTGCCCACACAACTCAGCAAGTTGATGCCGCGATAATTTGTGCATCATTGCTTGCTACCTTGCCCTTGTACAGTGGTAGCACAAGGGCATCCTTCAGCTCAGGAGGCACCTCCTCATCAATCCACACGCGTTGCACCAAGTGGTGCAGCGCAGTCAACAACGCGGGTCCGCCGTGTTTCAATACTTCGGGCGGGATCCCGTCGGCTCCGGCACACTTGCCGTTTCGCAGCTGAGCAAGTGCTCTCTGCGTCTCATCCAGTGTCGGCGGATCCGCCAGATCCGCCTTGACATCGTGCTGCTACAGGCCGTTCAATGTAGGCCAGTCGATCTCTGAACGGTTGTTCAAGAGACATTCAAAGTGTTTCCGCCAGACCTGCATTATGTCTGCAGCCTGGGTGCAGGTAGCGCCTGAACTACCATCGATCAGTGTCCTCAGCGGCTCCAATCTCGGTCCATACACCGCCTTCAAGGAGTCAAAGAATTCCTTGTGTTCGCGGCGTTCGGCGTAGCATTCCATCTGCTTCGCCTTCTCCGTCCACCATGCATTTTTAATGCGACGGAGCTCTCGGGTCAGTCGCCGTCGAAGTTTGCGAAACTGAGTACTCTTCCCCAAGTCACTGGGGTCTGCAACATGTGCAGCAAATGCTGCATTCTTCTCCGACACCAATGCGCCGATCGTCGCATGGTTGTCATCAAACCAATCAGGCCGTTTACAGTTTGCGCGCCCAATGGTCTCCTCGGCAGCAGCTGTCACCTGATCGCGAATGTGGTGCCACAGGTCGCCCACTGTGGCTATGCAGTCCACATCACACAGGCGTGCAGCCATCGCCTTCTCCAGCTCAGTAGGTTTCGCCACAGTACCGAGGGAGAGAATGTTAAATTTACGCCGATTCACGGCGGGAGTGCAATACATCGATTTACGAAAATATAGGTACAGTTTGGTCCGAACCAATTTGTGATCAGTGCCACACTCAGCTCCACGCAGTACACGTGTCATGCGCACTTCACGCATATCACGCTGACGTACGATGACATAGTCGAGCAGGTGAGCGTGACCACTCCGTGGGTGCGTCCAGGTTGCTATTTCACTCGCACTCAGTGCAAACCGAGTGTTCGTGATCGTCAGGCCGTGAGTCACCATCATCATCATCAACAGCAGTACATCAGCCATTTGAACTGATGCTTCGCTGCCATACAACCATGAGGAACTATGAAATAAAGAATAAGAAGAGGGAGAGGAGGGGGACTTACCTGAAAACCTTAGTGCCCTAAGGAAACATTCAGGGTCAAGGCGCCTACACCTTGTGTAGACAACATTCCGTCACAAACAGCTGGCTATCGTGCAACGATAAGGGGGCATCGGCGAGACAACTTCCTTGCGGCATTCACTGCCACGCCATTCCTTGCAGATAACTCAGCACAAAACACACTTTAAACAGACAATCCGATTAGGAGACGGCAGCAGACGCGCCACTGATGTCGGTTGCGAGCCATATCCTGTAAAGTCTCGAGCCAAGCACAAGGTGAGTCACGTGGACTCCAATCCGGAAGGCGAGACGGAACAACGACACCCAGTTTGGTCGTCAGTGACTTCATTTCCCGCTGCCAAATCAACTTCTGTCCACGTCGAGCCTTGCGACATCCTTCACCTGGAAGACTGAAAAAGGCCGTGAGTGGCACACAGTGAGAGCAGCCTGTCACCGTTCGCATTCGCTGAACCAATGCCATGCGCACCGATAACATCTGTCCACGCTGATGCATCACACCCAACGCGCGCGTTGAAATTACCCAGCAGAAATAGTGGGCAGCTCCTCGGCACAGACCGTATCACGGAGGATAGCTCAGTGTAGAACTGATCACGCGTGTCATCAGGATAACACATGGTCGGACCGTACGTGCTTATAAAAGTAGCAAACTTACCGCTTCCGAGTCGTAGGCGAATAGTCACCAGTCGCGCGCTGATGCCCGTTGGTTCACCCACCAGCTGGCCATTCAGGCGATCGGATATTGCAAATCCGACCCCATGTTCACGTGGTGCTGAGGCGGCGTTCCCCACTCAATGGAATGTGTAGCCAGCACCTGCTTCATGTAACTTACCTTGCTCAGCGAGCCGTTTCACTGAGCGCCGCAATATCGATGTGGTAGCGCGCCAGCTCCATCGTGCCCAGTGCAGTGCGTCGCTAGGGGCGCTCGCTGGAGTTCCGGTCCAGTAGTGTGCGCACGTTCCAGCACCCGATGCTGAGTGCTTTGCGCGCAGACATACGATTGCATTGGTGGGCAATCGCACGCGAGGTGGTCGTGCTTCGGAGGTTTGTTTGAGGGACTCCACCCGGAGCCTTTAGCTCAATAGCGTGACCCACAAGGCAGTGGGTGGTTTGGAGGTTTGCTTGAGGGACTCCGCCCGGAGCTTTTGGCTCAATAGCCTGACCCACAAGGCAGTGGAGAGCAGATCCAGCTCGGGAATGTGATTGCAGAGACAGATTGGGATCTGCTTGACGGTCGTCACACGCAGCCTTTGAGGTTCTGGAACAGTTATCATATGTTTTGCGACCGTAATTGGATACGCACCTGCGACCACGGCCAGACGCAGGTGGGTTTTTGGCGGGTTTGCACCAATTTGACCAGGGGCTGCCTGGCTTGAGGCGGGCAGTAGCAAACCATTGAACACCCGGAGGTGTCCTCCCACCGTCACAGACAATGCGTGGCACTCGTGCTCTACGCCAATCGAGCATTGAGAATATCACCCGTAACCTGTTGTCTCCCATGGCTAGGTTTTATGGGAAGTGGGCCATCGACTACTTCCTAACCTCCGGAGAGGATGGACTAGGATACTGCCAGTGCGCCCAATCCTGACAGGAAAACAACTCGGGTCCTCAGCCAAAGCCTTCGATTAAAGGAACACCCGAAAGGCAGCGGGTCTAGCACATGGTCAGTTAGCTGACTCATGCGGATTGGTGTCCTGGATCTTAGCAGGGAGAAGGGCGAAACCCAAATCCCACCCAGCGGTCGCCACGTGGAGGCGCCCAGGACATGAGACTATGGCGCAGCAGTAGCAGCAGTGGGTACACCATCTGTCAGGATCTAGCCACCACCAGCCTCAGCGCACCATAGGCTCACCCGCCATATATATATATATATATATATTATATATATATATATATATATATATATGGTTGGCGGCATCCGGTTTCGGATTTGCCTATCACTGTGGCCAGCCACAGGACGCCTGCGCCTACAGAGGGACCATGTGTGGCTTGCGCTGCCCCACACACAGCTCCAACCACACACCCCATATCCAGTGTAAACCCGAAGGAATAAGACCGGAAGTTATGCGGATGGGAACCACGTGTCATCAACGGAGCCGGCCCACATTCCTTCAGAAGCAAACGCAAGCACACTGTATTTGGGGAATCAAACTCACACAAGGCGATGGATGGACCGTAGTCCGCTCCACACTGAGTGCATGGAACCACTCTTCGAGCCTAGCATGGTCACAAGGACCGTGCACCCCGTCCTCTCCAGCAACGACCAACTGTCTGCTGGAGTCAGTATGGACGGGGTAGACAGGTAGGCACCTTGTCAACATGCACATCAAGCGCAGCCACACCGCGGATATCAAGCAACAGCCAGTCACTTGAAACGACAAGATGAAATAAAATAAATCCAATAATGCATACAGATACGGTGGCATAACTGTTCGCTAAATTAGCATATGAAGTAAGTTGGTTAGCAAGGAATCCGCGATAAGGAAAAAATGTTCACAAGTTACTTAAAAATGCTACAAACGCAACAAAATTAAAGAAGATAACCACAATCAGCGTAAGCAACGTGGCCAGTTAATAGAAGATTATTCAGGTAGGCAGAACAAACCAAATAAAGTAGAATGAAAGTTAAGAACACAATGTTGCGAAGAGTACTCCTTTCGACAAATTTGCTCAGGCATTTACGATTATAAAATGGAAAGGCACAAAGCAAATGGCTGATGAAGCCAAAGTGGTGGGAATAGTGGAATCACGAAAAACAGAAACTCAAAAGTCTTGCTCAATAAAGTCCATTAACAACACATGTGACAAAGCACGTGTTAGTTGATCGGTGGAATGCCAATTGCATCATCTGACCACTGTAGGCGCATGGAGTGATAAAAGTTGGTGAGCTAACTAGGGACAGGGTAGAAGAAGCCCTTGCAGCAGAGCCTTCTGTTTACATAATTCCGGTTGAAATATTCTAATCGCGATCACCTCGGCCGTCCGTAAGATTTGCTTTCTAAAACCTTTAGTGTACCGTGGTTGTACTAGGTAAAGTACTTGGAAGGCATCAGCGGTCCTAATTCGGTGTCCGCTTTCCACCAGATGTTCCAGGATGGAACTGTTGGGGCGACTGGCGATGCTTTTCCGCAAAGCCGCTGGGCAGTGCTCCGCAATGCGTTTAGACAGACGCCTGGTTGTGTGTCCCACGTATTTAGAGGGTTGCCTATTCCGGGAGCCCAGAGAGCGATTCCAGAAGACAGATCGAGTTGCAGGGAAACTTTTATTGGTTCAGCAAAAGATTCCCTGTTAGCTAGCTATAAATGAACGACACCGTGGACGCTCTAGCTAGGGGAACGGATCAAGCACAGCACACAGGGCAGTTGCGCGTTGCAACCGAAGCGAGCGCCAAGCAAAAAATGGCGATGAGCAAGTAAAGCATTCGAACTCAGCAAGCAGTTCAACAAACCACACCGGTTGCCTAGGTGTACAATTAAAGAATTTTAGTTAGAATTTTACACAGGCAAACCGGGGGATCTCCAGACTGCTACATAGCCCTCTCCCAGGAGGGGACTGTGTAAGCAGTCCTTCGATCTACGTGAGGACTGTCCGTCGCGGGCCAGCCTTCTGCGAGACCAGGTTGTGAAACCTGATGCAGCTGCTGGGGGAGAACCATGCAATCGGACCCTAGCGGGCTCCCACCCGTGTCCTCTGTACGGTGTCGAAACGGTTAAAAAAAACTGTTTGTAGGGGGGGGACAGTTAATAAAGTTCACGTAGGCAGTTGAGCAGGAAGTTCGTTCCACTTGCAGTTGACGTGCGGGGATCCAGCGAAAGTGAAACCGAGGGGCGCAACCAACCGGCGGTGTATATGGAAAGCAAAATGAAAAGCAGCGTAAGTGCATAGCCATACACAAAAGAGTGTAAAGCGAAAAACGTGCAAAGCTGTTTTTGGGTTTTCAAAAGGTTTTGCTCTTTTTTGGTAATTTCAAACCGTTTTGGTCTTTTTTTGTGGATTTTCAAAAACGTTTAGTAAGAGCAGAAAATTTCGAAGGCACGTTCTACGTAAAAAAGTAAGTGCGAACGGAGTCCGAAAAACGAACCTTAGGTTTGAGCTTCCTACCGCGTTGATTGAGAGTAGGGCGGGTAGGAGTGCTGTCGGTTGTGGTTGTCGGTTCTGCTGGAGCGGACTGACTCGTCTGAGGTTGCGGTGCCAGCTGTGATGGCACAGGCTGTGAAGGTGCTTGTTGCACCGGCGAGTCAGACTTGTCGAAGAATGCTGGCTTGAGTCGATCAATGGTGATCGTCTCAGTGGTGTTGCGTCGTGGCTTGCTTATGTCGGGATCAGCTTGTTGAGCAGCAGCCATGGGCGGCTAGATCAATGTTTGTGCCAGACGATAAGCTGATCTGCTGAATGCGTGAAAGCGCATCCGCGACGGGATTGAGAGCACCTGAGACATGACGTACGTCTGTCGTAAACTGAGAAACGTAGTCTAGGTGTCTAGTTGCCCGCGGCGAGTACTTGTCCGTTGCGCCATTGATTGCGTAGATCAATGGCTTGTGGTCGGTGAAGACGGTGAAATGTCGACCTTCGAGGTAGTGACCGAAATGTCGGATACCTAGGTAGATAGCTAACAGTTCCCTACCGAAGGTGCTGTAACGAGATTCGGCAGGTTGTAAACGCTTTGAGAAGAAACCTAGAGGTATCCATCGATGGTCGATGAGTTGTTGAAGAACTGCACCGACGGCAGTGTCGGAGGCGTCAGTTGTCAGAGAGAGTGGTGCAGATGTGTCTAGATGGGCGAGAAGCGCTATGTTGGAGATAACGTCTTTGAGCTTCTCAAAAGACAATTTAGCGTCGTCTGTAAAGTGAAAAGAGCGTTGTTTACCGCGGAGCAAGTCAGTCATTGGTTGAACAAATGACTCACGGTGTTGTTGTTGATTTAATGGTGCCAAGTTTGTCCTCGTTATGCGTTGCGCGCCTCCGGAGACTCCTCTGCGGAAGTAACAGGTGAAGCTGTAGTGGTAATCGTTCAAGGCTGTGGGGGTCGGTTCACTGTGTTCTTGTTAACAGCCTTTTGTGTTCCACTCTGTCGGTGTATGCATTTCGTTTGAACTGCTTGTGCTTAAGTTGTACTGGTTTTAGTTGTCCGCCTCCAAGTAACCTTTGACCCCGCTATCTGATCCGTTGCACCTCCGGTACATGTATTGTCTTTTCACGTGTGGCTTTGACAATTTCCGTTCATCCGGGACGTGTATATGACTGATCCGCCAATACTCGTCAGTCTCCACTCAACCCTCGTCGCCGCTATCTACTACCTTGCAACTCCGGTAAGTGTACGGGCTGTTCACACGTGGCTTTTTGAACTGCTGTGTATGTACGCCACCTATATGGATGATGCGACACTATTACTCAGCCTCCACGAAACCTTTGCCCCGACAATATACTCCTCTACGCATCCGGTAAGTATACTGACTCTTAACAAGTAGCATTTAGTGCTGAGGTATATCCGTGCTGCCTATATGGGTTATCCGCCACTACCGTTTAGCTACCACTAAACCTTTACCGCCGCATATATATACTCCGTTGCACCTCCGGTAAGTGTCTCGGCTGTATACATGTGGCTTTTTGAACTGCTAGGTATGCGTGCCACCTACATGAGTGTCATGACACTATTGCTGAGCCTCCACGAAACCTTGCTTTCGGAGCCCCTGTGTATTTGTGGTCCCTACTTCAGTTGTCCGCCACTACTGCTCCGCCTCCAAGTAACGTGGGACACTACATACCTACTTCGTCGCACTTTCGGTTTGTGTGTTATGCGTGCACATGTGACTTTTAGAACACGCGCATATTCCCTTCAAATGTATGATTGCTCTGACCGTCACGTCGTTTGCAGACTGATGTGGAATGCCATGCGTCTAAACACCACCGCGTATTTTACACACCAGATGTTTGCTTGTAACATATCTTTTAAAAATATTACATGTTTGTGCTGCCTAAGGAGTTCTTTTTCCCATGTCCGGTTTACATTGAGTTTGACCTGTCACAGTGGTCTCTTATGAGACGGGCAAAACCATTTCTGAGTGTTCACCCTTGCTAGGTTTCGAGCTGTATACACACTCACTCAACTAGTGGTGAGCATTTCTGAATGGTTCGAACGTCCGGCACCTTTATTGCGTCCTGTTTCCCGAAGTCTGGAATCATTTACATCCACCGTTGTTTATCCACCAGCACCCTATCATGTATCAGCGGCACTGCGCCTCTTTCCACATGCTGCCACCGGCAAACGATGCATCATTGATTCATATCCGCAGGTACCATTGGATTTCCATGAGCACTTCTCTTTCAGAGCCCAAGTGATATGCGCCTCCGTTTGCCCTGGTACTTAAATCAGACACTGCGCCTACTCCCACGTACTGCCGCCTGCATGTGATGCATCGTTGATTCCTAGGCACAGGTACCATCGGATTCCCATGGTTACTTCTCTTTCAGAGTCACAGTGATATGCGTCGCCCTTAGTCATTCTAATTACGGCAGCCGCTGCGTCTCCTCAAACGTAAAGTCTCCGTCATACGACGCATCTGTGAAACTTGGTTACAGATATCCTTTCATTTCATTAACGACAGCCCTTTCAAAGCCAAAACAACATACGCCGCCGCCAAAGTGAACATTGTCACCGTCTAATTACCTACATATTCGCCCCACTTGGGCGTTCATCATTGATACAAGTACAAAGGTAAGGTTGCATTTTAATAGTGCCGTCCCTTTCATGGCCGAAATACATATGCGCCGCCCACAATGTCAAGGTTATCGCTGCCCCTAACCATCCTCCTGCCGACTGGTACCTCTATACCAGGCGTTAGTGAATGTGAGCCAAAGGTGGCGTCAAATTTCAATGATGACCTCCACTTCAGAGACATAGTGCACATGCGCTGCAATCCACCGTCTACATTACGGTCCTTGGTCTCCCTGTGATGTGCGTGCCTTTGTCGTCTCTGGTCATAGCACCGGACGCGGTCTTCCTTCGCTTTCCACATTCGTCTACATTTTAAATTCCTTAGGGAACGAAACAACGGCCTTTTCAGGGCCACCCTCTGTCAATGTGCCTCGTCGTCCCACGTCGCATAGTCACAGTGCAATGTATACACCTTCCTTGCGGTGGACTACAAGCTCCTATGGTTCAGTAGGTGGTTCCCTAATCTGCAGAAAATATATGGGCCAATTACTACATCTTGACGCATGACGAAACACTGCAAGCAATGCAAACAACGTGCTCATCCATTATTAACGTGGTGAGTTCACCTTACGCGGTCTTTTAAAACGATGAACATGCAGCTGCACCCCAACATTCATCGTAAAACTTGTTTCCCTATTTCACTGAGCCTTTGGCATGGAACCATATGAGCGCGCTCAATTCGTCCCGTAATAACACTTGATAATACCTATCTCAGTATTCAAAATTGCTGGGTTATGAGCGCTCGCAAGACTCCCCACTATGACTTGAATATTTGCGTAGGTTTTGAGCGTCCCACTGCTAACCAGATGCCATAATACCACACAAAAAACGCACGGCGTATATAAGTATAACGCCGTGTTGTCATCGGATCCCAATCCATTGCCAATGGTTCGCTCACAACATTCCTTTCCTACTCAGTAGGTCGTGGTAACCTACACAGCAACGTTATTTACAGGTGCCGTAGTCGGCAGGTTTCCGTAGCGCGAAGACGAAGTTTCCAGTTGGACGTCCGCCAACTGCACCTAAAAGACGCCAACGGCGTGTGTTGTGCTGCACCAGTCATAGAACGATGTCAAGGAACATGCCTGTACATGTGCAGTTCAAATACACGTTCGAAACAACCTAACTAATTCGCTTGTTCAACTGACAGGCCGATGGTTCGCGGGCAGAGCTCTGTCCTCGCCCTTAAAATTCGGAGAGATGATTGTTTTCTCGATTCCGAAGGTGACGCACAGCTGTTGAGTGATATTGTAAACATGCATGTCAGAGGACTACTTAGCTCAGCGGCAAGTTCACGCACGATAGGCCTTCCGATCACACTGTGCTAAGATCCAGCGAAGTGGTTTCTTCTAGATAATAAACGGTTCACGGACCTCTCGGTTATCAGGCGACTGGTGCGGTGACCATTGCTAATGCCACGAGCAGATGCTCCTGTGCTGTGCATGACGGCCGAGATCCTATTTCACAGAGGCTTACTGTCATATGGACAACATTATTACTGGTTATTAATGGGTCCGTATCTGAGTAAGAGAAACAGGTAGGAAAGAAAGAAGGGAGGCGGCTGCAGCAATAGGTTTTCGCTTACACACCCTACGTTAGGCAGCAGATAAGGTGACTCTTGATACTCAGCGGAACGGCTGACGCAGCGTGCAGTTTAACATTCTGGATGTGAAAAACGTTCTCCCTTTACTTCTGCTTTTATAGGTTACGCATGTTTTACGTCGATTCGCACCTGCGTAACATGCCACGTTTGTCCTCCGTTGATATGTGAGCAACGTCAGCCATGTGGCCCCCGCAATCCCTATTTCCGGCAAGACACGCAAGTAGGTTCGCGTGGCTTTTCTTCCACCTTTCCCTCAATAGACCGCAACGCACCGGACTGCCTGTTCGTCGCTTGCCCACCGCCACCGTTATCTTTCTGTTTGCTGGTGACAGAGAGCATCAACAGAAAATGACGCGCCTCTTTACTCAGCCTACATGAAGTTCCGGTAAATAAATAAATAACTATTTTATTCTCCGCAAAGCGTGGCACGCCTTTTGGGCATCATCAGCATATTGCAATATGTTGAATGCTAGCATGATTAGCAGCACCAAGAGCGGGAGTAGTACAGTTGGAGAAAGTAGTGTGGGCTCATGTGGCCCAAAGGTTGTACAAAGTCTATGTCCGCAGAATGGGTGATGTAGAGATAAGCATCAGCTCACTAATGTGGAGTAGGTTGATGAGGAACTATCCGATGAGGCTGTGTACACAATACGGGCCAGGTGGGTGAAGCATGAGAAAAAAGCTGAAAAAATATGTAAGCATAGTGGCATGTCAATAGTCAAATATGTAGGCGTGATCGTGCGAGATCATATACATGCACAGAATTTGTAAATTTGGTGTCGGTCAACTTGCCAATGTGTGTCAGGGGCAGTGGCTTTATTGAGTGGCGAATCATATCCGCCCCGTCGCAGTGTTGTTAAACAGACAGTTGTGGCTTTTTGTATGGTAATCGCGCGCCAGACGAAGACCCACCACGTCCTGGAACACTGCCGGCTGTTGATATGATATTGAAAAAATTGCATCAGACCGATTACCCTCGCGGATCTTCGCAGTCACCTTTCGCCAATTTGTTTCCAATGGTTGTGTAGTCTCCTTCGGAGTCGAAAGCAAGTGGTTGGAGCTGTTGAAGTCGGACGACTCAGGTGAATTATATTGATTTGATAAGCTTTCTGGGTGCCTGTAGTGTGTCAGGACTGCGAAGTGCGGGCGACTTCTTTGTTCTGTATTGAGTCCGTGTTCATGAGAGCGTCGCATGTATGTCCTCAGTGGTGTTCCGTGTGGAACCGTGGAGTCCGCCAATTGCGCGATGTTGAACACGGGCTGTTGTCCATCAGGACAACCGGTTGCTAAGTTTTCTAAATGAATGAATTTTATTGGGTTAATTTGTTGCGAAAGATGTTTTTAATGAGGTCAGGAACACCAAGAAGCTAAAAGCTGTACTGTATCGTGCTTAATTGCAAAGTTGTATAAAATGGAAAAGTTAATATGTAATAGTACGCCAGTGGTTAAAAATGGAACGAAATCTAAAATGTGGCTCAGTACTGGCCGCGCTCTGTCTCTATAATATGAACGAAGTGGCAGCATGTATAGTAAACCTTTCAAAATATGCCAGTGTCGATGCATAGCATATGGTTTGCATGTAAGTATTGGTTTGTATAGTGGAGGTTGTCTGTGTAAGTCGTAACCATGTAATCGAAATGATGACCAGCATCATTATTAATCGTTAGATAATTGACTGCGCTTGTGTAAACACGTCCCCTGCTCTTATCTGAAATGTAATATATATATCCTCTAAACGATTTTACATGTTTATCGAACCCCCGTTCTCCCAAGCACCTTCTAAGATCCGAAATGAGTAATCATCGAATTCGATGCTTACGTACCATTATTTCATGCGAAATCATCTTGCGTGAATTAAAATCATTCCATTTACCACATCTAGTAGAAAAAGAATGAGGAGTACAATAACACACAGCTGCAGTCTCCACAAGTGTATACCACAACACCATTTGAAATTAGACACAATTTTTCTTTTACGCAACATACCATTGCCGAAATCTCTCCAATCTCCAATTGCACATGTATTATGGATCAAACATGAAGGAGTACGTGAACTTAAACACAAACCTAAATTCACATATGTATTTCTTACTCACGAACATGCGATTTTTCCTTGCTACCTTCATTAACTTATCTATGCATACATATATAGGCATACACGCACTGTAAATATATATATAGTACATCTTTTAGCTTTTTGGGGTTCCTGACCTCATTATAAACATCTTTCACAACAAATTAACCCAATAAAATTCATTTATTTAGAAAACTTAGCAACCGGTTGTCCTGATGGACAACAGCCCGTATTCAAAATCGCGCAATTGGCGGACTCCACGGTTCCACACGGAACACCACTGAGGGCATACATGCGACGCTCCCATGAACACGGATTCAATACAGAACAAAGAAATCGGCCGCACTTCGCAATCCTGACACACTAAAGGCACCCAGAAAGCTTATCAAATCAATATAATTCACCTGAGTCGTCCTACTTCAACAGCTCCAACCACTTGCTTTCGATTCCGAAGGAGACTACACAACCATGGGAAACAAATTGGCGAAAGGTGACTGCGAATATCCGCGAGGGTAATCGGTCTGATGCAATCTTTTCAATATCATATCAACAGCCGGCAGTGTTCCAGGACGTGGTGGGTCTTCGTCTGGCACGCGCTTACCCTACAAAAAGCCACAACTGTCTGTTTAACCACACTGCGACGTGGCGGATATGATTCGCCACTCAATAAAGCCACTGCCCCTGACACGCATTGGCATCTTGACCGACACCACATTTACAAATTCTGTGCATATATATGATCTCGCACGATCACGCCTACATATTTGACTATTGACATGCCACTATGCTTAAATATTTTTTCAGCTTTTTTCTCATGCTTCACCCACCTGACCCTTATTGTGTACACAGCCTCATCGGATAGTTCCTCATTAACCTACTTCACATTAGTGAGCTGATGCTTATCTCTACATCACCCATTCTGCGGACATGGACTTTGTACAACCTTTGGGCCATATGAGCCCACACTAATTTCTCCAACTGTACTACTCCCGCTCTTGGTGCTGCTAATCATGCTAGCATGCACCATATTGCAATATGCTGATGATGCCCAAGAGGCGTGCCTCGCTTTGTCGAGAATAAAACATTTATTGTTTTGTTTACCGGTACTTCATGTAGGCTTAGTAAAGAGGCGCGTCCTTTTCTGTTGATGCTCTCTGTCACAAGCAAACAGAAAGATAACGGTGGCGGTGGGCAAGCGACGAACAGGCAGTCCGGTGCGTTGCGGTCTATTGAGGGAAAGGTGGAAGAAAAGCCACGCAAACCTACCTGCGTGTCTTGCTGCAAATAGGAATTGCGGGGGACACATGGGTGACGTTGCTCAAATACCGACGGAGGACAAACGTGGCATGTTACGCAGGTGCGAATCGACGTAAACCATGCGTAACCTATAAAAGCAGAAGTAAAGGGAGAACTCTTTTCACATCCAGAACGTTAAACTGCACGCTGCGTCAGCCGTTCCGCTGAGTATCAAGAGTCACCTTATCTGCTGTCTAACGTAGGGTGTGTAAGCGAAAACCTATTGCTGCAGTCGCCTCCCTTCTTTCTTTTCTACCTGTTTCTCTTACTCAGATACGGACCCATTAATAACCATTAATAATGTTGTCCATATGACAGTAAGCCTCTGGGGAATAGGATCTCGGCCGTCATGCACGGCACAGGAGCATCTGCTCGTGGCATTAGCAATGGTCACCGCACCAGTCGCTCGATAACCGAGAGGTCCGTGAACCGTTTAGAATCTAGAAGAAACCACTTCGCTGGATCTTAGCACAGTGTGATCGGAAGGCCTATTGTGCGTGAACTTGCCGCTAAGCTAAGTGGTCCTCTGACATGCATGTTTACAATATCACTCAACAGCTGTGCGTCACCTTCGGAATAGAGAAAACAATCATCTCTCGGAATTTTAAGAGCGTGGACAGAGCTCCGCCTGCGAACTAACTGCCTGTCAGATGAACGAGCGAATTAGTTAAGTTGTTTGGAACGTGAACTTGAACTGCACATGTACATGCATGTTCCTTGACATCGTTCTATGACTGATGCAACACAACACACGCCGTTGGCGTCTTTTAGGTGCAGCTGGCGGACGTCCAACTGGAAACTTCCTCTTCGCGCTACGGAAACCTGCGGGCTACGGCATCTGCAAATAACGTAACCCCTGGCGATAGTCTGGCTATGTAACTTTGCGCACCTGCCTGGTATATCTTGGAAGGAGGTGAGGGCATAAAGTTGACAAGATATCACCTCTCTAACCGGTAGACCTTTAAGTAAAGGCGGAGCACAAACACTCCCCTTAAGAAAAAAGTGACATACGTTTACACGCAGTCATTTAGCTGCTTACCGGTTGCTAGGTACACATATCATCCGGTGATCTGTCTCACACGTACCCGTTAACCGAAGGCGTTTCACTGAATAAAAATAGTAACCGTACTATTGCGACTCTTTATCCATTATGTTTCATGGTAGCCGTATGGCTGCGGAACCTTTGTAATAAAATAAGAAATCCTTATCCACTGGTTATGATGACAGGCGGAATTTAGGTATCCAAGATGCAATGTAAAGACATGCCATCATTTCCTCCTGTGGAGCACTTATCTGGTTATTTCATAGAACACGTGAACGCTTCGTATTCCCTTTAATCCATACAGGACAAGCATTTGGACCCTTCCGCCCTAGCATAATCACTGCAGGATTAGTGAAACCATCGTTCGCAGTGGTCACACGTGACCCAATCAACCGTGTCTCTGTTAATCAGTGTGTCTTCCAAACGCATGCATATGGCGCACTTGTCTTCCCCCACCGCCCCCGGTACGGATGAATCAGTCTGCTTCATAGAATTGCACTGGTGTACGCTGGAGATTTTGGTCCTTACCGTTCGGAAAAGTGCACCGGGCGGCAATTCATCCTTAATGCACACCTCCGTCCGACTGAGTACTAATGGGGATTTGCGCTTCCCGATATGTGCCCTGGAGCACGAGCCCTTTTCCCTTGCTGCGTTCTCCGTCAAGTTAACTCCCACAGGACCAAAAGGAACAACGGAGGGCGTCCCCCGTTTCCCGATCAACGACAAAATGTCCTCAGCGTTGTCCAAATGGAAGAATGAATCACAACGTCAGGTTATGCAGAACAAGCACACATCATTGTCATGCATCAAAACCTCGGACAACCGCCTCAAACGGCGATAATGTAATAAAATTTCATCGCTAAAATCGTGCAGATTTGCGTTTTTAGTTCCCCAAGCACCTCCTCCGCAGTACGCAATTTCGTCACCCGATTCAACAGCACTGCCTGCAAACTGCTTGTCGTTTTCGAGGCGATCAACTCAGTCGCCTCCGTGAACTCAATGACAGCTACGGGCTCCGGAAAATCAGGTATACACCACCGACAACGCTGAACCAATACTGCCAAATCCGCACGGTCATCACAAACAACGTAACACGTGTGTGCACAAGGCATCCACCATTGATTCTGCAACGCCCAGTCACATCCGTCACCGCGTACCAGGAATGTACGCTTACCGAGACACTGCTTGCATTCCGCCGCTATAGCCGAACCCGCAGGACGACAACCCATTAGTTCTTCCGATGACCAATGCTTCATGAACTGCTCCCGGGTGTACGGCGTTAAACGTACAAGTAGGCCGGCGAGCCTGCATACAGGAAGGAACATACGGGCTCAACTGGCATCTCGATAACTTCGTCCGCCTCTCTTCCATAACTCGACGCACACGATCTACAACCACGGTGAACAACAGAAGTACGGAGGACCTTTCACTAAGTTGCCGCTTAAGCTGTCGGTTTTCGTTCTCCACCCTGTTTGTCGTGAAGCAACCAAATGTACACATCGTTCGCAATCGATGCGCCGGCCACGGTAGAGAAAAGGGTAACCAAGTGCGCAACAGGTAATCATAGCGTTCCGCATTTCGCAACTTTATAGCATGCAGTAGTTTACCGAACTACTCCACATCCCTGGTGTATACCAAGGTAGGCAACCATTGCCGTAGAACTGTCCTATCCTCCAGTGACGCATCGTGCAGGTGTGAGCAGCGTCCAGCCAATTCTCGCACCGCATGAAATCGACACAATACCAGATGCACCTGTGGATACACAGATTGAAACGCACCAACTTGAGCAGCACATTTATCCATGACTATTGCCCGTGCACGCGCTGTGGCAGGAATGATACCAAGCATCGCTTCCACCGCTTCCTGGTAACTCCCCGATTTCTCATTCGGCAAAAAGCGTAGAAAAAGACAGCGCAACTTCCGCCATGTCCACCAACGTGCGGTGCCAGAGTATATACCCCGCAGTGGATTTGGTGAGCCGCATACGTCAAAAGCACCTCACAGTATTGCTGCACCTAGCCTACCGTGCATGACGGCGCAAAGCCCACCGACCTTGGTTGCTCATCATTCTTATGCAACCTGCAATTGCCATGCTGTTTCAACAAACGAACCACCTGCAACGCCTCTCCGTCTGTTTTACGCATATTTCGCCGCCGGATGTACCACAAGTTCGCCTTTGTCATCCGTTGGCCATAAGTCCCCCACATATGAGTCCGTATTTCACGGCTTCCTTTAAATGTGTGCAGCAAGGAACAGACAAAGATCGCAACATCCAGGTTGCAAAAGTACCGGAAATAAAATTTATACGGGCGGAGAAGATCATTTGTGGGTAGAAAGGTTGCAAGCGTCACCGGTTTATGGGCAAGAACCGGCAAACTGTTTATGGTTATAGCGGTAACTGCCGTTATCCCCAGAGTATAGATAATGTAGAGGAGGTTGATCCTCCTTGTGTACGTTAAAAGCTGCTGGCTGTAGCCGAAGGTGCTGATGGTTAGGGCAAATAGAAGTTTGTGTGGCGACGTGTGGCGGTGCCAATGGAAGGCGGCCATATTAAAGTCGCTTCCGGCTAGCTTGAATTTGGCTGGGTGTAGTGATGCGAAGTGAAAAACGGATGCAAGGACGGTAAACGTCAGGGCTGTTGCGGTGACGTAGTAGGTATATGCATCGAATAAGCATGCTTTGTTTGATTTATTCAACGGTAATCCAGGATAAGTCTGAGTGGTTGGCAAGCATAGGCTCGGCAGAAAGTAATGTATTGATTTCAGCCTCAGTGTGCATAATGCAGTTGCCTCCGCTGGAGTTTTGGTGTGTAGTTTATTTGGTGTTTTAACCAAAGATATGGTAATAAAAAGTCGTAGGTTGAGCCGCTGAGCCATTTCAGTGGCTAGGATTACTGAAGGTTAATGGAATAGGCAAATTGGCAGAGAAACTTCATACATCGAGCGAAGAGAAGACGTAAAAATTTTATTTTATGTCGCAGGGGATCATTTGGTGTTGCACTGCAGATGAATGGAGAAGTAACGTGGGACATGAAGAGAAAATAAAGTGGGAAGGATTGATTGTAAATCTTTCTACATAAGAGCCTGCAAATGTGACACGTAGTCATGCTGACGAAGCTAGGGCAATTGAGGATGCAGTGGAGAAGGTAGGAATGCTGCCGGGTTTCAGAAAAATTTTGAGTGTATTATATTGTGGAGTGAGTCTTGGATTCCCTTGCTGAGTCGTCGGGTTAATTCTTATAACATAGGGATGAAACAGTTGTAATATTTATCCTATATGCAAAGGTTATGAAGATGAAATAATCTGAACAGTGGGCATAGCGGTGAACTCACTTTGAAACTGGTTACGTGTAGGCATGTGATTTGCTGCGTTGTTCGGTTACATTGCGCGAAATTTAGACATTTGTGTGGAAGTGGATGTATTTGGGTGTTTGCGGACGTATATTAGTTTTTGAGCAGATATATTTAAAGGTGCTTTGAGGCGAGGTAAAGTGCTGCATCGCCGGTTATTCCAGTATTTCAAATGGAAGATTGGGACGAGTCGCATTTGCTGATTTTGCCTTTAGCGGGTTGCCATAAGGCTTCTTACGTTGTTCCTAGTAGGAGCTGTCAATAGTTGGTTTTCTGAGGTATTGGAACGAGCTAGTACGGTTTCGGCAGTTTGTAGCCAAAATTAATTAGAGGATAGGCACTTGACTCGGCCAGTTGGTATGTTATAAGCGCAGGTCAAGTCAACCAAGACAGCTGGTGCATCTGATGCCGCAGTAGATAAGGTTGGTCATGGCTGCCTTGAAAATTTAAGGCCTGCAAGCGAAACGATTTGACTAAACCTATACAATTCTGTCTGTAAACCAAAATGGAAACTTAGCTTTACAAGCATCTTTGGACTTTTAATTTTTGTCGGTGCGTTGATCGAGATGTCTGCAAAACCGACAGGTGAACTTGGACGTGTTAAGAGTACCAGGAGGCGTGTCATAAGGCGAGTAGCTGTTGGGATTGGATTGTGTTTAGTAGTGACACCTGCAGCCCCGAGCACGTTAGGACTAATTTCATTAACAAGCATGTGCGCGCTGCTGGGCTGGTGTCCACCTGTGGTGCATTTATAGTGAGCAAGTCCTCTGGAAAATCCCAACTCCGGACCAAAGAACGTCGAGTTTTCTGCAGTTTCCTATGTAACTGGGTCCAGTATCGGTTAGTTTCTACTTTATGACAGTGGTTTTATTGGCAATAAGATCGCAGCTGTTATTAACATAGTTGATAAGTTTAGAGCCGTGGAATTAAAAAAGAATGATGCGGTTTGACCTCCGGACGTTTTCATTTAGCTTTATACAGCTGCGTTGCGTCTCGCTCATGGCTCCGGCTTTAGGCAGATTTCTTTGTTTTGATTCCGGTGGAATTCTAGCTAAGTAGTTAAACACAAGCCTCTTGGTAAAACATCGCGCTGTGCTAAATAGTTCAGATGCGATGGCGTCTACAAAAGCAGCAGCACCTAAGAGATGGTCTAAAGTGGAGTTTCGTGGACTTTGTGCCAGGACGGTAAGGGTTCAAGCATATTACTGACATACAAAATATGTGACAGTTATGCTGCTTTGAGCTTAAGCTCCATTAAATCGTTCTGCATATATTTAGGTTTAGGTATCACCTTGCTCAACATGTCGTGCAACACCTCTGTGCATTACTGCATTGCGACCGGCTGTTTGTGTTTAGGCAGCGTAATAGTTGCTGCCGGCTTATTCTGAAGAATATTAGGGTGTGTGTTTTCAAGCACATTTATACACAGCGTATAGCTTAGATATAACTGCAGCACAGAACCGAAAAACAATGCGACAAACTAGCTAGCTTCGTTCCCTTGACTTTATGGTTTCTATACCAGTAGCAAAAGCATGGCCTAAAACAGCCAAAACTGTCAAAGTTTAATGGTTTATTACATAGAAATCTATTCTTATTCACCTGGCGAACCCCCGGTGAACGACTCTATACGTCTACGTGAAAGATGCCTTCGTAGATCTTATATGTCCCATGACTTTTACATACATCTCACCACGAGCGGTGCTTCAACTACAGGCTCTACAACCTTCAGGATCTGTTATTAGTAAACCAGAATAGGGCCAATAGTGCCCCATGCTGAGGCATATGTTGCATTCTTGATGCTTCTTCACCGCAGTTAGGCTAAACTAACTTACACTTTAACTAGGTCTTTTAAAGCTGGATAACTTTCATTCCACTTTATTATCTTTGTTCTGCCTACCTGAATAATGTTCTATTAACTGGCCACGTTGCTTACGCTAATTGCGCTTATCTTCGATAATTTTGTTGCGTTTGTAGCATTTTTAAGTAACTTGTGGACATTTCTTACTTATCGTGGATTTGTTGCTAACCAACTTACGTCATATGGTAATTTAGGGAAGAGTTATGCCACAGTATCTGTATGCATTATTGGATTTATTTTATTTCATCTTGTCGTTTAAAGTGATTGGCTGTTGCTTGATATCCCCGGCGTGGCTGCGCTTGATGTGCATGTTGACAAGGTGCCTACCTGTCTATTACCCACTACATCGTTCATACTGGCTCCAGGAGACAGTTGGTCGTTGCTGGAGAGGACGGGGTGCACGGTCCTTGTGTTGGTGCTAGGCTCAAAGAGCGGTTCAACGCACTCAGTGCGGAGCGGACTACGGTCCATCCACCGTCTTGTGTGCGTTTGATTTCCCAACTACAGCGTGCTTGTGTTTGCCTGTGAAGGAGTGTGGGCCGGCTTCGTTGATGAAACGTGGCTCCCATCCACATGTCTCCCGGTCTTATTATTTCGGGTTTACCCTGGATATGGGGTGTGTGGTTGGAGCTGTGGGTGGTGCAGCGCAAGCCACCCATGGTCCCTCTGTGGGCGCAGGCGTCCTTTGGCTGGCCACAGTGACAGGCAACTCCGAAACCGGATGTCGCCAACCATAGAGCCAATAGCCTTGAGACCATCACCACCGCTGCCGAATCCTGAATTGTTGACTCCATAGCCTTTTCATCGGTATCGCTACCTACGAAACTTTTGCTGTTGTCTTGACATTACTCCATGAAAGGTGTTTACCTCGCCTAATTTTCGCCCAAGGCGGTGGCCTAACGTTTGCTACTAGCGTAAACTCAGCTACTTTTCCCATACGCGTTCGTGACCGGCACCTATTAAGCAAATATAGGTCCAAGAGCATGCTAAATTATGAGTACTGGTATAGATAGTAACGTACCGTAAAATTATGCCGCAACCATCAAACTTGGAATAGATTTCAGTAACACCATTGAGACAAGTTAAACACTGGTCACACAACGTTTTATTAGCTTCAGGCACTGCATGCGTGGCCCAATTCACCAAAAATGCTACTGCTAACGAAAACTGGTAGAAATGCACCACCACCATTTATATTGATTCCAAACGCTTATGCCATCATAAGGAGCGTGTGAAGCGCTCCGGAACGACAACTTGCAAACACTAATTATGGTTTATTGCAATGTGTACCACTGACACATGAGAACAAGACGCATCAAGGAAACGCAACGCTGACCTGCCAAATCCCGAGGTAACGATGTCGTGCATCTATATGTAGTCAGGTGAACCGTTCGTTCAAGAGAAAATGACCTGGAAATAAAATATGCAGGTCGGTTGGTGCGAAACACTTGGTCACTTTTCGTTGCCGCGCCACCACGCAACCTGTAAGGAGGGTTCAAATATACTCGTGCACTATAGGAGAGACCAATAACACGATTACTAACATAGTGATCAGACAATATCAACTACCTAACGTTGAATGTTTGGCTCGGAAATGACGTGATGTCTATTTCAGCCACAAGAGAATGCCGCAATGCAATAGTTTGCAAATATGTAAATTAACTATAATAATTCAGAACTAGCAATGGAGTGTGAAATTGCTCATAACCTACAAAGCATGAACATTAGGACATAGTTTGTGACCCGGAAAATGGTGGTGTCATGTTTTCCAATCCAGGGTTGCAAGGTGTATACTGGCATATGCGGTGAAGCTTGGCACTTACCTTAAGTGAAGTGAAATACTCCATTCAGCGTTCGCTATCGCTACATGGGGGTGGCTTTAGAAAACACAGACAATCCTACGCATATTCGCTGCCTGACGGCAAGCTACATTGCTGAAGCCTGTTCACCTGCCGGATATGAATAGGACGACGTAATCAATGAGCAAAGTAAATGGTTGAATGGGGCACTGCTAAGCAATTGACCAGGGCAAGCAAACAAGCAAGCCATCCGCAATATTCTGGTGCGCAGTACAGACGATACGCCGCCGCGCCAAAGCCACTGATTGCCCCGTGGAATAACGCTACTGCGAAGGTCACCTGAGCCATACGCAGGCGGGAACCCACAGCGCAAGTGAACCAAAGCGCATGCCACCTTGAATCGGAAAGTCATAACGGAACCATGGACGCGGACTGGACCTGTGTATTACCTGACTAAAGCCGCATGTATGGAGAATAGGCACTTACATGAGGTGCACCTGCGACCAAAAGAAAAGGCTCAAAGGTAGTGAAGGAAATGAAGCACTGCCCAACAAATCTAAGGGCAACACATGTCTCATGGTGGTCTAAAAGTTACATGAATGTATGCTGTACACTTACCGTGAATGTTGCGGACGACATGCGCAATGGATCATTTTAGCTAGATGAGGGTTGGCCGTGAAAAATAATGCAGCACAGCGTGGCGTGCGTGGTGACTGCCGAAACTGCACCTTACCGGTAGTTATGCACTTAGCATAAGTAAACCGGTAGAAGTAATGATTTATTCTTTGCATTCGGAGGCTGCGTGGTCCCGAGACACCATGTGTCAAGGCGGCGCATGTCTACTAGTGGTGTAAAAGCCGCATGTGTCGGGTGACCCCGATGACCTGGATACTCGAGACAGCGTTCCCAGGCCTTAAGGTGCAAGATGAGTAAACGTTCCCAGATAACGAAATTATTTACTTGGACCTCTTTGACCACAATTTGGTTACCTATGGCGCGCCTCAAACACAGCCACTAGCACCAGCCAAAGCGGTGACGGCAAATGTTAAATAAATAAATAAATACTTTATTCTCGACTATGCGAGGCACGCCCATGGAGGCATGAGCAGATATGCTAACTGTCACAAAGCAGCCCAGTGTCATTGGCTAGAGCCGGTGTAACAACTGGTTCAGTCAACCTGGCCCAGTCGTTCACGAAAAATTTGGATAGCACTCGAAGTCTATCAAGTATGGTCCGAGCACCGAGGTGCAGTAGCTGTCTTTGCCATGACACATCGCAAGAATACCGATAAATAACAATGTTAGGATAGTTGACTTGCGCGCGAATGAAAAGTAAAGAAAGTTGAAGCAAGTGAATTAAAGTATTCAGAATACAAGGAACTTAACATCAGAACGCAAGCAATTAAAACTAATTACGACACTAAATGCTGAGTAAGCTACACCAGCTCCGGTCCTAACCAACGTGGAATAGCTACAAAGTATAACGCTTAATGGGGCAGCCAGTCAGCGGTATAAGGGGAACATAACATAGGCACTGTCTGCAATTAAGACGCAGTAGGCACTCCAGTGAGGTAACTAGCTGGCTTCTTTGCAGTATCTATCCTATGCCTCTGGTTATAGTTACTATGAAAGTCTTTTGCTCTTTATCCTCCACCGGTTTGAACCATTAGTTTAAAGTCATTATCACCTTGGGTAAATCCAAAGAACAACTTCAGATCCCTGCAAGTCTTCAACATACTTAGATGCCATGGCTGTATGCGCCGCCCACCACGCCAGTGGATTATTCCTCTCGGTATCAGAATTCACAGCTACTTGGTGCCGTTATACAATAGATACTTCACCCACCAGGCCAGGGTGGTAGGCAGACGTTATAACTTCTGGATGTATATGGTCCGCGGTCTATACTACTGCGCTCGGACATACCCGGTTTCAAATACCACAGCAAGCTCTTCGATCGTTCGGAAGATGCTCTCAAAAAAGCTTTAGCTCCGCGCAAGCGTTCCACTTAACTGCGATGCTTAGCGCTTGTGCGCCCGTTGGCGACAGCCATCCGGCCGGGGGTTAATGCCTTAAGTTCCATACACACCTGAGCAACTCTGCACAGCCCCATCTCCGACCAGTACAGCTGTCCCCGACTCTTACTGGTGAATGCTGACTAAACTTTCCGGGGGGCCAACGGAGCATCCGGTGTACCATGACTGCGATTAGCCGTTCGGAAAATCGGCGTCACGAACGCTTTGTCAGTACCTCAATGCTATTAAACTGTAGTTAAGGGCAGTGTTCCAGGGCTTAGTACGTTTTCGCCTGGGAAGCGTCCTCCCTAGAAAAATGCACAAATACATGGTTAAGTGCACTGCGACGTGGCGGAGGTGACACTCCACCAAAATAAAGCCACTGCTGCTGCGTCGCATGGAGGATTATCACGATATCCGCCATTTGTGATTACGGCATGTTTAATAAACCATCGTTAGGGCGCTTACTCCTACGAATCACATGCAGATCAATCTCCGGAAATTTTCTAATCCCACCCAGCATATTGGTAACAGAGACCTTTAGTGAGCTAACGGCGCTTAGGCGCCATTTTTATTGTTGACACTAATCACCATGCCCTTGATCCGTGCGTCATTCCTAAATAATTTATATTCTCGACAAAACGAGACGCCCCAGTACAGGCATGATTAAGTTGTTGACAAGGCCATAGAAACACTAGAAGCTGGTGTACACACACAACAGAGAGACGTGTTGGAAAAATATAGGGCTTCAAAATAGCACATAATTTTGCTCAGGAATGATGCTGGCATGAAGAGCTTGGGCAGTGGTGTCAGTTAGTAAGTTGGCGCCGAAGCGCTGTACGATCATTAAGTGTTTCTGTTATGGAAGTGCTGTGTGCGGGTTCGAACGGTTCCGGGTATTGAGCACCGTTATTAAATAGGCGTAGGAGTCCGATAGTGATTGATAAACACTTGTGCGCAAATATGGCGCATTGAGATCATTCTTCGTGTGAAGCAGTGGGCAGTGACTTTATTTCGGTGGCGAGTCACATCCGCCACGTCGCAGTGCCGTTAAGCAGACCTTTGTGGATTTTTATAGGGAAAACGCTTGCCAAGGGATAACCCAGCACGTCCTGAAGCACTGCCGTTGACCACAATGTATATAACATTGAAATACTAACGCTTTTGTAGGACCGATATCCCCAGCAGCTAATCGCAGTCATGGGACGCCCGATTTTCCGTTGGCTCAGCGGAAAGCGTGGTCAGGATACATCAGGAACGGCTGTGGACAGCGGTACTGTTCGGAGCTAAGCTGTGTAAATTGTGATGCTGCGTTATTCAGGTGAGTGTGGAGCTCAAATCATAAGCAGTATCCTTGCTCGAGCAGATAACCCGCGGGCCAGGTGTGTGTCGCTGAAATGTCCACGGGCGGTAACCATGGCAGCTAAGTAGGACTCTTGCATGGAGAGGATGTTTCGAACGAGCTTGCTGTGGTCTTTGGAATCAGGTATGGCAAAGCGTAGTAGTCTGGACCACAGACAGTATACATCCGGAAGGTATAAAGTCTTCATACCACATTGGCGAGGTGGGTGAAGTAGCAGGAAGAAGTAATTCACTGGCGAGGTGGACGGAGCATAACGCCATGGGATCGCAAGTAAGTTGGACACCTGCAGAGAGGTAAAATAGTTGTTTTTCAGATGTGCCAAAAGTTATAAGGATTTGATCCAAATTGTTCAGACCCATGATGGATACGGATCAAGCTTTCAGGAGGTTATCCATTGGCTAGGTGGAGAGAGCATAAAGCCATGTCGTTGCAAGGATGTTGGTCATTTGCAAGGGATGAAGTTGTTAAGTTATGTTCCAGAGGTACTAATGATTTTAACCCAATTGTTCAAACCAGTGGAAGGTACGGAGCAAAAAGCTTCCATAATAGATAGGCCTACATTTGATGGCCGACCACACTGGCGAGGTGGGTAACGTATCCATCGAATACTGACGCCAAGCGTATGGAGGACGTGGTACAATAAATAATCCACTGGCGAGGTGGACGGAACACAGCGTCATGACCTCGAAACTAAGTTGAACACTTGCCGGTAGATGAAGCTTTCTTGGGGTGGTGTTCCGATAGTGACCGTGATTTGAACCCAATTGTTCAGACCAGTGGAAGGTGCGGATCTAAGTGCTTTATAATAGATAATCTTCCAGATGCCTAGATTTGATGGTAGACCACAGTTTTCGAGCCATGCATTTTGCCGACAGTAATTGCTGTCGTGTGGTGTACACAGACTTTTAACACTTCTAGCTCTGTCAATCAATTGATCATGCCTGTACTGGCGTGTCGCGTTTCGTAGAGAATATACTTATTTCCTTATTTATTCAAGATAAGGAACAATGTCAATGGGTTTGCTAGGTCTACGAAGGACTTGTCTGCAACCTGGCTACTGTCTACCAGTTCAGCGAAGAATTTATCAGCCAATGCAGACACGTCTGATACGAACATATCTTGCGGTACCCATACTGCGCAACACTGAGGAGGATAAAGGTTTTCAACTGATTCTTTACCAAATTTTTATATGCTTCCAAACTAGTTAACGACTGCGCTGTTATAAAGGACAGACCGGTAGTTTGCAAGCGGAGTTTCAGTCAGCTCTGTTAGAAATGGGAACAATAATTGCCTTCTGCCATTCTGGGGCAAAGCCGCAGCTGTCAATCAAGTTTGAAACCTCGCATGTCAGAAAACTTCACACCGCAGCAACCAGTTTACTCAACCGCATCGGATGAATGGAATCAAGACCGGAAGCATTAGAGGGATTGCTGCCCTGCAATTTCTCGAAAATCTGAGTCTTCTTTATGTTAAATTAGCTAGCAATAATCCTCTGGAACACTTGTAAATCATTGATATTAGGTAAAGTGCTTGTTCGAGAAAAGACCTAGTGCACGGTGCACTTACTATACAAGCCGTATCACAGTCGCTTTTTGCACCTGTACCGTTTGCTTGCAATAACGATGGTGTAGACAGATATGCGCCGCTGCGTCTTTTATTGTAAGAAAAGTACGCTTTGGGATTCGGTGCGGCGGCTACCGCTATACCCAGTTTGTTTCGGAGACGGGCTTTCCACAGCTGTTGCTTATATTTATTTGCTACACTTTTGATAAAGTTCGTATGTACTGGCTGATAAAGTTGCTCGGCCGATTTGCCAGCATCTAGACTGGCTTTTTGGTTGGTATTTTTCTGTTGCATGTACCATGGTGGAAGAGGCCCTAACCGTATGCCCTTCATGAGTGGAATATCAGGAGTTAACATCTCAGCAATATTTGCTTTAAGGTTATCCCAGCCTAACTGAACAGAATCGGCCAACGAACTCTCACAGTTCAGAACAAAAGCGGTGTCTCACATGACATGGAACTTCTGCCTCAAAATATTCGGAAACAATTCAACGGTGGTCTGTCGATACAGTAAAACAGCATACCGATAACATATGCATGCGTGGTTGCTGGACAATAGAGGTGCGCCGTGTGAAACGCCGGTTAAATCATCAAGCGACTGAGGAACAGCTGGACACAAATTGTTAGTATTTGGTTGTCGATTTGCTTAGTAGTGTTGTCCACGAACTGATGAAAAGGCACTTGGAGATTCGGTTCAAGAATTCCTACGCCAGATGTTACCAAAGAGGAATTGCAAGAGAGCAGTCCAGCAGAAGCTTGGAAGTTGAACCTTCCTAGAACTAAGCACCTATTAGTAGACTGAGTGCGTATATAGTAAAATATACGCCTGGAGAAAAGTACGGGACTCCCTTGTGCCATGACTACTATACTGGGTAGAGGGAATGCACGCTACAGCCAATAGCGCCATAATAGTTTGGTCCGAAGACTATAAGGTGCAGGTTCTCAACGTGACTAATTTACTGCTCACATAAATTACAGCGCTTTTGCTTTGACGGCTAAAGGAGAAATCAGTACTATGCGGTGCGCGGCGAGGCAAACATACTTTACCATCCGTGATAAACCTGGAGGCAACCATGTTTCAGTAAAAACAATTATGTCGGGATGGGATTTGCCTAAAAGCAAATGCACCCCATGCGCCTTGTTAGTTAGGCTACGCACGTTGCTAAATACAACCTAAAGGAAGGCGGCAGGATCAACCCTGTTTGTGCGCCAACAAGATTTTTTCTGCTAAAGCGGAAAGTAACTCCCGGCTGACCCCCTGGGATCCACAACACTGCTGGCTTGCTCACTAGCAGCTCTCCTATTTTGAGGATTTTATCAGTCTCCAACTTTCAGTTATCTGCCAATGTAAGGTCTGGCTGAACGCTGGCACCACTGCGCTTAAGTTGGAAGGTATACAACAGTAATGGTTTGCGTTCCACTGTGGTAGAAAAGACCACGCGTAGCCAGTGTCACGGATTTGCTGTACCGATAGGGATGGTAACCAATATGTATATCCCTCTGACAATGACACCGGGAAGGTTAGGTAAAAGCAACTTCAAGGCGCACAGTTTCAGCTACTGTAGGCCTAACTGGCAACATATGGGTGCTACACAATTCACAACCGGCTCCGTAATAAGTTCACTTGCACATCACAGTGGTAGCACTTATAAATATACGATTCTTCAAAATTTCACTTAAGCATGCAAACTACCGTTTACCTCACTCAGACGTCGAAGCACCAGGGGCTTAATCAGACCTTGGAGTGCCAGGTGCTCTGATTTGCTTGCCGGTGCACGAAAAATTACGCTCGTTAGTTAGAATTTTGTATCGCCTCTGGAAGCTGACGTAACCTGATCTGACATTTCCCGCCACGACGTCCACATCCATATTGCATTAGTTTATACCGAACAACTGGCAACTTTTTACTAGCCCTGCGCTTTTAACCAGCAGTAGTTATCACTGTGCGTCTATAAAACATGATGGTGTTTTCTACCTGAAATCTATTTTGAAGCTGCTCCTACATATATTGAGCCTCACATCCACCGGTGAATATGCAAACGTAGGTCGCTCGATGGTCATACATGGCGGGGCGGAGGAAACGCTAGAAAACTTTAATTAAATCACAAAATAAAAGCATGTGTAGTCATTTATGCCGCATAGCTGTGGCATTTATTCGTTTCTTTTTACTACGTCTGACAGTTTATATAACCCAGTACTGTCCGAAGCTACGTCAATGTGTTTACGCTGACTGTACCAGGCAACCGCAGCAGCTACACTTTTGGTCGCTTACCGTTAGACGGTTGCTTTGCTTTTGATGCCCGCCCCAGCGGAGAGGCCTAATACGCTAAGGCCAGTCATGCGAGAACTGTGTTTCTTTGAATTATCGTAGATGCCCAACCGCGCTTTACTGGAACATCCGAAGACCGGACAACGGTACCTGGACACTCGTGGTTGGCGGGAGCGGATTTAAGGTCCAGGTGAGTCGGAACAGCAGGGATTAATATCGCAATGTAGAAGCTAACTAAATAGTTAATGCCTTTTTAACAAATTCTAAATGAATGGTAAGCACACCCTAGTTGCATGAAATATCATGTAACTTCTGTGGTGAAATAGTTTACTATGACGATAGTTGTGGGTAACGGAATTTTCAAATGTATTTATGAGTGCACATGAGAGGTTTGGCAACCGAGTGGCAAATATGACGTCCGCTGTACCAAAACTACAATTGTGTAGCTTTAGGTAACACACCAATTAATTTATGCTGTAATTGTTTAGAAAATAGATAGCAGCATAGATTTCCAGTGTCTAATATGTGGGTTGAGTAGTAAGGTGTTCCTTGGATGATATATTTGCAAGAATAGAAAAATCGTTAGGTACAAACGGGCGTTAGACATCAAGCAGCTGGCTATGTTGCTAGTTTGTACGCTTCCACCAAGCTGATAGTGCTGCCACTGATAATTTTTACTCCATTTACCCTAAACCACACTGCACAATCCATCTTTAACTTGCTTCATATTGCTTGTCTCGCCCTACTCCTTCACTCCTCACTTTGACACCGTAGGGTCCCTCGTCACCTCGCTGCTTATACCTATTCGCGTCCTAATACTTCCCTTATCTATCTTTTTCTGGCTCTCAGCTCTTGTAGGCACAATTTACCTCTGATGCTCCACTGACTTACCTTCCACACTGTAGCTCCGCACTTTTGGGAGTAGGACCACAAGTATCAGGCCATGTTGTCCCCTTATACGCTTATCGCCAACTAGACCTCATTATCGTTCCTACATCTAACCCTATGAACCACAACCACACTGAATATTCTCTCTACCCCTTACATTTATCGCCAATTCCTACTACTTCTCGTACTTGTTGGGGCTGGCTTTTCTGTACTCCTATGCACCAGCTAATTAGGCTTTAACGCTCACAGCCCACTGCGTTCAACTGACTTATTGTGATATCGTAACTCTACCGTCGAATGGTTATTTTGAAGCGCCGCTTTTCCACATAGGTAGGTTTATAGGATTGCTTGCTCCACACCTGTGGCTTCGTTGCACCTAAGGCATCTCATTATATCATCATCGCCTTCTTCTTAAATGACTGCTCGGCAGTCTTTATCTACCAGCCTCTCGACGGCCAGCGTTCGCTGCTGCAAAGCTAAACTGGCCAGCGCCCACACTGCCCCTGCGACCTAAGGATCTACGAGCGACACCGTAGGGCACCACCTAGAGTAGTTCATTTAACCTATTGAAGCGCCGTTTTGCCACCTTATTCCACAGCTGCTGTTTCCTGACATAGCTCGATCTGCAACCCTAGCTAAGCTACCGTCGTGGAAAGTTTCCTATCAATTAACGCTCCTCCCCTGAGGCCGCTGCTCCAGCATCGCCCCACCCTCAGCGTACCTCGTCTTACGTTCACTGAACAGCTCCACGTATTCCGCTACCTAGTTTCCGTATACGGATATTCCTATTGCAACACTAATATAATAAGTCACACATACACATGACACCTTAGCTAGTATATAAACAGAACGAGGTAATGAGTCTGGTAAGGCTCAAGGTCGCTAGCCCTGATCATTTCCTTCTTTCCGTTTGTAACTGTTCCTCTCTGTGACATTTTGTTTCCTGCCCAACCGCGCGACCTACATAGAAGGTTTGAATGAACTTACCTTGATCGTTGTATGTTGGTAAATGTCTGGAACGCAATCCTTGTACGTTCCAGGGCATAAGTAGACAGCCCGGATCGCCATCTAGGGCACTTTGTCCCAGGTTTCAGCTGCTTGCATACATGGGTTCAAATGCTTACCACCATCGGAACATCGCAACAAAACATTATCATCCCGCAAGCGTTTACTTAAGATCGATTCCACAGGGTTATATTCCGTCCACCTTGCCAATGAATTTCTCCAAGTATTAGGGGCCCCATCCGTTTGGCGCCATTATTCTTTGGGTACATTACCCTCCTCGCCAGTTTGGACTGCCATTACTCCTATGTCCATTGAAGATTTGGCCATGTCTGTATTATAGAGAATACGGTAAAGGTATCCAACCATGTTTTCTACTGGTCTGAACATTTGGGTTCAAAACCTTCACCCCACCGATACATCACCTAAAAACGACGCATCATTTACTTGTAAGCTTCCTATTTACTTGTAAAACTATTTTTATGCCTTGTATACCTCGCTAGTAGATTACTTTTCTCAAAAAATACGCTTTATCTACTTGGTGCTACTATACTTTGAATACTTTACGCACTTCCTCAGTGTGGTCTGCCGATGAGCGTATGCTTTTTATATAATATAGGCTGTGCCCCTTACAAGAATATTGCTTTGGCCATTTCGTAGACTACCGCAAGTCACTTGAACTGTGTTTTCTACTGACCTGAACAGTTGGTATCAAAAACATTTTACGTCCGCAACTGCTCACCGAAATCTTTATCGCTGCAATTGATAATTTTAAAAAATAAATATTTTATTCTCGTCATTGCTAGGCCCACCATCAAAGGCGTTAGCATGCGTGTGCGGTAATTACACAAATTATTCCATTTTGACCAATAGCCTAGGAATTTATGTTTGGATTGAAGTGTAGATGCATGTTTAAGTGTGTAGATGAAAGTAGCCTTGTTGTTTGTGTATGTAAATGTGAAGCTGTGCGTTTTTGTTCTCTGGGTTTGCTATCAATGGTGGGAACCAAAAACGCTCCGAATTAAATGACCATCGTGAAGTGTGCATGATCCTCGGGAAAAGGGAAGAGGCAGTGACTTTGTTTATCGACTAGTCACATGCGGCAAGTCACAGTGTTGCTAAACGGATACCTGTGTTTTTTTATAGGGGAACGCTTGTCTGCAAACTCCCAACACATCCTAGAACACTACCACCGAAACATTTTTTGTAACGGGATTAAGCCGTACTACCATGCTGGCACAACGCGGAGGTTGTTTGGCTAGCCAGCAATGATTCTTTCGCTTGGGCCAGTCTGCAAAACTCACCCGGCCCTTGGGTTATCTTCTTGGACGATTATACTACGAATGAAGTATACGACCTTCAATATTTTCTGCTCTAATTCCGTCCAGTACCGCCGGTTCCATCCGTAAATGGTGTAGCCTGACTAACTCATTGCTCAGCCGATAGAAATCTGGTGCACCGTGACGGAGATTAGCAGCGGTGAAAACCGATCGTAACCTGGTGTTGCCGATGGCGCATTGCTATTTTACGAGTGGGTAACGTCAATGTTTCAGGACGTGGTGGGTTTTTGCCTGTCAAGCGTTTTCCTTACGAATAACTACACAGGCCTGATAAAGAACACGGAAACGTGGCGGATGTGACTCGCCAACAAAACAAACTCACTGCTAAACACGGAAACGATCCCATTAACTGCAGTCTGTGAACCCGGTAGCATTTGAACAAACTTCATGTTTTTGTCAAACAATGTTTATCGAGCATTCTTTCGGGTTCATACGCACACGGGATAATAGAGATCAAGCACCTGAATAATTCGAAGTCCCACCCAGCATCTCTGTAACGGAAACGCTTCTAGATTTTCCATTGCTATCGCGCTACGCATCTACCTGACACAATTTGTAATGCTTATTACCTTTGCGGCTTTCCTAAATGACAAGTGCGTAACATTTATTCAACGAAGTAGCCGGCAGACACTTATCTATGGCGGTTGGCGTATATATGCTAAGTTTGTTTCTGTGGCTCTGATACTTAATTGCTCATGTCAGTATGGGTGCGCCCCGTTTCAACGAGCATAAAAATATTCATTTGTTTATTTAAATGGCGTTCAAATTGCTGTGCTCTTACAAGGAGACGTTGATTACGCAGCTTTTCTGCGCGAAAGAGTAACTAAGCAATAATGTTTACATATATAAGAGCCATTTGTTGGCAACAAATGTTAAACGGAAGGGAAAGCCGAACGCGTTGCCGGCGTGAATGAACGCCAGCAAGCACAATATTAATTGCCAGAAAGTTAATTGCAAGAGAACGGTGGTGACATGAACGTGAGTATCTCTGGAGTATTTTTCTTCCATGGTTTGTAACTAGATGGCTTAATTACGTAAAATACTGGGTGAAAAAAGGAGACACATAATTTACGAAGGTGTGTAACCTGTTGTGATTACGGTTGCAAGCAGTAGTGTCTGCTATCCAACCGTCTCAAAGTGGTTTGTTGCCTTTCACTGGCAGATGCAAAAAGGTTCTCTGTTTTGAAGTGTCTGAAGTAACGAAATATGTCCGTGAAGTAGGTTATACATTATTAGCGCCGCTGTACATTTAATAAAAGTAGTCGCATGGTAGTCAAGAAGCATTTTATTCAAATTACACAAAATAACGAGAACTTATAAATGTTAAGTGTCTGTCAGAGTAAAACGTATTCAGTCTGTTGCTAATTACCTTTGCGAATAACAGTGCTTATTTATATGAAGGACGGGTCTGCTACATGACGACATCAGGTATGGATAGACACTATTATGTGCAAATATGTTGAACTGCGTGTATAAGATATATATACATATATATACATTTTTATGGATGTAGATATCAGTTAATTATATTGGATGTGTGCACGTATAAATACATGCAAATATACGCATAACTTTATAAACGGTATTTGATATATACATAACCTTGAGATAAATACCTGCTAACTGAAAAATCCCGAAATAAGTATCAAGAACAAAAGCCGAAGGTAAACAATTAACATTGTAGATTAATCTTCAGACCAGTACAACCATGTGAGTGAAACAGCACCAGGAGTAAAGTGGCTTAAGCATCCGTTCGAATGAGATTTATCACCTGTCGGCCAAAGACATGTACCAACAACAAACGATTAACTTGGACAAAGGTGTAGTTACACAAGTACCGTTGTTCTCAGAAGGATCCGTTTTGTCTGGCAAAGGGGGCCTAACAGCTTCGATCAGCTTCTTTGATGCACACAAAAGCGGGTGCTACGACCGAATGCTGATCGCCTCGGCGGTAACAATGGTGCGGAGGCGCTGGACATTCAACTGAAATGGAGGGACCCTCTATGGTATTCGAAAGGCACGGAATGGATCAACCTCATGCCTACTATTAACAAGCTGTGCCTTAGCTGATCTAATAATAGACGCAATACCGTCCTGACGCAACTAGCGTGGTTGGTGCCGCTGAATGCGCTTCTATAGTTTCCGCGCCGTTAGACTCATGTAAGTAGCCCCACAGGCGCACTCGAAAGGATAAATGCACACAGAAGCTGCCAGTGTCGGTAACTTGTCTTTGTTGTGTGTACGAATAATTGGCTCCGTTACAAGGGTACACCGAAGCTTGGCTGCTGGGAGAGTCCACTTGACGGCTGTTGCAAGGCTTCTAGTTACACGCCAAGCAGCGGTGACTTCTTTGAATGGCAGTCGTATAAAAAGTTCTTTTCCCTCTGCTGTCTGCATTCGCAACAGGTCAGAGTTATTTTGCCTGTTCTTATAAATGAAAAGAGCAGGATATCCGTTTTTGCGCGGCAAATACTGCATGAACTTCAAGCCATTATCCAACTTGCCACAAGAACAGATCCTGCAGGCCCGTGTGGTTAGGCCGCGAATTAGGTTTTGTTAATGTCTCAACGGAACGAAAATGTGAAGGTTCGTATACTGGCCGCTCCAGTTTTTCTTTCTGTAGACCTGAGAGTTACGTGCAAAATTTTTAACGTATGGAATTTTACACTAATTTAAGGTAAGTTCTATCACTTTGTCCAGAGTTTTGCGTCCCCGAACACAAAGCAATAAGCTTCACTTAGAGTTACATTTTAAAAGCCTGTTTGGACAAGCAAAACGGCTAGCAGAAAAGTCAAGTGGAGGCCTGGAGAGGGTTAATTGCCCTGTGGTGAACACCTGTTACCAATATCGCAAGTGCCATGTTCCAACTCACGGCCCACCGACACGCAAGCACCTTGACGCGCTGAAGGAAATACTACTCAGTGGTTGGATCCTCCTAAGTAAAACGGATTAGAGTACCGGGGTATTTCTAGTAGACAAAGAAGACTTTACAAACAAGCTAGCAAAAGCTCAGAGTAATGAAGCAAAAGTTTCCTAACGATTGGAGAAAAGGACCAAATCGAGAAGGCTGATAATTAGGTTATTAAAAGCTTGCATGCTATTTGGAATAACAGACATGGCTTAAATACACTTTTACAGCGTTACTCCGAGTGGCACAAATGTCCCGAGACTTTATGTGTCTCAAAGTTTCCTTAGACAGGTTTCCCGCTTTGCCCGATCTTATCAATGGTTAACTCAACCTACCATGCTATTGACCAGTAACTTGTGGAAATTTTGGAGCCAGTAGGACGGAGACTTGCACACTACAGCCTTCGTGACACCTTTGCTTTCACCGAAAGCACCAAAGTCCGACAAAGTGGCAAGAAATTAATGTTCCTTGAATGTTGTAGCGCTTTTCACCAATGTGCCACTTATCGAGCCGATTAATTACCTTTGCTTTTACGTAGAAGAAACACAAACACGTATATGCATACCGTAGCGTGACTAAAAAAGCGTCCTTTTGCGCTGCACTTGGAACGTACAGGTCCTATTCACTGCGCTTACGACCCACAAAAGAATGATGTACCTATGAGAGCGCCAATTTGTCGGTGGTTATCTGATGTCTTTATGGCTAAATTAGAGAACACCAAGTCATATGCATAGATTACGGCCTCTGAAGGTTACCACCGCTGCATGAACGACATATTTGTCGTGACCGACCCGTCTGTTGAAATTGGCGCTGTGGTTGACCGTTGTACTCCGGCCCAGGCCTCATTCCCTTTAGGTAAAAAAGGGTTGAACGACCGGTTGCCGTATTTTAAGGTTCCGTTAACTAGAAAGGCAGACAGCTCAATCCAACGACAGATCGGCAGAGCGAAAACTGGAGCGGCCAGTATACGAACCTTCACATTTTCGTTCCGTTGAGACATAAACAAAACCTAATTCGCGGTCTAACCACACGGGCCTGCAGGATCTGTTCTTGAGGCAAGTTGGATAATGACTTGACGTTCATGCAGTATTTGCCGCGCAAAAACGGATATCCTACTTTTTCATTTATAAGAACAGGCAAAATAACTCTGACCTGTTGCGAATGCAGACAGCAGAGGAAAAAGAACTTTTTATACGACTGCCATTCAAAGAAGTCACCGCTGCTTGGCGTGTAACTAGAAGCCTTGCAACAGCCGTCAAGTGGACTCTCCCAGCAGCCAAGCTTGGGTTTACCCTTATAACGGAGCCAATTATTCATACACACGACAAAGACAAGTTACCGACACTGGCAGCTGCTGTGTGCATTTATCCTTCCGAGTGCGCCTGTGGGGCTACTTACATGGGTCTAACGACGCGGAAACTATAGAAGCGCATTCAGCGGCACCAACCACGCTAGTTGCGCCAGGACGGTACTGCGTCTATTATTTGATCAGCTATGGCACAGCTTGTTAATAGTAGGCATGAGGTTGATCCATTCCGTGCCTTTTGAATACCATACAGGGTCCCTCCATTTCAGTTGAATGTCCAGCGCCTCCGCACCATTGTTACCGCCGAGGCGATCAGCATTCGGTCGTAGCACCCGCTTTTGTGTGCATCAAAGAAGCTGATCGAAGCTGCTAGGCCCCTTTGCCAGACAAAACGGATCCTTCTGAGAACACCGGTACTTGTGTAACTACACCTTTGCCCAAGTTAATCGTTTTTTGTTGGTACATGTCTTTGGTCGACAGGTGATAAATCTCATTCGAACGGATGCTTAAGCCACTTTTAATTCTATTGCTATTTTCTTTATGTGGTTGTAGGGAGCTGAAGATGAACCTTGGGAAAAAGCTTTTAGCTAATATTTATCTATATAATTACACATCTGTGGAGTCAATAATTTGCTAACTTTTCTCAGTAATTCTTCCTACACCTTGGGGATAGGAAGTAGTGAAGCAAAATAACCAATTATTTGGCCGGATGTGCACCATAGTGCCGAGTTACAATGTTAAAGCTATGTCCGTTTTCTTCAGTGCTACTTAGTCAGTAGGAGGAAGGGAATACCATTGCGTTGTAGATGCAAACGGAATAGCACTATGCATGATAGACGAAGCGATGTGACGAAGGAAATTAGGTTATTTTAGGTTAAATAGAGGAAGAATTATTAGTGTACAGGGGCTCAGCTTGAAAATTAATATAGCTAGGCAAATTAGCCGAATCCTGAGATCATTCGCACTAGGGTGTGGAACAATCGTGTCAAAGGTAAATCATTAAAACAGTGGAAGTAGGTGGTGCGTAGGTAAAACTGGAAGCAAGAGCCAAAAAGAAATGAGAAGGACTATTAAAGTCAAGGGTTAAAAGTGAGATAAAGCGGGACAACGAAGCCTTGTTAAGGTTAAATAAAGCAGCAATTACTATTGGCACGTGTACGTAAATGCCTACGAAAATATATTAGGCAAAGTAAGCTGCATGCCAGGGTGCGCTAACAATGAATTTTCCACAACTGGGCGTACAAATTTGCACACGTCTTGAAAGCTAATGAGACTGTGAGGAAGCCATCAATCAGGTTTATACTGAACAAACCTACCCAGGAAATGCGGCAATGACTAGTGTGAACAAAGCCGAGCAAACCAGTAAGAGGCTGCGTACCCGCACCTATCCTTATTGGGCAAGGCTCTCCTCTATATGTTTTGGCCCCAACGACGCAATTGAGGACCCAAGCCTTATATGCGACGCATTTACCTCCTACTTTAAATAGTCATAATGCGTAGAACTGTTCCCAGTCAATACTGAACAACATGAGGCTACGAACCATTCGCTCTCTACCCTTCAGTTTGCTTTAACTAGTATCCGTTCTGCTATGGCAGTAATTAAGTCATCTACGAACCTCGGTCCTGACAGAAATCCACATGTTTTTAATAAGTGCAGTAGCAATGACCTTCAAATATTTTCTTAAAACACTTCACACCCTCGATGGAGGAGAACCAATAACTGTTGGCTTGGATGCACTCTGTCATCACAACGCACCACAATGGTGCTCCGTATAGCAGCTCAACAACTACGGATCCATAAATCACACATCCATTATCTCACGTCTGACAAAGATATCGGTTAAGTGGACACACCTAGACCGCATGTATGCAAGAGAGATGGCTAGCAGGTTGCGGCATAAATTTCTAAGCGCTTGACCTTGCGCAATCTGCCAATTTGTATTTCTTAACAATGTCACCAGAGCGCTAGATTCAGGTCTTGCAGTAACTACAGTATACCTAGATATGCAAAAGGTGTTCGGTGGAGTCCTCCCATACGCCTATTGCAAAAGGGTAAAGTTTAAAATATAGGCAGCTCTTTACTAGACTGGCTGGAATCTTGCTTAACCTGGCTGGTACAGCCTGTGAAAACTGCGCAGAATTAATCCAACACTGCCACAATTTCTAATAGTGTCGTACGATGAAGACTATTCGGACCGACCTTGCCTTTGATTTATGTGCGCGCGCACTGTAACAGCCTACGACCTGACCGCCTCTTTATTTCCGCCGACGATCTAAAGACGGCATATGCCTTTCTGTCATGTACAAATATTTCTGCAGATAGTGAAATCCGCTACTACCTGAATGCTTTATCGTTATAGTATCAGCAGTGGCAAGCCAATTTTTCGCTGAGAAATCAAGCATCCTGATTCACAACTGCTCCATACTTGCTGGCACACTGACGTTAAATAGCATACCTACACAACTCTATAATTTGGCTACAGATTACGGTATCAGGAATATATGAACCTCAACTTCGCAGCGAATGTGCGACAATTAGACACGCAAATAGGCCGTCAATTAAACACAGCCTATGCGGGACTAGAAATTTATTAGCGTCATGTTCGCTTACATCCAGACTATTACACTTTATATGCAGCAGCTTGCGACCGTCGGATCACCTACCGCACATAAAGCCTCAGCGGCGGGTTACTACAAGGATAGCCCCACCAAATTCACGCTTAGTTACCTATTGAGTTGTGCTTACCATAAACTCTAGCCCTCATGATTGTGATGCACTAACATAAACCTATGCTTCATAAGTGAGGCAATACGTCAAGCAGAGCACAGTGACATACCACACTTGATAAAGACAATAGGAGCAGAGTTTAACCTCAGAAACAGTTGCTGCACTACTGCTTAGCTATTAGCGCGAAAGAAACTATGTTCACATTATTTCCGAATTGCTTATATAAATATCTAAAGCAAACTACCATCACGGCTATGTGTAATTCCCAATCCGCATGCTTTCAAGGGTGAGGTACGAAGCGTTAGTTGTCGAGATAATAGAAAACGCTTTCAGCGCCTACGTTTCGGTTGATCATCCTTTCGAGACTGGTCCAGATGGAGCACAGACAACGTTTTGGGTTGCGTTACAGCAAGATTTTACTATCATTTTGTCCGCGTGGCTTCTAAGCACCTTGGGGTTACAGGGCACTCTTAACCACTTAGGTCTCACACTGCCTGGTCTCCCAGAGCCGAGGCTTACCAGCATCGATCAGAACTCTGATATTCTCACTTAAGTTGATCATTATCAAAACTAGCCTAGTTGTCCCCACCCCGCCTAAGGAACCAGCATGCTAAGCTTGTTTGACTTATGCATCCCGGCACCATCGATATATTCTTATCCATTTTTGCCGACTTCTCAACTACGCTTATAGGTGCCTCATACATGTTCGACTACATTACGGGGCTATAGACCATGGACGTCTCTGCTTCAGAAATTCTGCTTGCTCGAATAGATACCTGATCCCATACATATTGGCTTTTTAACCTTCTTTTCACATCAATTTCTTCTTTAGTGCAGCGTTTAAGCCTGCACTTTAGCAAAAGTCTGACAACCAATATGCAAACCTTATCATGCAAGCAATGCTTATGTCAGTCCTATTTCTGTCTGTATACTCCCCAGCCTACGGAGAACTTATAGGTCATTGAATCCTCCCTCCGCCTGGTCACTCCAGCGCTGATGAGTTCCGGCATTCCTCGTGATTGACATCATCACTTTTCCTTTCCCGTTTAATGTAACCGATCCCATGGTTCTCATACGTGCCCTCACCCTGCCCTAAGAAGCGATTCCTTAAGCTGAGCTTGCAACTACCCCTTGCTTTCTAAATACTGCCGGAGCAATTCAATATGTACTCTTATTTCCCGGCACGTACCAAGCTCCTTCATAGGTGACCTCCAGCTTTAGCGTAATGGTAAGAGCATACAATGCCATAAGTCCTGCTTATCAAGCCTTACTCAAATGGTTGCGCCAAATTTCCGACACTTTCAATCGGCTGGATTGGTTGCTCGATACTACCCAAAGTATTCGAAACAGCTGATCAATAGCCCATTCCTCCAAGAAGGCAAAGTTCAGTTCTTATATTTTATCTACCTTTTCAGTCCCTAGTCTCTAGCTTCACGTGTAAGCATATTGTACATTCTTAAACCAAAAGGGTCCGTGCAAAATTATTAGGCCTATGCCCTTTGAGATACGTCTAGTAAATTTGCTTTGCCAGACTTACGCCTTGTGTGAGACGTTAATGTCTAATTTTGCTGTCGATACACATAATGCACCTAAGGTTGCATTTGAATTGTCCAAAACATTGTCTAAATACCAGCTTTGGACGCATGTTTATGAACATCGAAGCTCTCAGTTGCTAGTTGGGCTGAATTGATGTGCGTTTATTAAGCCTGAATAATCGCTACTTTACTTCATTACTACCAACTATATTCGGCAAGCATCCAGTAAAATAAAATGTGTTTATATATTCCACCTGGTTGATAAACGGATTATTATAAAAGCCATTGGCCCAGGAATCCAGGCAAGTTGCTCTCCAATTATCCTGTTTGCCCTAATACTTAGCTATATCTGTCATTCATATTCCAAGGACCATTGGAAACAGTAGTAGACAGGTGTCATGAAAACTGGATCCTCTTCTTTAACTGTTTTTGCTAGTAAAACTCGCGTTTCTAGTTGCATCTCGCTGACAGGAAAGCTAACCATCAACAGTGAGGCCTTGTCACACTGGCAGGATGGAAATCCAGAAACTTTTAACCATCATTCGGCATTGTCTGAGCTGTTCGTGCGAAGTTTTATCTTTTAGCTCACTTCAAAGCCTACTATGCGAATTGATAAGGGAAAAAGCAGCTTCCACCTTTTTTATCGGCTTTCCTACTCTAGATTTAACTTAACACTGCTAATGGTGCTAGAACAGCTCTCGTCAGAAAAACCATCAGGGTAATAGCTGATGCGAAATTGTAGTACTAGCTGACCTTATCAGCATGATAACCAACGCTGGCACATTTGGAAACATAAAATGAAAGAGAATAACCATGCACTTAAGTAATGATGCACAATAAGTTGTATCAACACATGAGGTGCGATAAGCTTTCAAGTTCCCGCAAACTCAACTCCCAGGAGCAGCGTTGTTAATGCCTTACCAAAGCAGACCGAAAAGGCTTTCTCCTCTAGAAGCACTTAGCTAAAGTTTTTGATACTTATTTCTTTATTATTAACGACAGGTTCCTCTAGCTCACTGCTGGTGGTGACCTAGCCTTATGGATATAGAAGTTTAGCAATAGGAGATAAAACTTACTCTACATGTCTGACAAATAGGTGCGGTTTGCTGGCCAAAATAGCAGATGATTTCAAAGTTCTACCGTATTATCCAGGTATACCTGCAGTCTTTTTATAACCTTCGCAACCATGTAGTGGCCTAAAATACACTGAATTCCATATTCACGGAGGCTTTTGTGGCTTAGTATTCTCTGAAAACGGTACACTGGAGCCTTCTGACCGTGGGCTAATTATATGCTGTTCTAAAGTCTCTCGCACACATAACATTCCAGACTGGATTCCTAGCGTTATCGCGAAATATTAGAAAGTATTTGCCTATAATTGCGAATTATGCTTGAAAAGTTCACTTTTCGGCCCTCTAAGTCGTGCCTAGTTTCTTTGGGGAATTTAAAGCAATTTGCAGCGTTCCTAAATAGGTACGCCTAGTTAATCTTCATACCGCGTTGCTACCTTTTATCATTTCGTTTCATAATTCTGCTACTTGCTTGCAAAGCAAATAGTCAATTATAGCGCGGTATTCGTAGACCGCCGTTCAAGAGCGAATAACTTGCTAAATATTGCACGTCCCGCATTGCATTTACCTTTATCGTAATCAGCGGTTAAAGCTTGTTCTAGGTGGCACATCTTCGTAATATTTTCTTGATATTCTAGCCATAAAATGCCTCGTTTTTTAGATTAATTCATTTTAAAGTTTTGTCCTAAAAAGCAAATCTTGCGGCTAATTTTGCGTAAAACTTTTGTTGCTTTGTGTTTATTTAGTTAAGTACACCACTTTAGTATGTCCATTCAAATCGTGTTTTATTGTTATTTCAACTTTATAAAAAGCTTTGTAATCATTTTTAGTTTTTCCTTTCTGATTTCTTTCCATGTGCGCACCGATATATGTGTCTACGCAGCGTGCAAAATATTTAACAGAATGTATATTTTGTGGTGAATTGGATCTCGCTTCCAGAGATAACGTGCACGAATACGGCGCTGCAAAGCCTTTCGCCACTAATAAAATTAAGAAGCAAAATGACCGCCTAAAGCAGCCAGCTGCAATTTGCCCAAAGCAATTATAGTGACGTTTTGTGAAGTATTGGCTCCTGCATCTAAAATACGTGCACAACTGCAGCTCTGCACGATCTTTTATAATAATAAAATCAAGGAGCCCAACCTTGCCTGAATGAGCCAGCTGAACTTTACTCTGGGCGCGCATAACCCCATTAACTCTACTCGTAAAAGGACCTAGCATTCGTACTTGAACACAAAGAACATATACCCACACTGTACTCACTCTCCCTGCAACATCCTGAAATTTGCGTAAATATTGCTCTGAGTACTTAAAAGTACTGCATCTTGCAACGCTGGAAATATACTTTTATTTATTTATTTATAATGACAGCAATTTAAGGGGAAAGATTTACTTGGGCAACGGCCAAATACTGGAGGGCCTTCGCCCAAATGTGCGACGCTACAGTGTCAAAGTTTAATCGGCGGTGCAGCCGTGGCAGCTAGTCAGTAGCTGGAAATGAAAGTCAGAGCAATGAAGAGGAAAGTAACTAAATAAAGAAATGATTTGTCCTCGGCGGGACGAGTTACACTTTTGAAGGTATGTTCAGGTGGGTACAATAAGTGGAAGAAATAAATAGTTCACCCTAGCATAAACGAGGCACACCAGTAAAGACGTGCTTAAGTGCTTATCAGGGACACAATAAAAATAAGCGTATATACACCAAATGACAGAGTTTTTTGCAAAATACGTCGTTCGAATAATAATGCGTAGTTGTCATGATGGACATGTTCATTTGAATTGGTTGAAAAAGTCGGGCGGAAGCACGCTAAAGTCTATGTCCTTTTGTATTGGTTTAACTGGACGTGGATTCGAATAGCTCTAGGGAATTTTCCCGTATTTTTGTGCGTTGGAAGCCGTTAGAATGTTTAATAAACACTGTTAGATAAAGGGTGAAATGTTAGTATGCCGCCGTGCTTACAGAAGTTTGTTTAATTGGATCATTTTCTATGCTTATCAGTAAGCAATGACGTTGTTCTGTGGCGAGCCACATCCGCAATATCGCAGTATTGTTAGGCGTAGATATGTGGCTTTATACAAGGGGGTTACTTACCGGGCGATACCCCACCAGCTCTAAGCCCACTGCCGTTGACCATAAGTTGCATATCGGTGAGCTACTGGCAGAGTAACATTACGACTGATTTTCAGTAGGATAATCGCAGTTGTGGTACACCCATTTTTCAGTTGCCTGAGTACAATTCTGAGTCAGGATTCACCGGTCACGCTTGAAACCGGAGCTACTTGATGGAGTTAGGGTTATGTAGAGAGGAATGCAGGGTTACGCAAGTAATCAAGAAGCGCTGTGTAAGGAGGGTCGGATATTTTACATGCCGTATACTTGTCCGCGCACCACGCTCACGGGTCAGGAGGGATTCGCATTCAAATCCAAGAAGACTACGCGCTGCAGCTTAGTAAATAAATTAACGAAGACATAATTAAGTTACTCTCATCATCGCGCTGCACACCATCAAGAGCATGATCATGGTAATACAGACATGTGTGATCGACAATTGCATAACTTTTACATTTTGACCAATGGCATAGGAATATATGTGTGTGTTGAGATATAGCAGTATGTTTGCGTAGGTATTCGGAAGTAGCCGTATTGTTTGAGTACATAAATGCAACTATGGGTATGCTTTTGATTACTGGGTTTGCCAGCAAAGGGAACGCTTCAAATTGGATGACGTTCGTGATGTGTGAATGCTCCGCCGGAAAAGGGAATAGGCTGTTTTATACGTATAAGGGATATTGTTCCAATGATCCAAGCTAGTATAAAACACCGCTCAAGGGGCTGGCTTTGGTATCCGGAATGGCCGAGAGCAGTCGATGTTCATCTGAAACGCTGGGAAATGATAGCCAGAGACAGAGACAAAATATAGAGCAGGACATCGCACGCTATACGATGTGAGGTCATGCGATTCAAAGCAGTGGTGTTAAGGTTATATTTAAACAATTATTAGCGATAGCGCGGCTAGCTTACGGAAGCATAAAGGTTTGTAAAAAGCAAAATCTAAGGTCCTTCGCCGTAAGGTGTAGAGATACATGGTCAAATGTAATTCAATGGAGCGTCGAAAGTATGTAGTGCGTAAGCAAATAAGAAAGCCTGGGCAAAAGCGAAGCTTGGGACTAAGACAGAGCAGGGCCTAAAAGTTGAGGTGTGGAGGGCAATAAGGTGTCTTTAAGGTGCAATTAAATGACAATTATTGGTGACAAACATGACAGTTTGGGGAAGTGTGTAGGTAAGTCAGATAGTCAAATATTTGAGGTCATTATTATAAATGTACGGACCTACATTTCCATAGGTTTGGTGGTGATGCATTAGCGGTAAGTAGTCAGTAGGAGTAAAGGAAAGCCAGAGCACTCAAAATAGGAGTAGGAATAAGTCTACGCCAGGAATAGGACGCAATGTGTAGAGGGGGAATGCAGTGTTGTTAAACTTAAATAGAGGAACAATTATTAGTGAGAAACAGGTCCACCTAGCAAACCATATGGCTAGGCAACATAGCCAACACCTCGGTCCTACGAACAACCGTGCGGAGTTACAGTGGCTTAAGTAACTCGGTGGAGCAGCGGAGGTAGTTGGCACGTAAGAAGAACTAAACGTCTTAGCCGAAGATGTAAGAGCAGGACTAGGACTAGGCAACGAATAGGAAGAGTGGTGAACAGGGACAACGCCGTGTTTTATTGTAAATTTTTGAAACATTATTAGCGACTGCTAAATCCCATGGAAGAAGTATATAGCTGGTCAGCAAGGCAAAATGCGTGAGGTCCTACGCACAAAGTGCAGTGTCACATTGTTAAGGTATGTCACAGAAGAAGTAGAGGTAGGTGTTTTGTAAGACAATATAAAAGCCAACGCTAGAAGGGAAAAATAAGTGTATGACTTGGCAAAGGATAGAAAGCGCGGTGAAGTGGAAAAATGCAGTGTTCCTTAGGTTAAATATTGTAAGAACTATTATTGTTAGGGATGACAGTCTGGTTGAAAGGATGTAAGTAGCCAACACAGCCAAGGGCCTGTGGTCCTGCGCAAAAGGGTGCTGAGCTGCAGTACCATAGGTAAGTTGGTAGAGCATCGGTGATAGTTGGTGCTTACAAAAAAATAAAAGCTAGTGCAAAGGAGAAAAAAGAAGGTATAGGAATAGGCAAGGCTTTCGAATCGAGTTGACGGCGAACAATACAGTTTTGTTAACGTTAAAGAGTGAAACATTTATTAGCGATAGCCCTGTCAAGTTTGGGGAAAGATATAGCTGGGCAAGCGTGTCAAAATCTGAGGTCATTTGCACTAACCAGCAGAGCGACATTATCAAACGTAACTCAGTGGAACTTCGGAGGTATATGGTGCGTAAGTGAAAAAGCATGCTAGAGCCAACGTGCTAAGGCAAAGGAGAAAAAATGAAATAAAGGCGGACAATGCAGTGTTGTTAAGGCAAAATAGAAAAACAACTATTTGTGCTAATAATGACAGACTAAGAGAAACTTGTAGATAGGCAGCATAGTCAGGTGCTGCGAAGATTATTTACACTCCATGCTACTATCGGCAACAAATAGCTTTCAGATAGAATCAACTATCACTCTTGTAAACTGAGGGGCAGTTAGTATTAAAAAGGACGTTCACACGTCTCCCGCACGAAGCAGGTTAAAGCGTGAGCTTTATTTCCTTATCCACGGGTGTTCCATTTAAAAGTCGCCTTTAGTTACCACTCCATTCTTTTCTTCTGCCTACCGTTCCATTATTCTTCCCTAAGCCACTGGTATTTGTCGACACGACGTTTCACAAGTCGTAAATCCAATCGACCTGTTCATAGTCCACACTTTATTATCTAGTATTCAGTTTACTGTGCGCCATGGCGAATCCCACTGAGTAGACGGATTATATACCTAAATCAAAAATAAGCTACCATTTTCTTAGTTCTATCTTCATGACTATTACCACTACTTAACTAGCTTGTCCTGCGACTCAGTGTAAATAAGCAACCCTTGTATACTCTTAGCTTGCGACACTTTCAGCAACTGTGACTCATGTGCGCGCACAAATGTGTTGTTAGCCCGTGGAGACCGGCTATCATCTGCTCTTGTCAGCGCAAAAATGAGCGCATTGGTATTATTCAACCTAACCTTTCCCTTTTAATCTCACACTTATTTGCTAACATGGACGAAGTTTATCAAAATGACCTCAAACATATATTCACCTTCCTCTATTAGGCATTTATATAACCCTTATTATTACATCATTCGTTGCAACCTATGCTCTACGGATTTGCTTTCTACTGACAAAATTACAAACCTGGCTACTAGGATTACCGCACTAGCCCTTATTCTTGCAGTGGACGTAAGCATTACAGTTCCGCCGTTATTTAAAGAACACATTAATCTAATAATAAGGAAAACAAGATTGGCATAAAGTTTCTGAACCAAATGTATGTTAATAGGCACCTCCATTTGAGTCACGTTCTCCTAACCCTGACATCCTGCAACACAATTTAGCAACCCTTGCTCCCATTTCTCTTGTATTTACCTGAGTTGTGCGTTCGCCAATCACTTTTAGACACACTGGCAGACTGGCGGCATGATAAACCAGATACTTTTTGCACGCCATTTATGCCACCCTTACATTTAATATTTCATATTTCTGACACTGGCGCGAAAGTTTGCCATGTGCCGGAGAACCTTGTCACAGCGGCTAGCTGGGAAACCAGCTATTTCAAACCATACTTGCTGTATGTTGGTTACACATTCAAAATTTGTCTTTTAACTGCCTCCATGGCCCACCCCGCGTCAAGCGTGGAGATAAGTGTACAACCAGCTCCCATTTTATGCGTACTTTTCTGTTCCTGACTTATACTATTATTTATTTATGTTGTCTAGCGAACTAATACAGCTTCAACAGAACATACACCGACTTGCTAGTTGTGTGGCAATGAAACCTTATTTTACACAGAGATCACATGTACTTGGCCACCAAAATTGGAGAGCGGCAGCTCATAAAGAGAAAACAGTTGCGCAGCCTTGCGTCCTAATACATAGGGCGCAAAATTGCTTTACGTCTGAAACTCCCTAAACCTTGACAACAAAGTCCTTGTCTCCATACCCGTAATGACTCTAGCAAAGTGCACGGTCAGGAGCATTTTTCCATATTTTCTGAGGCATGCATTTAACCTTGACGATAGACGTATGTAGCTCATTGACAGTGTTGGTCCATATATAGGGTTGACTATCATGGGCTAAAATTGCTAAAGCCTGCTAAATTTGTCTAATAAAGTTATAGGAATTACACGCTTATTCCATTCGAATAAACACTAAGCTGTTCCAGCTTAACCATGCAGACCGAACTCACGTAGTCTCGGGACCACAAGCACAACCGCATAAAGTTAAATACGTATGGGGATTTTACTTATTCAGTCGTTTTTCCACCAACTGGCCTCTAAAAATGACCCAATGAAATCTTTTGACCATGGCCTAATTACAAATGGTCACGTTATTTTACGTAGACAAACCTTCTATTGTGGCTTCCGAGCGTTTTATGTATATTATGACACACTTGTCCAAGTTTTATTACGTACGTTTGGAATGTGTGTTTTGAGGCCATTGCGTTGAAAGTTGTAAATACTGCTAACTTAGAGCTACGTCATACATTTCTAGATATATCGCATTATTAAGATTCTATAGCAACGTGCCATTGTTTATAATTAGTCCTAATTTTTCCATATGGGTTTCAAGCGAAATGCGGCATTTGTAGCAAGGTGTTTGGCTAGGGTGTAAGCAGTTGCTCCAGAACTCAAGGAATACTGTAAGTCAACCTAAAACATTGCACGTACGATGTACAGCTATCAAGCATTGTTCTGACTAACATAACTGCTTTTTGTTTTTAGACATATTTTTGCTACAAAACGGGTATTTATGTTTGCTGCGACAGAAGCCATTTGACTTTGGCGCTCGTGTTCATCCGTTACTCAGATATAATGTTTTTATTTTACGCTTGTATTTCCAGCTTGTTACGCTAAATTGCCGTATGCGTTTAGAAGCTAAATATATTTCCCTTTATTTTTACTAGTAAGCATTTGTGGCATTTATGATGCCATCTCTATTCTCGCTTACCATGAGCACACCATTTAGCGAGACCCGTAATTTACCAAAAAGGCTAATGAAGCTGAAATGAATACCGTCGAGAGACGGTTTATACAGCGCTGGCGAAGGATGAATAGATGGTGCACACACCAGCCTTTTTGGAATGCAACGCGTCTGTGAATATTAACAAGCACAATGCTGGACTTTGGAATCTAGCTACGATATAAGGGAACGCGTTGAAGCTAGTTCACAATTTGCGGGCAGCCGAAGCAATCCCCTATTGAACTACAACGTGCTACCATATCTATTCCCGTCTTCCTGGAGCATTACTCGTGATCAATGAGTACATAAACCGAGCTTCATTATTACTCATGCTAGAGTATCTGGTTACCGTTAAGTATGATCTGACCCGTCGAGGGCACAGTTTTTACGCACAAGTGCGGAGCTGAAGTGTCGAAGTCTGTGAAGAAGCGGACAAGTGAGGTGCGTAATTAAAACAGATCTCAAGAGCCAAAGAGATACGAGAGGGCGTAGGACTCGGAGAGAGATACGAAGTGAGGTGAAGAGGGAAAATGCAACTTCCTTCAAGTTAAATAAGGAAACAGTTATTAGTGATAAGGATGTCAGCATAAGGAAATTGCTTTAGGATGGCAACGCTGTTAAATGCTTCTGGTCTTTTGCATAATGGTGCGGAGCTACTTTGGCATACTTCCTTCGTGTGTGCAACCGTGGTAGGTGTTCAATGGGTGTGAATTAAACCACAAACGAAGAAGTTTAGCGTATGGATAGGGCTAAACGTGGGTTATGAGGCGAGGTGAAAAGGAAAAATGCAGCGTTGCTAAGGTTAAACCAAGAAACAATAATAAGTGCTAGTGCTAACAGTTTGGGGACGTGTGTAGGTAGGCCGCATAGACAAATACATGCGTCTACGTACAAATGGTGGTTGCTATATGTAAGGTTAAGTGGTAGAGCAGCCGTAGTAGGCAGTCAGTAAGAGGAAGTGAAAGATGAAACATGGTAAGTAAGGAAGAAACTAAAACTACGCATGGTTTACGACGCAAGGTGAAGGGGGAATTTGCAGTGTAATTCAGGATAATTATAAGAACAATTATTAGTGATAAGGATGTCAGCTTAGGGTGAAGGATTGAAGTAGGCAAAGTAACCAACTACATGAAGTTCTACGCACAGTAGTTCGGAGCTACGGTGTCAAGGGTCGTTTGTGGTGCAGCTGTGGTAGGTAGTCTGTCGGAAGAAATGAAAGTCAGTGCAATGGAGTTAAGGGTGCGAATAGGGCTAGGCAGGGGATAAGACGCGAGGTGAAGATGGACAATGCAGGGATTTAAGGTTAAATATTGGAACAAGTAATAGTGGCAGCAATGTTATTAGGGCAACATAGCAAAAAGCTTAGAACCTTCACTTTATGGTGTAGCACTAGTGTCAATTGTATGTCGCGGGGGCAGCGGAGTTATCTGGTGCGTAGAGGAAATAAAAGGCCGAGCCAAAAGATAAGATATGGAGAAGGACTAGACAAACGATACGAAGCGAGGTAAAGTGGGAAGATGTAGTGTTGTTAAGGTTAAATGGTGGAACGATTATTAGTGATGGTGAGGTTAGCTTTGTGAAAGGATATTGCTGAGCAACAATAACAGAAGCTGAGGTTCTTCTCACTAAGATACAGGGCAACAATGGCAAATGTAAGTCAGTGGATGACCATAGATAGCTGGCTCGTAAGTAAAACATAAGGCAGACCAAATAAGTCAGATACGAATAAAGTCAAGGCGGGTGATAAAATTGAGGTGCAGGTGGGCAATGGAATGTCGCTAATGGTAACTGGGGAGAGGAGCGTTCGTACTATCCTTGTCAGTTTAGAGAAAGGAAGTAGTTGGGCACGATGCTCAAACGTTTGATTTTCTACACAAATAGGTGCGCGGCTACGGTGTCAAAGAATCGTTAGTGGATAAGCGAGGGATGGTGGCGCGTAAAAGAAAAAGAAAGCCGGAGCAATTAATAGGAGAGTAGGTGGAGGACTAGATAAGGTATACGAAATGAGGTTAGGATGGACCTTGTAGTGTGTTTATAGTAATATAGGGAAAAATTATTAGTGCTTACGATGTCCGCTTAAGTGGATGGATTATGTGAGCAACCTAGCCTTATACTTGTTGTCTTACTCACAAATGTGCGAAGCTACGGTGTTTAAGATTGGTCGGTGTTGCGGCTGATGTAGATGGTGGGTAAATGAAAATAGCAGCTATATCCAAACGGATAAGTAAAGCGGTTAGTCTAGCCAGGGAACGAACAATAGGTGAAGAAGGAAAATACAGTTCTGTTAAAGTTAAATGGAGAAGCAATTATTATTGATAAGCATGTCAGCATGGGGAAGGTAATAGCTGGAAACATGAATAATTATTTGAAGCCTAAAGCACAGAATTGCGGAGTTACCGCGTCTTAGGTATTCAGTAGAACAGCCCTGGTAGATATTCAATAGTAGAAGTGCAAGCTAGAACCAAAATGGCAAGCAAATATTGAGCGTATACAAGGGATACGAAGCGCGGTGAAGGTTAACGTTGCAATGATCTTAAGGGTAAATAGAGAAACAATTAGTAGTGCGAAGGATGGCAGCTTAAGGAAGGATATAGGTAAGCAAAAATCCAACTACTTGATGTTCAGCGCACAAAATTGCGAAGGTACGACATCAAGCTAAGTTGGAAGAGCAGAAAAGAAAGTCGGCGCCCAAGTGAATATGAAAGTCAGACTTAAACATATAGGATGTGTACAAGTAGTGGGCACAAGATACGCATTGAGGTCAATAAGGACAATTCATTGAAGGCTGGTAGCTCAGGTTGTTCAGATGGCTGTTGAACTGTTCGTTGAGCTTGGCAATTTTATTGCAAACGTTTCGTCACCAATCGAGGTGACATCATCAGTGCGTAGTGGAGTGGCGTGCAATAGCGTAGAGTAGCGTAGAGGAGCCTCGGTGAGAGTGCGCTGAGCGTGGTGTGCGTGCGTTTTTATACCGTCGTGGTTGGCCGTGGATCCGAGCAATCCTATTGGTTGGGACTTCGATCCGTGTTCAGCTTGCTTGATGGACAGATGATCTTTGACCTCGCCTCCTTTGTTCGCTTGCTCATGCGAGCGAATCTGCCGCCAGTTTGGGTTGTCTAGTCACACGTTCTACCGGATTCAATCAATCGAGTTGTCGGTCCTTCATCAGTAGCGTGGCGTATACTGCGTCAAGTTCGACGTGTCAATTGATTGCATGCGTTGTAGAGTACCAGGCTTCCAAAAATTCCCTCTCGTGTTTTGTACTTCCATGCGCTAGGCTCTTTACATTCTGTAGATCGAAATGGTGACCTTCTTGATCCTCATGCGCAGAAACCAATGAGTGTGGATCGTGCCTTCTGATGGCCGCCTTGTGTTCGGTGATTCGTGTACAAAGTTTTCTTCCAGTTTGTCCGGCGTAGATTTTATCGCAGTCACTGCATTTTAGCTGGTAGATGACATTGCATTGGTTGGCTTCATTGACTTTTCCTTTGGGTCTTGAGATCAATTTCCTTAGGGTGATACTTGGCTTGTGAGCCACAGAGATTCCTTGTGATTGTAGCAATCTTCCTGTTAGTTCGGAGGCGTTCTTGATGTAGGGCAGCACTATCCGTTTGTTTGGTTGATCAGATGATTGCTGCTGTTGCTGAGGCATTCGTTTCTTTAAGCTTCTTCTGATGAAACTTCTCGGATAACCGTTGTTTTTAAACACTCGATATAGGTGATTCTCTTCCTGTTTCCGCGATTCGGCTGTGCTGCAGTGCGTTTCCGCTCTCTTGAACAAGGTTTGAATGCAGCTCTTCTTGTGGTTCATCGGGTGATTGCTGTAGTAGTTTAATATCTGATCCGTGTGCGTTTTCTTCCGATATACGCACGTCTCCATAGATCCATCTGTATTCCTAGTAACCAGTACATCCAAAAATGGTAGCAGGTTATCCTCCTCTAATTCAAGCGTAAATTTGATATCCTTGACTGTGCTGTTAAGCAAATCATGAGTGGCCTGTACTCTGTTCTGTTTTACGATGACAATGATACGATGATGATGATACGAAGGACAATTCAAAGTTAAAAGGTTAAATGGAGGGACATTTATTAGTGAGAATGATGTCGACTTGCGAAGGATATAGCTGGAAAACAGAACAAAATACTTGTCCTTCGCACAAGTGCGGAGTTATCATGCATGAGGCGTCAGTGGAGCAGTGTTGTAGCTAGTCTGTAGGGGAAAGGAAAGCCAGCTCAAAAGGAATAAGAGAATTAGTATGCCAAGGCAATGGATGCGAAGCAACGTGAAGAGAGAAATGCATCGTTGTTAAGGTAACATGGTGGATCAATTATTAGTGCTAAAGCTAACAGTTTGGATAGAAGTATTATGTACGCTACATAGCCCAATTATTAAGGTATAACGCAACAATGTGCAGAGTTACTGTCTCATTGATAAGTCGGTGGAGCAGCCAAGGTAGTAGGTGCGTAAAGGAATTGAAGGCCTTAGCCAAAGAGAAGGGGTATGAATAGACAAGGGAAACAAAATGTGCTGAAGGAGAACAATGCATTGTTTTTAAGGTGATAGAAGATGAAAAATTAGTGAAAACCAAGAAAGTTTGGTTGGAAAGATATATGTATTCAACCTAACCAAACAGTTTACCTTCTACCCATAAAAGTGCTGGGCTGCAATTTCGAAAGTAATTCAGTGGAGCCGCGGAGATTGGTGTTGCGTAAGAGAAAACTAATCCAGGGCAATGTAGATAAGCATATGAGTAGAGCTGGACAGGGACTGCTAATCGAGTCCATACAATATTGTTAGGGTTAAATAGAGGAACAATTATTAGTGAGGAGGACAAGTTTGGAAGGATACACCCGAAATACACGGCCAACTACTTGTCTTACGCACAAATGCGCGGAGTTACAATGCATAAGGTAAGTCAGTAGAGCAGTGTTATATATAGTAGGTAGGTTGGAATAAGAGCCAGGGAAAATGGGATAGGAGAAGGAGTAGAACTAGGCACGGGATGCACAGTGATGTGAATAGTGAATTGCGGTTTTGCTGAAGGAAGCATAATCATTAGTAAAAAGTAACAGATTAGGGAGAATTATTTGCTTTCCTACCTAACCAAATACACAATGTACTATGCACAAAGTGTGGAGTTACAGTATCGAGCTATAGTGGTTGATGCAGTCGTGGCAGCTAGGCAATAATAGGTAACTGAAAACCAAAGCAATGAAGATAAGTGTAGGAATTTGACTGGGCAAGGAAGACGACGCGATTTGCCTTAGGAAAATGCGATGCAGTTTAGGTTAATGCGGAACTATTCTTATTCTTATGGATGTCGGCTTTGGGTGGCATATGGCTAGACAACATAGCCAATCAGGAGATCCTACGCGCAACCGTGTGGAGTTACAGTGTCATAGATAAGTTGGTGGAGCAGCGAAAATAGTTGGTGCTTAAGGGGAATAAAAGCTTTAGCCACAGAGGAAAGAAAAGAAGTGGGACTAGACAACGGATACGAAGCGAGGTGCATAGGGACAATGCAGTGTTGTTAATGATAAATAGTGAAAGATTTTTGGCCGTTATGTAGGTAGCGGTAAGCAACTCCATTGATAAGTTCATCCCTCTTCCTTGACGGCACGCTGCGGCGGAGACCTAAGTAACCTGAAGAAAATGAAGCGTTTAATTGCACAATGAAGAGAGACTGCTTTGTGCGGAAGTTCGTTAGTACAATTTGCACATGACCTGGCAAAGTTGTCAAGGGTAATACGTGCGCTATGGTGAAACCTGCATGAAATTGGACAGTATTATTTTACTGTGTCCGGTTGAGGGTTCCGAGGGCTTTCGTGTCCAGGGCGTACTTGTATCGTAGTAGACCGAGTGGGTTGAAAGGCAAAGGTGATACTTCTTAGGCGGCTGGTCAACCAACAAATTACTGTCATAGCTAGATGAACGGTATGCTTGGGTCAAATATCGTGGCTAGCTTGGCGGTATTGTCACAACTGCCCGCAGAGGACCGAGCGCGAAGCGACTACATGGATGGGGTAAAGACATGCATGGGTGATGGGGGCTCTAACGATACTGATGACGCAATGGGAAGGTAAAAGGAAGAGAAAACGACAATCACTATATAGGCTACGTTTGACGACATCATCAGAGTCATCACCAATAGCAGTACATCAGCCATTTGAACTGCCGCCTCGCTGCCATACAACTATGAGGACCTATAAAATCAAGAGTAAGAAGAGGGAGAGAAGGGGAACATACCTGAAAACCTTAATACCCTAATCAAACATTCAGGGTCAAGGCGCCTACACCTTGTGTAGACAACATACCGTCACAAAAAGCTGGCTATCGTGCAAATATAATGCGGCATCGGCGAGACAGCTTCCTTGCGGCTTTCACTGCCACGCGTATAATCAGCCATTACCCCGTAGCTAACTCAGCACCAAACACACTTTAATCAGGCAATCCGATTAGGAGACGGTAGCGGACGCGCCACTGGTGTCTACTGCAAGCCATGTCCTGTAAAGTCTCAAGTCAAGCAAAACGCGAGGCACGTAGACTCCAGCCCGAAAGACGCGACGGACCAACGGCACCCAGTTTGGTAGTCAATGACTTCATTTGCCGCGGCCAAGTCAACTTCTGTGCACCGCGAGCCTTGCGCCACCCTACACCTGGAAGACTAAACAATGCCCTCCTAAGTAAGCGGTGACCAGGCATGCGTAGCACGTGCCCGTGCCAACGCAACTTATTCAGTGCTATCTGTTGGTCTGGTGAGATAGCAACAGTAGCACCACCTAGTACTCGCCTACGCACATCATTCTTGCGGACACGCTGGTGCCATCCCGCTCCAGCAATGCTTCGCAGACAACGATGGTCAAAGAATTGAAGGCGCCTCAGATCTTCAGAACGAAGGGGCCAAGTCTCACTACCACATAGCAGAACGGCCCCCACTGTGGCCTTGCATACACTGTCTTTCGGACGGATGGAAACTCCTTTCTGTCGCCAAAGATGCGCACGTTCATGTAGGTAGCTCTGACTTTTGCAACGCGTGAGCTGACGTCAGTTTCTATGCGCCCATCATTGCTGATACAGCTGCCAAGATAAGTGAAAGGATTAACTACCTCGAGTTCCTCGTTAGCAAGCGTCAAGGTGTCAGCAAGTGGCTGGTGTTCCTGCAGCAACACTTTGCACTTTGAAGGTGTGAAATGCGTACTAAATAATGTGACCACTCATGACAGGCTATTCAGGGTTGATTGTGCCGCCCAAATATCGTTGTAAAGCAGGACGATATCGTCTGCATAATCTAGATCAACTAACCATTTACTGGGTAGCACTTCGAAGCCTACATCATGAGGTTCCGCAAGGGAACACTCCATGATAGAATCCACGACGAAATTGAACAAAGTGCGGAAATCAGACAACCCTGACGAACGCCACTTGTGGTCGGAAGGCTGTTCGATAGGACACCGTAGACCCTGACGCGGCCTCCAGTGTTCGAGTACAGAGCACGAAGGATGTTCACATATTTCGTGGGAACACCCTACCGCGCAAGTATTTCGAACAGAATCGATCGATCAACTAAATCGAACGCACACTTGAAATCAAGAAGCACCGCTATTGTCGGTCTGCGGTATGCATGGCGCTGCTCTAGCACCTGCCGCAAAGTGAATATATAGTATATACAGCCACGTCCTGGGCGGAAACCAGCCTGCTCTCCCCTAATCCGAGATTCCCGTTCCACAGTGAGGCGATGAACGATAATCGAGGAAAATAATTTTGAACAACGAAATGAGAAGACGAACATTACGCAGACGAATATTACGACTATTACGCAGAAACAAGCTCGCGCATTCCAATCGCAACCTTAGACGCATTGTATCAGCGCAATTAGACACGACCAAGGCAAAGCTAACAACTCTGATGGAGACACATACTCGCCTGATGCCGGTTGTGGAGAGCCTGTCCCTATGCTGCCGTATTGTCTTCTCAATCTTTTGCCAGAGACTTATAGCTCGCACGCAAGAAACTTGCAGAAAGCGTCTACTGAAAGCCCTGATGGAAGCAAATGACCAACCCGCTACACGTGATCTCAGTAAGTACGTCTTGAATGTGTCAAACGTACAGCTTGATGATATGCAGCTAGAAGCACTAGCCTTGGGGATAGATTACAAAGTTACTCCCAATAAGCTGAATCGATTGTTTGTTGAAGCACAGTTTGAGAATTATTTCGACCAAGTAGCTGAACTTCAGTCAACCAGTCCTGATGCTGTCAGTTAAATAAATAAATAAATAAATAAATTTTTATTCCCGACAACGCGAGGCACACCTTTACAGGCATGATCATATTTAACGAACATAGTGTGATCAAATTGTACAAAAGAACATGTTTGGCATAACAGTGTATGTAAGTATACGGGTGTATATAAGTATGTAATTGTGTAGGAATGTAGCTTGTGGTTTTGAATACGCCGCAGAATATTTTAAATAAATAAATAAATACTTTATTCTCGACTATGCGAGGCACGCCCATGGAGGCATGATCAGATATGTACAACTGTACAAACATTTTATGGCAACTGTGACAGTAATAGTAGAAAATTGGTGGTATGTTCATGGTAAAATAAATAAATAGATAGTTTATTCTCAGTTTCATAGAGACGCACCAACTTAGGCATGATCAAGGTTTAAAACTGTTGTGTATCACGACGATACTCCGGGTTCAATCGTGTATAGTTGAAACGGTGTCAAGAGGAGTTGATATGTGAGTCTAGTCGACTTGCCAGTATGTAGTTGTGGGCTGTGACTTTATTCAGTGGCGAGTCACATCCGCCACGTCGCAGTGTTGTTAAACAGACATTTGTGGCTTTTTATAGGGAGAACGCTTGCCAGGCGAAAACCCACCACGTCCTGCAACACTGCCGTAAAGCATTTTGAACATTAATGTTGAACTGGCAAAGCCGCTTGACGACTGGTTTCACATTCGGTTTTTCGCGGGGTAATGGCTTCTAATTTCCTCTGTTAGTTGGACGGGTATTTTGCTCTGGGTCGCCATGATTTTTTGGGGTCGCTGGAGGAGAGGGACATCGCGATTTTTCTTCTTGTTGTATGTCCAGGTGAGCAAAAGTTTCAATTTTTCCGCTGTTCAGATTTTTCAGATGTATAATGTATGGGAGTATGAGGATATGTCCAGTTCTCCATACTGGACAAGGGTTATGGTGATTGTAGGTTGGTCCTTGCGGAGTTTTACCATCCTCCATGTCAGTCCTTGTGGGTTGTTCCGTCCGTCTTGGGCAAAATTGTTCCTCAGTCCAATCCCAGATCTCCAAGATGTCCCGGACCTCAGAGAAAAGGGAAAGTGGGAGACAACCGAGAGAAGACCGCAAGAACAGGCATGGAATTGAATATTGTTAGTGTCTTGTGTTATAACATTTGGGCTTGAGACAAAAGCATGTACACTGTGCAACAATAATTATGCTGAAAATGTCTTTTGAGTATCCTATAGAATCATTAGCCGTATAGGTGGATTGCTATCGCCTGCGTAGGGACAAGAGCGTTGCACCAGTAAGTAAAGTACGAGTATCCGTTTGATATGAGTCGATAGTTGCGTGGGGATAGAGCAAAGAGAGTTAGAATGTTGGTAGTGATTGTCAGGTGCATGAACAGCACGTAGTTAGTGTAATCCGAGAGGGGGGCATAATAAGCGAAAATAAATAGGTTGCTGCGAGAGAGTCTTAAAGCTCAATTGGTGGCAGGGCAGCGGAGGGACTGGATGCAGATATTCTAGAGGAGTAGAGGTTATTCAGATACGGGGTGGCTACTAACAAGCACTGGATCATCGCATATGCATGGGGCCAATGGCCATTAGCTACTTCTGAAGAGAAATGCCGAATTTATGACGACCGACAGATGTTGGCGCTAGGAATGACTCAGTCGCCAGATGCAGCTATTCCAATCGGACGCTTTGTCACTAGTGTATGCCTATAGGGTCGATGAGTGTATCTATAGGCCAGTGAAGGTAAGTGATAGGTCAACAGATCAGCTAAGCTGTGACGCAAACAATCCAAGAGAATGAACATTGTAAGAGGGAGCGAGCTCCGGATATCCGCAGAGTTAAATGGAAGCTATGGCGACTAGCTGCTGGTAAGCAGAGATAGTGTCTCTAGGAAAGAATGAATCAGTGGCTGCTGTAGCCATAGTATTAAGACGTTTGTCTACTACTGGATACCTACAGCTTTGTTGAGGAAGTCAACAGGCAAGCGAGGTTTAAGAGTGACATACGGCAGAAGAGAATGAAGGCTGGAGAGTCAAGAAGTGGCTCCTTGTAGGCTACATGGAGCCAACAATTTCTAGCTATTTTCAAGAAAAGTTGAGGCGAGTAAGATGAACGACGGATAATGGCGCGCTAGGAGAGAGAAGAGTGACCAGCAATAGAGTTTGGGCTAAGCCTTCAGTAACTAGTGGATCCTACGGTGGCACATAATAGGTCGGCAAACCATCTGAGCTGTAAAGTAAACATTCCAAGTGAGTGAATATTGTAAGAAGGGAGCGACTCCCACAGAGCTCCGGATATCCGCAGAGTTAAATGGAGGCTATGGCGACTAACTGATGCTAAGCAGAGATATTGGCTTTGGAAAAGAGTGAACCAGTGGCTGGTGTAGCCATAGTATTAAGACGTTTGTCCACTATTGGATACCTACAGTTTCGGTGAAGAAATCAACATGCGAGGGAAACTTAAGAGAGACAGACGGCACAAGAAAATGAGGGTTGGAGAGTCAGGGAGTGGCTACCTGTAAGCTACATGGAGCCAACAATGATTAGCTATTGCCAAGAAGAGTTGACCAGAGTAGGGTAACGGCGCGCTAGTAGAGAGATGAATAGCCAGCATTGTAGTTCGGATTAAGCCTTTGGTTACTAGTGGATCCTACGGTGGCATATAATAGGTCAACAAAACATCTGAGCTGTGACGCAAGCAATCCAAGAGGATGAACATTGTAAGAATGGAGCTACACCTACAGATCTCCGGATATCCGCAGAGTTAAATGGAAGCTATGGCGACTAGCTGTGGCTAAGCGGAGATAGTGGCTCTAGAAAAGAATGAATCAGTGGCTGGTGCAGCCATAGTATTAAGACGTTTGTCCACTATTTGATACCTACAGTTTCGATGAAGAAGTCAACAGACGAGCGAGGTTTAAGAGAGACATACGGCAGAAGAAAATGAAGGTTGGAGAGTCAAGAAGTGGCTATTTGTAGGCTACATGAAGCCAACGATGTCTACCTATTGTCAAGAAACGTTGAGGCGAGTAAGATGAACGATGGATAATGGCGCGCTAGGAGAGAGGTGAATGGCAAGCATTGGAGTTCGGATTAAGCCTCCAGTTCCTAGTGGATCCTACGGTGGCATATAATAGGTCAACAAAACATCTGAGCTGTGACGCAAGCAATCCAAGATTATGAACATTGTACGAATGGAGCTACACCTACAGATCTCCTGATATCCGCAGAGTTAAATGGAAGCTATGGCGACTAGCTGTGGCTAAGCGGAGATAGTGGCTCTAGAAAAGAATGAATCAGTGGCTGGTGCAGTCATAGTATTAGGACGTTTGTCCACTACTAGATACCTACAGTTTCGATGAAGAAGTCAACAGGCAAGCGAGGTTTAAGAGTGACATACGGCAGAAGAGAATGAAGGCTGGAGAGTCAAGAAGTGGCTCCTTGTAGGCTACATGGAGCCAACAATTTCTAGCTATTTTCAAGAAAAATTGAGGCGAGTAAGATGAACGACGGATAATGGCGCGCTAGGAGAGAGAAGAGTGACCAGCAATAGAGTTTGGGCTAAGCCTTCAGTAACTAGTGGATCCTACGGTGGCACATAATAGGTCGGCAAACCATCTGAGCTGTGAAGCAAACATTCCAAGTGAATGAATATTGTAAGAAGGGAGCGACTCCCACAGAGCTCCGGATATCCGCAGAGTTAAATGGAGGCTATGGTGACTAACTGCTGCTAAGCAGAGATATTGGCTCTGGGAAAGAGTGAGCCAGTGGCTGGTGTAGCCATAGTATTAAGACGTTTGTCCACTATTGGATACCTACAGTTTCGATGAAGGAAATCAACATGCGAGCAATGCTTTAGATAGACAGACGGCAGAAGAAAATGAAGGTTGGAGAGTCAGGGAGTGGCTACTTGTAAGCTACATGGAGGCAACAATGACTAGCTGCTGTCAAGAGGAGTTGTTGCGAGTGGGACGTACGGCACATAACGGCGCGCAAGGAGAGAGAAGAGTGACCAGCAGTAGAGTTTGGGCTGAGCCTTCAGTAACTAGTGGATCCTACCGTGGCTCATAATAGATCAACAAACCGGCTGAGCTGTGACGCAAGCAATCGAAGAGAATGAATATGGCAGGAAAGGAGCGACTCCTACAGAGCTCCGGATATCCGCAAAGTTAAGTTGAAGCTATGGCAACTGGCTGCTGCTAAGCAGAGATAGCCGCTTTAGAAAAGAATGAATCAGTGGCTGGTGTAGCCATAGCATTAAGACGTTTGTCCACTATTGGATGCCTACAGTTTCGATGAAGAAGTCAACATGCAAGCGATGTTTAAGAAAGATGTACGGCAGAAAAAAAGAAGGCTGGAGAGTAAAGGAGTGCATCCTTGCAAGCTACTTGGAGCCAACAATGCCTAGCTATTGCCAAGAAGAGTTGACCAGAGTTGGTTAACGGCGCGCTAGGAGAGAGATGATGGCCAACATTGGAGTTACTAGTGGTTACTAGTGGATCCTACGGTGGCACATAATAGGTCAGCAAACCATCTGGGCTGTTACGCAAGCAATCCAAGTTGGTTTAGGAATAAACTGACCGACATTGCTTATGAAGTCCTCATGGTACCGGTAAACGAAAAGTGTGCGCTTACAAGCCGTCATTTAAAAGCACTACGAGAGCTGAGAAATAAGGGAGTGGTTGTACTAAAACCGGACAAAGGTTCAGGAGCAGTTGTCATGAACAAGAATGATTACGTGCAAAAAACGCTAAGCATTTTAAGTGATGAAAGCAAGTTTCAACACACCGACAAGATAGAATGTCTGACAGAAGTAGAGGCCCGTATAACCTGACACCTTGAAACGCTTCTCCTACATCGTGTAGTTGATGAAACCACCTACAAGCACCTGAAGCCGAGCGGTTCCTCGACACCACAGCTATACGGGTTACCAAAAACTCACAAGCAGGGCATGCCACTAAGACCCATTTTGTCCATGGTAAATTCTCCGCAAAACAAATTGGCTCGTTGGTTAGTTCGGATGCTTGCACCACTAAGGCAGCACTACAATTTGCACAGCATTAAGGACTCTTTTGAAATAATCGAAGACCTAGACCAAATCAGCCTAGCCGACAAGGTTAGGTGTTCAGTGGACGTCCAATCATTATTTACTAATGTCCCCTTGCTTGAGAGTTGATTGCATTTGCCACCCGATAGAAGAAGAGAATTTCCGTCTACCAATACTAACAGACCTTCTGAGACAGTCCCTGTTACTTTGCACGGCGAATGTTGCTCTCCGATTCGACCACAACACGTATCGCCAAATTGACGGAGTAGCTATGAGTAGTCCGTTGGGACCGGTACTGGCTGATTTTTCATGCTGATGCTTGAGAGGAAACTAAGTGGACAGATTTCTCAGCTGCCGTATTGCAAACGATACGTGGATGATATCCTTGTTTTCGGTTCCACAAAAATGCAGATCGAACAACTTTAGATCAACTTAATAATGTTCACGCCAACCTGAATGTGACTTTTGAATTCGTATCGAATGGGCGCCTTCCGTACCTCGACATTTTCATGAGTCGCAGGGATAATGGGCTGATTAAGCGATCTGTGTACCGGAAGCCAACGTAGTCCGGTCAATATCTACACTTCACTAGCTTCGCACCGATGGCACACAAGCGCGCGCTAGTAGAAACATTATTCACTCGGGTCAGACGTATCTGCTCCAACGACTGCCCGGCTGAAGAGTTAGAGCTGATCACTAAGACACTTATGGAGAATGGCTACCCAAAGCGATTCATAGACAAACATAGCCAAGTTAGACCGCCCAAGGAGATGGTGTCGGCAGCCACTAAGAAGAAGGTGTACATTGAGCTCCCATTCAAGGGTGACACTGCAGCGAAAAGGATAACCAAACGGATTGTCTCGGCCATTCAGCGTACATACTGTGCTGCGGAGGCGGTAATTATCAACAGAACCCGAAAGTTGCCGTTACCTTCAGTAAAGGAAGATGAACCCGTCGGCGCCAAATCCCATTGTGTCTACCAATTCGTGTGTGACTGCGGTATCAGTTACATCGGCAGGACCGAACAGGTTTCAGATTCCCGAGTGAAGGAACACCTACCAAACTGGGTTCAGCGTGAAGTTACCCGATCCACCTCCGATGATACGTGTTCGCGTAAGCCACCAGCGTCCTCCATAGGCAGGCACATCTTGGCGACTCGTCACCAGGTCAATCCCTTATCAGCTTTCCGGATCTTGTTACGTCATACTAATGCACGCCTTTTACGATTTGCCGAGGCCGTCGCGATAAGCCGAATTAGACCAGCTTTGTGTGTCCAAAAGCAATTAGTTGTCAACCTGCGGTTGCCGTGGACTTAATCGGATAACAATGACCACAACAATAAATTTGATTGGTTTGACTGTGCCCTGTAAGACATATAAAAGGATTTCCCTGTTATTGTATTGGTACTGACGAGATAATACGAAATGCTAGCATCTGCCAATATTCGTCTTCTCATTTCGTTGTTCAAACTACTGAAGGGGACTAACTGTTTTAGAAAATAATTTTGTCACAACTGGCGTTAGGACAACACCCCTGCGGTTAGAACAGTCTGCGCGACTGCACTTATTGTATATTGCCACTATAATCGATTCGCTCCAATTAGCTGGGACACCTCTTTCCACATACATCCGAATAAGGATGTCAGTCCTTTGCAGAGGACCTCACCTTCATCCTTAAATAGTGCAGGTGGGAGGGAATCCGGGCCAGCGGCAGGAAAACGATTAAGGGCTGCGATCACGTTTCGGACCTCGGCCTCCGACGGAGGATCTAACCTAACCGTACATGGCTCGTCCTGCATCACCTGCGTAGGAAGAGGTCCGGGAGCAGGGGGTCAGCTGAACTGGTCGTGAAAGTGTTCCGCCCAACCAGCCGTACGGCATCCTTATTGTGTATCAGCGAACTCGAGCTGTCTCTGGTTGTCTTACTGACGCCTGGTTTTCTGGGAGCAGCGGTGCGGATTAGCTGGAAGAGCTTGCGGTAATTGCCTACTGCTCCTGCCTCCTCCATTTCTTGAGCCCTACTGGTCCACCAGGCTTCCTTGTCAGCACGTAGGCTCCGCTTTAATTCACGTCTAATAGCCCGTCTGGTTACGTTGTGTTCAGAGCCAGCCGGGAGGTGTCTTCTAGATTCCAACAGGTTCACCGACCTCTCGGATATCCAGTGACTGGTGCAGTGACCAGGAATGGTGCCACAAGCGGATGCTCCTGCGTCGTGCGTGGCAGCCGAAATCCTATTCCAATGAAGCTCAGCGTCATTAGGACAAGACTGCGGAAGTTCGGTAAGCAGCGCTTCTTGATGGGCTTGCCAGACCGAGGACTGAGACAAGTTCTCCATTGCCAATCGTAGGGGAAGCTTGGTGCGCCTCCTGGTAAACTTCAGGGAAAAACGACAACGTACCAAGGAATGATCAGAGTAGACACAGGTACTCCAGTACCAGCGGCAATCCAGGATGGAACCACGCCATCTGGAACTTAGGGCTATGTGGTCAATTTGGGTTTATCGCTGGCCATCTACAGGAGGACGCCAAGTGGCACCTCGGCGCCCACTGTGTCTAAAAACAGTGCTACTAAGAAACAGCTGGTGCTCCACACACAGCTGCAGCAGACGCTCACCATTGTCAGTCCGTTCGGAGTTAAGCCCATAATTACCACCCAGCTGAGCTTCTAAAGATCCCAGACGCCCTACTTGCGCTTTCATATCCCCTGCGAGTACTATAATAGCTGAACTAGTAGCACTGCGTAGTAGGGCGTTTAGTTCGTGATAGAATTTTTCCTTGAGAACACCTGAACTGCAGTCGGCGGGAGCATAAGCGGAAATCGCAAACAAACAACTTTTGTACTACTGCGTGAATCAACATTAGCTGCACATAAACGGCTTTTCATCGGAATCCAATCAACCAGCCATGGCACAGCGTTGGAGATTAGGATGATACCTACACCAGCTTGACCCGTGAGTGCTGCATCTGCGTCTGCGGATGCGTGCAGCCAATAACGAGAGGATAAGCCGAGTGTAGTTACTTCAATAACCCCGTCAGGGTCATTGATCTTAGTTGCGGACACACAACACACATCAATACACAGTGTGTCCAAAGTGCGTGCGAGTGCAGCCTGTTGACCTGTTTGCCTTAGAGTGCAAACGTTGAACGTCGCCATGAAAACGGCACAGCGTGACCTTATAAGGGTCGGTTGCCGATAGGTTTCTGGTGGGTATCGCGAGGTGGCTGCAGATGGTTCTACTCCAGTGGCACTTTGGTTGCTGTCCATTAAGCTGGGAATTATAGAAGGAAGGTTAGTAATGGGGGTCGGGATGGGAGTATTAGAAACAAGTGGAAAAGAAAGAAGGGAGGCGCCAGCAGTAGCATGTTTTCACTTGTCCGCTCTGCTGTATGCAGCAGAAACGGCGACCCTTGATAATCTGCGCGACGGCCGATGCAGGATGAAGTTTATGTTTGAAGAAGATGTCATGGTTGTATGTGGGCTGAGATAGTGCCAGGGCGCCCAGACATAGACAGGAGGACGATTAGTGTCCTCATCCAAAGCCTTTGGCAAAGGAAAATACAGAACCACCGACCCTATTCGGTCCAAACTTGATGCTTTCCAGAGAAAGTGCTTCATCTAAAATACCCACATGCGGCTACTAGTCTAGCAGCCCGCGCATGCCGGTAAATGAATCCGGTCCTCAAATGGTCGCGGCTGCATTTGGCACTATCAACTACAATATAATTGCACCAGCTGCTCGCATCCTGACATGCTCCCTGTCCTCTCAACTCATCCCAGCTTACCTGTCTCAGCCCTTCAACCTCTCAATTAACCCACCAATGAAACCTAAAATTTCGAGGTTACCTGAAAACCAGAATTTCTACTCTGGTCCAGAGAGGGATACAATGGTTTTAGTCAACACATTTCGCTCAGAGACATTAAATGTTCAAAGCAGCCAAGACCAACCTTAGCTACTGCGGTATCTGGTGTACTAGCTGCCTCTGTTGAGTTGGACCGCTCTCATAAGCCACCAACTAGCGGAGTCAAGTGTCTATCCTCTAATTCACCTTGGCCCCAAATTACTAGATCGCAATACTACCTCGCATAACAAACCAACGACAGACACTGCTACCAGCGACGTAAGAATCCTTATGGCGACCTTGCTAAAAGCAGCCAGTAAATGCAACTTGTTCCAAACTTTCATATGATCAGTAGTTGAACCACCCTAGAATATCCGGCGATGCAGCACTTTTGCCTCGACTTAAAGCGTCTCTAAATAAATTTGCTCAAAATATGAAATACAATGGCAGACACCCGCAGCCATTTGCTTCTACCCTAATCACTAACCACTAAGCTACGTCGAAGAACAGCCCACCAAAACAAATGCTTACACGTAACCAGTTGCACGGTCAGGGCACCGTACCGCCTTCCGCCTATCCCCTTTCCATACTCCGCGCTTATGGCATCCATGCAGAGCATGTTCATCCCCACTTTGTAAGAACTTAGCTGTCACGTGCGCACCTGAGTATCGATTCGTAAACACAGGCCTTCACCTCATTGGTTAAGAATGAACTTGATTTACTAGCCTTATTGCATCAATTACTTTCTAGCTTTTATAGCTTTGTAACGCAGGATGCTTATAGTATTCGCTTACACACTATGCGTGCGCGTGCTGCTCCGTTCCTCGGCTATGGGCCACGCTTAACATTCTGGCCACGGGATTAACCTATTGCGGGGTTTCACCTTTCTACACTACGCTGGAATACTCCATCTGCTAAACCAACACCGGCCACCTGGAACCGCTGGAAGCGTACCGTTTTGGATTATCTGGAGCTACTACCCGTCTCGCAGCTAAACAAGTTGTTTTCAGAGTCACAAAAGTAAAATATTGGGACAATTTCTGGGGGAGGGTCAAAGACATTTTGGTGCTTTCCATGTCGATAAGAATGAGACAGTCAACAACACACTACAAGTCCTCAGCGGGTTATCGGGTTCACGACTGACCACATACACTGTGCGGTATTTTTATCGATCTTGCGGCAAAACCCTAAAGTTGGTGTCATTGATTTCATTTCACGGATTCAGCAAGCCTACCCGTATCGGGATAGTGAACCCAGTTAAACTGCTCAACGAGGCGATGGTTTTACAGTGCTTGGTAACCAGTATCCCTAACAAACAGGCTCGCAAAAGTTTGTTTTTGGAAGGCGAACCGACGATGAGCTAGCAGGTTTCCTGCGATACTGTTCGACAGCTGGAGCATATGCACAAACACTTATCAGCTTTTCTTTGCAAACCACACAACCCAGCAGCTATTACCCGGAGATGGCCTGAATTGCATTTTACCTCTCACCGATGTGGAATTCAGCATATACCAGCTGAGGAATGTCGTCATAAACAGGGCAACTGCGTCCCATATAAAAAATTAGGGCACTTGGCCCGAGTTTGCCGGTCTCAATCTTGCACAGCCGCGACATTTCGTTCACTCAAGAAGCCCGTAAAGGTCGCCCAGTCTTCAGACGTAGAAGACTAGCTAACAGCGATCTGGAACCCAACGTCGAGCACCCGCAGCATTCTCGCACCCTATACTATACGATTGAAAATGGAGCAGTTGGTTCACTTAGAAGTTGAGAGCAGTGCCACCGTCAACATAAGCAGTGTCGCCTCAGTTAAGAGAATTGCAAGTTATCCCCTGTGAATCAACTTTGCGTACGTACACTAGATAGGCGATACCAGTCCTGGAAAAAGGCGGTGTTCATGTAAATTATCATGGGAGAACCAAAGGTCAGAGCGAGTGATTTCTCTGAACATACCCGGGCGCGACCATGTTAAACGCATTCTAGCTACGCTAGACAGTGAAGTTAATGTCCATTTGGCAGCGCTTGGAGGATGTGCTTACCAAATATTCTAACGCTTTTGATGCAAAGCTAGGAAGCTTGCACGGAGCTCAGGCCAGTATCGAATAAACGGCCGGGAACTTAGCCCCACTTTTTCAGGGTACGTGCCCCATTTTAATCTCCGAGATCAAATGGGGAATACGAGATATGAGATTGCAATCAGCAGGAACAACCGAGCCAGTCCAATACAGTGAGTGAGAAGCTGCAGTAGATCCAGTTCTGAATCCACATGGTTCTGCGCGTATTTGTGTTGACTGTGAACTAACCGTTAATCGTTGTTTAGTCCCGAACTTTATCCCCTACTTTGGATAGAAAATCTGTATGCTTCGCTGGCAAGCGGACAAATGTTTACACAAATTGACTTTGGCCACGCGTACATAACAATTGAGTTAAACGGGACCACAGGTTCATGCAGTACGGAACGCACACACCCAGGTCTATTCCAGTACAAACGGCTGTACTTCAGCATCAGTTCGACCCCAGCGATATTCCAAATGATAATTGATAACTTGAGCAAAGGGATTCCTTTGCCTTGGGTCTATCTTGACGATATTTTAATTACAAGGCTAACGGATACGGTAAGTGCGAACTCTGTGTCCTGTGTACTTCATGTTGCATAGGTATCTCAGCCTCCGTGGAAAAGCCAGCATAGCTATCAGTGCGAAGGGCATTTACTATAAGATAGGCTCGCATTGGTGGTGCATAATCATAATTTTCACTTGGGGAATCTAAGTTTGTAGTGAGCAACCAGCGCCTGACTCCCGAGATGGAGCGGCAGGTGGTTGATTTAAATCAGTCCTTTTGTAATACCAGAGAACTGCGAGAGTATGTGTTAGAAAGGTATACCAAACCATTAAATCGTCGGGACCTCTTTTCTATCCGCCATCGCTTACGTGGGATATCTAAGAGGAACGATGTAAACGCGGTTGCGTAACTTTTGTGTAGGGATGGCGCTGTGCGTGTAGAAAGGGATGGTTCGCAGGTGCGAGCCCTATTTTTCGTTCCTGCATCGATGACTTCCATAGTGGATAAATTCGGGGACGTGCTTCTTGCAGATGCTACGCATCAGATGAACTATGGTGGTTACAGGCTTTGACACTGCATGGTAACTGACGGTTTCGACGAAGGTCGCAGCATGTTTTACGCTTTGATGCCCAAAGAGACGGCAGGCACTTACCTGGAGGTTGCTCGGGAGTGTCAGAAATTTTGCCCACCACTCTATCAGCGAAGACTGTAGTCATGCGTAGGTGCACGGGGCACATAAAGGCATTGAAGTCGGTATATCCACTGGCTATGGTATTATTACGCTGGTTCCATTATCTGCGGGACGTTTTACGCAAATGCCAGTCTCTGTCCAAAGTGCAGAGGCGGACAGAAGTTTGCTGAAGCAGTGGATGCACATATTAGTCTACACAAAGACCTAATTACAGTTTAAGATGCTGGTTAGAGCTATAAGGGTTAGAAGCAAAGAGACGTTCACCTACCTCAGTCGGACATGGTTGCCCTTCGCAGGAAGCTTGGCGTACCACAGATTGCGCAAAGTGCGCGCGTTGGGTGTGTTCATCACAAACAGATTAAAGAACGAGAAGAAGCACCTCAACTGTAGATTAAGCGAAAGAACTTCGCTTTTGCAACTTTTTAGGCAGTTGTACTGAGAGCATGCGATGCGGGATCGTGCTGGACCACGTCAGTAGCCAAGTTGCGGCTGTCGAAAACACACACCATTCCGGGAACTTGGCAGGCGTGAGGTGTTGGTTTCTTGCCTTTCTTCTTATGCTGCTGGCCTATTTATGCGGCACATTTCTTCGGCCACGGTCACAACTATACCACTTAAAGTCACTGCGTATGAAGCATTAAGTAAGGGGATCGATGGCACACCGTCGTTATGGGTGATGAAATGAGCTGCGATTGCTTGTTCCTTAATAAATGGGATATGCCAGGCGTACACATTGTGCGAGTTGCTGGCATGTAAACCGCCGACATAACCCCCTTATGCACGGAAGCCGTTGGTCAATGCGGGGCCGTCAGAGTCCCATCCCTGATCACGAAACCTTCTCCGCGGAACTTGCATCGATGCACACTATACCTGCCCACAGGGGGTGTTAACGCTTGAGGAGAAGTTGTCTCGTGCCAACCGGTTGTTCGGTGTTATAACCGTTGCCATGACCGGTCTGGGTACAATGGCTTTCCTTGAAGCGGAGCGGTCCTACCGAAGCTGCCTGACTACGTTGCTTTGTAGGCAGAGCTTCGTGTCAGTTGGAAATTGCCTTCCTGACAACCTCGACCAGGCGGAGGCCATACCACAACCTCACCGGTCCAAGGCAACAAAAATGAAGCAGGCGCTGTCTCTTAGGGTGCTGAAGCCCGCAGCTGTCGACCGAAACGCACCCGCTGTACTTCCGACGCATCCCGCCTGTCACTTCCGCAGTGTCCAAACCCGTGAATAAACGCGCCAGAGCAGGGTATATGCAACCTGCAAACATGAACGAAAACGCGTGCATCATTTGTGAGACCGAGGATGGACCAAGAACCAGCGGAGCCCTCGTTCACTGGGTTGTGTTGCAAATTCAACCGATGGTCTCATCAGGTATGTGCGGCGTAAAATGGAGACCAGAAGCATTATACATGCATCTTTTGCACGTGCGTCCACCTTTGCTAACCCGATTTCCCTTCAAGCGTGCTCATAAGAACAACCAACCGGCCATTTTTATGGACACCCTCTGGTGCTGCAGCGGCATGCTTCCCCGTGATGGTAACCCAAGCTACTTGAAAGCTGCTGGGTACCGCTTGAAACATACCGCATCGCAGCCTAGTGGGTGGCTCTACGAAAAACGATTATGCCTTATGGTTCATTTGTTTGACTACCGAACCCCATTCTGAGTGGCAGTTCGTATTTACGGTATACCAGACGTACTGCCGCTAAACATCATTGATCAGTCAGCATGGTGTGAAACAGGTAACGGTAAGTCATTTTTTCGCAGTAGGTATGCACACATGGCTAGATGTCACCTTGTATCCACATGTCTTTCCATGGCCCTTCGCAGGCGTCCGTACGAAACGCCCATAATGGCATCCTTCACCAGGTACGTTCAGCATTTATTTCCTACTTCTGTTGCCATTGCATGGAATACAGCCCGGACCTCAGTGATCCACTGTGTTGACGCGGCAAACCAAAGCTCTCCTCAACATCAGCGTGAGCTCTTTGCATGGGTCTGAGCAACACTTCCGCTGCGTACCCTTCACCCTTACCCTGGTATTACATTAAGGCTGTAATTCTGTGACACCTGCTGTGCAGCCGGCAACATCTTTGGTTTGCTAGTTGCCAGCTTATGTGAGAAGTTAGTCAGTTCTATTGCATATGGTAGCACGGCTGTGACATCTTCTGTGGAGCCACCAACCTCTAATACTCAAGCGCGACCAGCTTATGTTAGTAGTCAGTTTGCTCTATTGCATATTGCAGCACAGCTGTGACGTCTGAACTTGAGCCGGGAACATGCAACAATTACCGGCCGCAAGCCTATACGAGTAGTCATTTAGCACTATTGCTTATGGTAGCCTCCCTTAGACATATGAAGTGGAGTCAGAAACATCAAACACTTACCCGCCGCCAGTTTATTCGAGTAGTCAGTCAGCTCTATTGCATATGGCAGCATTGCTGTGACATCTTCTGTGAAGCCAGAAACAGCTACCTGCACATTTGTTTCTAGCTAGGACCGAATGTTTGGCCCGCGTTTGCTTGGAGGGCAGGCACTAATGTATAGATTCATGCGCCACTTCACGATGTTGGGCTTGTGCAGAAAGCGAAACGTTCCGGAGGTCAGCGGTGGCTGAGCAAAACGTGCTTTTACCTCCGGTGTAATAAGTTGCGGTTCGAAGTCGTCAAAGTGCATATTGGACTCCATCGCGGTCGCCAGAAATATGATGTGCAATAGGCGGGGAAAGCCAGATATATCCTCCAACTAAAGGACAACAACCATCACAATGCGATTAACCACGAAATCCATAGGTAAATACGGTAGGCGGGAGCCCCGTACGGAAGAACCCAGTGGGCGACAAGCAGCGTGTATTCGCAGAACGGACGTTAAATCGTACAACACACTAAAACCTGCTCAATATTGATTATACAATCGCAGAGATAAAAGAGATAAACAGGTTTTAGTTCACGATTGTCTGTTCGTGGCTTCGTTAGCGCTCGAGGTCCCACAATATGCACCTGAAAGATAAAAGAAAAAGTGAGAATGAATATACTGCGGTTAACGTGACCGCGATACCGTTATACTGCCCCCTTAGCTTTTAGTGTCCTCAACACCTGTCCTCGACTGCTCGGGTGAAGTCGAATCACCTGTCTCCAAGTACTCCGTGGTCTCTGGAACTGGGGGTTCGTTCTCATGCGAGACGCGTGGATCGTTGGTACTCAGAGTCGCAGGGTGCAGGTGGTTGAAGTGAGCCACAAAAGAACGCCTCGGCTCTTGAGTGTTGTCCGTGATACGGCAGGTATAATCGTTATACACTTCCGCAACTGTAAACGGTCCTGCCCATTCCTTGTGCAGTTTCGAGGGAAGTCCCGGTGGGGACGCCGGTGTATGTAAGTAGACAAAATGTCCAGGTTGTATCGGTAAGCTTTTGACGCGTCTGTCGTAGTAGCCTTTGTAGTGTGTTTGGGCGTTGGACACGTACTTCCTTGCGAGGTGGCTACCAGGAATAAAGCCGCTGCGTTCCCTTTTTTCAGGCTCTGGGGCTAGCCGCGGATTTGGCGCCAGTCGCGGTACAGTCCCACCGAACGGCAGGCGCATCTCACTCCCAGTGGCCATATATTGTGGGGAGTGGATGTCGGGAAATGAACGTTGGAACGGTGGGCTAACAAACAGTGTGGTAGCGCGCCGTCCCACAATTGTGTGCTGTATTCGTTCGTGAAAGCTGTTAGCGGAGCGTTTAACGACCGATGTGCGCATTCGGCTCTACCTTTACCTTGCGGGTGGTAAACAATAAGGCGCGTTTTACGGATACCCAGAAGATGGCATAGCTCAGAAACAATAGTGCTCCCGAAATCCGTACCTCGGTCAGAATGCAACTGATCCGGGGCGCTCCAACGGGTGACCCATTGCTCGAAGGTCGCCTGTGCCACTATAGTTGTGCCGTTGTAGGGAATAAGCATGGCCTCGCAACACTTTGTGAAATGGTCGACCAGGATTAGGATTTAGCGGTCACCAAAATCTGTTTGGGGTACGGATCCCATAATGTCTACTGCAACTGTTTGGTTTGGGTACCCGGTGATGATGGGTTGTAGCGGTGCGCGGTTTGGCCTCTGATGAGGTTTCGCACGGAGGCATTCCTGACAAGCGTTACAGATGTTAACCACGTCCCTGCGCTGGTCTGGCCACCAGAATCGCTGCCCAACAGCCTCATCCATTTTTCTCTGCACGGGGTGTCCTACGTTGGTACGTAGTTGTCGCAACACGAAGTCGAACTTGGACTAGGGAACAACGATGCGTTTGGAATAATGCAGCCCGTATTGATAGTACATTTCATCGTGAATTACGTAGCGTTGCTCCACCGACCACACGCAATGAGCCTCCAAACTTAAGCCTGCCATTTCCGCTTTCGTAGGCTTGATTCCATCGGTGGATAGCCATTCAAAAATAAGTCTGAGCTCCAGGTCGATCCCTTAAAGATCCGACCACTTGGGAGAATTGGAAGTATCAAGCTACACTATGTCTACGTGTAGATACGAACACGACGGACAATCGAGGTTGTGTCCGCCGTTGGGTCATGACAGAGCGTCCGCGTTAGGGTGCTGTCTGCGGGGTCTATGCACACATTCAAAATCATATTATTGAAGTTGTTCTTGCCAATGGGCGACCTGCCCTTCGGTGTCCCTAAATTATTGTAGCCACTTAAGCGAATGGTGGTCCAGCCGAACAACGAAATGCCGCCTTAAAAGGAAATAGCGAGAATGCTTGTATATGCTACCAAAGCAAACATCTCTTTGCGTGTTGTGCAAAAATTACGTTCGTTTACTCACACATCTACTGCCGTAAGTAAGCACGTGCTCCATCCCATCAGACCTGACTTGTGACAGGACAGCTCCAATAACAACGTCGATTACATCCGTGTCAAGAATAAACTGACTAGCACTAGAAGACAGATCTGGAAACGCTAGGATTGGAGAAATTAGCAGCGCTAGTTGCAACGAGACAAACGTTTTATCCCACTGAGAAGTCCACTGAAACGGCCTTCCCTTCCCGGTCAAACGGTACAGTGATGCGGCAATGTCGGCAAAGTTTCGGACGAACCTGCGATAGCAGGAAGCAAGGCCCAAATACTGTCGAACGTATTCCGTGAAACGCGGAATAGACAAGTCCTGAATCATATTTAGTTCATTTGGGCCACGCTGAACACCATTTAAGTGAAGACGTGGCCTAAGAAAGTGGCTTCCTTCCTTAATAGCTGACATTTGTGTGGCTGTAACTTGAGACCAGTGTCTACAAGACTGCGTAGTAATACATCCAGCTTCCCCAAATGTTCCTTCAGGGAGCGCGCATGCATGTTTGCGTTGTCTAAGTAAACTAGGAACTGATGTGGGATAAAAATTCTAAGAACGACGTGCACTAGACGTAAAAATGTGGCCGTCGCGTTTGATAAACTCAAGGGTATAGTTTGAAACTCGTACAGCCCCGATGGTATCACAAAAGCAGTCTGCGCGAGCCCTCAGAGCGACCTCTACCTGCCAATATCCAGATGCAAGATCAAGGGTAGACAACCATTGCGCTCCCGCAAGGGTTTGCAAAGTGTCTGCTATACAACGCATTGGAAACGAATCTTTAAGGGTTATTTCATGTAGCTTTCGATAATCTACACAGCGGCGGAGAGCACCATTATCTTTTCTACGAGGACTATTGGCGGTTCCCAGGCTGGTTTCGATGGGGTAATAATGTTTGCCTCCAGCATTTGTTTTATCATAATTTTGGGCTCCGCAGGATATTGCAATGGTACACGGCGTGGTCGCTATGTGATAGGCCTCGCGGACCCTGTGTCAATTATATATCCTATGATACTAGTACGGCCCAGGTATGACCCCTCCCCTACGAGCGCAGCAAAATTTTGCTTCACTATGCTGTATGGGGTGTCGAGGGCCTCCGATGAGAGACTATCATTCAGTGGGGATAAGAAAGTGGTTATCTGTGCTTCGATCGGTTCGTGTGTGTGGCTTGCTGAACGCACACTGGACAGAAGATTTGGGTCGACAGTAATGGCCACTTGAGAATCATTAAACCACATACACCCCTGACGCGTATCGATGCGGCACCCCAAAACACGTAGCAACTCCAAGCCGAGTACTGCGTCCCACGGTATTTGCGAGGATCCGAACATGGGATGGGATAACTTTTCGCCATCAAAGACCAGGTCCTCCATAGCTACGCCACTTACATTTAATAGGGTGCCATTGACGGTTCTATGGTGCTGACGTTTATCAGGCTTAACGCTCCTGGAACATAAAGATGGTTTAATTATCGAACAAGTGGCTCCTGTGTCTACCAAGGCGTGTGCCGGCCTACCACAAAGCAGTACGCTCACGAATGGCAGCCCAAGCTTTGCTAAGAGAGAGATGCAAGGTACAGACTGGGGCTTCCCCCATGGGTCTACGTTCTTAAGGCTCCGGGGTTACGTCGAACACCAGCAGCAGACAGAAATGATCGCTTATGTTCACATGTTTGAGCTTGTGTGCCAAAGTTTGGGCAGTAGTAACACTCCTTGCATCGTCACGGTCTCATGGGTCAAAATAATGAGGTCCGTTGGAAGCGCGACACACGGCGGCCAGGCGGTTGACTTGTGCTGCCGCCTCGTATTTGCGACCGATGACGATGGCTTCTTCCACAGACGACGGTGGGTCCCGAACGTAAGCTTTGCAAGTTGCGTCATCGGTAACACCTTGTTTCATCCGCTCCAAAATAAAAGCATCCAAAACGACGAGGGTCACCTTTTCGAAGGCACGCAATGCCAGAGTACAGAGTACGGTGAGGTAGTCCTCAAACGTTTCACCCGCGCACTGCGATCTGGCCTAAAACTCATTCCTTGCACCGGATTGTGAGGGACCATCGCCAAATAGTGAAAACAGTTTCGCGCAAATCTCATCCACGGTGAAGGGAACGTAAAGTCCGGAAGAAATTAACGCTACCTGCACATTCCTTTCTGGCCAGAACCGAATATTTGGCCCGCGTGAGCTTGGAGAGCCCGCACTAATGTATAGCTTCATGCGCCACTTACACGGTATTAGGTTTGTGCCGAGAGCGAAATGTTCCAGAGGTCCGTGATGGCTGAGCGAAACATGCTTTTACTTCCGGTGTAATAAAAGGCGGTTCGAAGTCGTCAGAGTAAATTTTGGGCTCCATATTTGTCGCCAGATATGTAGTGTGAAATAGTCGAGGGAAGGCCAGGTATATCCGCGAGCTGAAAGACAGCAACCACAACAACGCGATTAATGAGGCAATGCACAGGTAAATACGGTGGAAGAACCCAGTGGGCGACAAGCAGCTTGTATTCGCAGAACGGACGTTAAATCGTACAACACAGTAACGCAGACTTAGTACAGAATATACAATCGGAGATAACAGAGAAGCAGTTCATAGTTCAGGACTGTCTGTTCGTGGCTTTGTTAGTGCTGAAGGTATCACAATATGCATCTGGGAAATAAGAAAAAAAGTGAGCATGAATAGACTGCGGTTAAAGTAAACGCGATGCTGCTACACCGGAAAGGACACGCAACGTAGCTTTACATCCACAACAACAGCAAGCTTTGTTGGGTTGCGCCTGGGATACTAGTCAGTAATCAGTGTGTCGAGACGCGTTCCCGGGGGACTCAGGACAAGCCAGCTGGCCACTGCCGAAGCAATGGTGATTAGGCTAGTACAACCTGAGTTATGCAAGTAAAGGCCGCTAATACAAGCTCGCAGTTCGCCCTGGCCTTGGCCAAGGTGCGATCCGTAGCTGACAGCACCCACTGCACATCTATGAGTTTTGTTCCTTATCAGCCACTGCGTACTTGCCCCACGGTTTTCTATACGTTGGCGGGAGACGTAGTGTCCTAACTTCTACCAACTAACTTCATTGACATAACTATCGATTGGTTTACTGACCCTATTTAAATCGCCATCCAACCACTATCCCTCGAGTTTTAGTTAGTTTCCCCGTTTGTCCTATCTTCTTAATAAAAGTAAAAGGCTGATGAGTAATGTCGAAACGTTATAACCCTTAGCTAGTCTTTCGAGAGTGAAAACTGATTATAGAAATTATTAGTTGGTTCCGAACGTATGTACATTGAGAAAACGTACGAAACGGCAGCAATACGAAGGTCATCTGGCTGAACATGCCAAGTCCATACCGAAGCCGCTTTTCTCCTATTTGAAAAGGAGCATCGGAGCCGGAAGTGGAATACCGCCCTTGCATTCCCACGCACTTAACACCGTGCTCTACGACGATGCTGATAAAGCTAGTATTTACCTTGCCATTATTCATCGGTCTATACAGCAGAGGTGCCGTCAGTTGATTGTTATTTGTTCTTGCGCTCCGTTCTCAATGATATGGACATAAATGTTGGTATGGCATACAAACGTTTGTGCGAGCTGGATCCAAACTCTTCCCCGGGACCTGATGAATTGCATCCTCTGTTCCTCAATTTTGTGGTCGAATATATTGCCATTCCTATCTGTCATGTATTTCGGCACTCACTTGAGGCCGGGCGTCTTCCGCTTGCCCGGAAAGAGGGCACAGTCTAGCTCATATGCAAAGGAGGAAATTTAAAAAATCCTACAAACTTTCGGCACTTTTGGCTGACATCTGTCGTCTGCAAGGTCATGGAGAGAATTCTTTATTGCGTTCTTACCCTGCATTTCCAAAACCTCAAGATCATTACAGCTGCGCATCATGCGTCTTATCATTCGAGTTCCTGTGTCATCAATCTTCTGGTGGCTCAAGAAAGTGGGCTTAATCCATGGATGCTGGTAAGCGGCTAGATGTCGTAGTTGTGGATTGCCGTAAGGGTTTGGACAAGGTTCTATGCAAAATTTTGTCTAGTAAACTTTGCAGTATGGGTGTTTCAGAAAATATCCTCTCTTTGCCCACTGATTTCCAGCACATCCCCGCTTTGCGTGCGCAAATAAATCGGTCCCTTGCCTTCCCTATAAATATAACCAGCGGTGTTCCGCAAGACTCTGTCCTTGGCCGTGAACCTTTTAAAGTCTTTATTCATGACCTGGCGTCCTTGCTATGGACAGGTTATTTGATTTATGCAGAGGCTTCAAAGCTATGGATATAAGTCTCCTGGATGGATGAAGCTGATGTACCACGAACAAGGCTCGATTCGTTGCATGGTTAGTCGACCAGTTGGCAATTACGCATAAATCACGATAAATGTTCTGTTCTTCCGCTCGGTGTCCCCGAAGCATTTGGAATTTATCATATCAGTGGGATTTTGCTACCAAACTCTAATCGTGAGAGGGACCGTGGCGTCGTTTTGACCCCAGACCTAAAATCGTCTGCGGATCCTTGAGGAAAGTCGCTTTGCCAACAGGTTATTTTCGCCAGAAAACGACCTTTTCTCGCTTGACTCCGTAGACCCTCCGGCTCATGTTCACTTCTCATGTAGGCCCGACACTTGAGTACGGACTGCCCGCTGTTTATCCTTTCCAAATTTGATTGCAACTAGATTGAAAAAGTTCAGTGCAGAGGATCGAAATCCATGCTGGAGTTACGAAACTTGCCTTACTCACATCGCCTTTATCGCCTGAACTTGTTCTCCTTAACCTATCGTCGAGATCGCGGGGATTTGATTTTCACACTGCGTATCGTTGACAATTATCTTGGTGCTGAACGGCAGAATTTCTTTCCACAATTCCTTCAGTTCGACTCGGGGTCACCATTGGAAATTGTTTAAACAAAAGAGAATTCAGGTTCGTTGTGCCGTCACTCTGTTTACCAGGGTAGTGAACGAATGGAACAATCTACCTGTGTGTCGTTGATGCGCAGTCGAAGGAATGTTTCAAACATCGATTAGATGCTTACCTGTTGAGTAAACTCGGATCGGTTTGGCTTCTTGTGTCAATGCAGCGGTTCCATTCGTACCAACTTGCGATGTCCAGCTTGATCCCTGTGACGAACTGGTGGCAATGGAACGGACCAAAGATTTTTCCTTCTGCTCTCTACATTCCAATGATCCAGGGATCCTTCTAATGTCGTCCATGTATACGGAAAGCCGTACTTGTTTTGTTGCATTCATAAATGCCCAGATATTTAGGTCATGGACAACTGCCTGGCTTTCTTTTGCACTACCTGATCTTTTTGACCATGTTATAAATTCAAACAAATATATTTACACGGATATTTTCGTTGGTGGTGAAATACAAACGGTTAAGATGGATGCCATATCATGCAAGTGAATCACGTTTAAAGATGCTAACGCGGAGGGGAGCATTCTCCTTATGCACCCCATCGTGGGAAAGTGGTCAGCCACCTACGTAACTTAGCCGCGGTAGCTTCGTTGAAAGGGGAAATGGGGCACCTTTAGCAGCGACAAACAATCACGGTGAGTCGGTACGGTACATAACGCACGTCAGTTACAGTATAATTTATGTGCAACTCCTACAACTAATTTTTCCACCAGTCATGTCAACCGTAGCCTACATGGTAGAGTCCTTCATGCGCCAAGAAAGATCCGTGGTATGTTGGTATCTGCAGCACGTGGTTGACTAGCATTGAACTTGTCTCCAGTGTACCTGAGGGTTCTTATTTATCTGAGTTTACTGTGGCGGAAACGCAAGTCCCTAAATTGTCGCAAGAACTGAACAATTCCGAAGCAGCTAGACCTGATTCAATTCGCCTGAAGCTTCTGCATGAGTTAGCAGTGCAACTAAGCGGATCGTTTACCATGGTGTTTCAGAAGTCACTTGACAGCTGTACATTACCCTCTGAAGGAAAGGAGGCTGTCATCTGTCCTATCTTCAAAAATGGCAACAGGAGTCTGTCAGCCAATTAGTGGCCAGTCAGTCTGACTATTGTCGTGGTCAAACCGCTCGAAAAGCTGGTAAGAGATATGTTGGAACGTCATCTGAATAAATTTAATCTACTCAGTACTGCACAACACGGATTCCGGAAGAGAATCTCGTGTCTGACGAATTTGTTGGTTGCTCGTGAAGTTTGGGCCGAGGCAGTGGACAATGGCCACGTAGTGGATGTGCTTTTCGTAGACTTCTCGAAAGCATTTGACAAGGTACCCCACTTGAGGCTATCAAAATCTGAGCTACTACGGCGTATCTGGCTATACCCTTCACTGGGTGTTTGCATTATTGCAGGGTAGGGAGCAGTGTGTACATGTGGGTCGCAGCTTATTCTTCAGGCAAGCGGTCCTTGGCGGTGTCCCACAGGGCTCGGTCCTTGGACCGATGCTGTTCTCCATCTACGTAAACGATCTCCCTGGAGAGCTTAGAGTATCATCCTTATTGCTTGCTGAGGACTTTAAGCTATGGAATGTTGTAAATGTTCCTGGGGTTCTGAGGCCATACATCATGCCCTGAACAGCCTCTGGGCCTGGGCTACTTTGTGGCTACTGCCCATTAGTCAGGCTGTGTTCCGTCCATCGTATAGGAGCAACTTCCCCCTTTCGAGCTACGTACTCGGTGGGGTCGAACTCCGCCTTATCTCCAACCCGGTAGACCTAGGCGTCGTCCATTCCTCGTCCTTGCATTCTGGTGACAACTGGAAGAAGGCCGCAAGTAGGGGTTTTAGAATGTTGTGTTTAACACGCCGTTCTTTCGGGGTCTTAACTGCCGACATATTTCTGAGGCTGTTCTCAGCTTTCGTTTGGCCCCATCTGGAATACCGCGTCCAGGCTTGCACGCCCTGCCTTGTTCGGGACAAAATGGAGCCCAAGAGGGTTTTGAGAGTAGCTACCAAATTGGTCGAGGTGTTACGGAGGCATTCGTACCTCGAGCGTCTACTTAGCTTGGGTATGTATTCAATGCACTACCGACGGCTTCGAGGAGACCTAATCCTTACTTACCGCATTTTGACAGGGTAGGTTGGACCGGACTTGAGCTGGCTATTTTGCTCGGCTGGGTTGCCTTAAATTCGCGGTCATCCCATGAAGCTACACAAGCAGCGTCCTGACCAGATCAGGGTGGAAACTCGGTTGTCGCGTAGAGTTATCGAGCGCTGGAACTCGCTTCCAGAAAGTGTAGTCAGTGAACCTACGGTTAAGGGTTTCGAGCGTCAGTTAGACGCTCTTGCGTAGCAACACGAAACATTTTCCTTATCCTGACCATATCCATCTTCAAACGTTTAGTTCTTATTCCGTCATTCCCATCACTCTGGTGTTATCCTTCATTTTAAGGACTTTTATTCTCCTTTATCTTCCATTCACTATCTGCTTCTTTCTTACTTCAAGTAATCTACACAGCGGGGACTGCTAGTGCAGGGAAGGTGAGCAGTTATTGGTTGATCAGGGTGTGGTTCGGGTGTTTCGTTTTAGAGCTTTCAAGACCTAGCACCTTATTATTTCCTGGCTTAACGATTTGCTCAAGAAGGAACATTCAAGGGATTTTCCTATCGTTCCAGTCCATCTGAATCTGAATGTGAATCACGGGCGGTATACAGCTACCATACCGAACTTGCCTTCTGACGTCTATTATGAGACAATGCGAAACCATCCATCAGTGAAATCCTCGGACCGCCAGTATGACGTCAAATTATTATGCCAGGTCGGTGAGCTGTGTCGTTCTACCAAGCCACCGAAGATAGCTTTGATTATGCCTGCTATTTGATGCAAAACCGCATTTGCGATCCTTCCCCGCCGACGCAGAGAATGACGTCAGCCTAGCAAACACAGGCAAACCAGTTGTTAAGCCTACATATTTCACATAATACGTAAGTTGTAGTTATTCAAGCCGCGGTCATGTTTATGCTGGTGAGGAGTTGCGGATACCAAAAGCGGGGCATTTTCCGTATATGCTGCATATGCTATTACGCCACCTGCTACCATATTTCAACGACCTCCAACCTTAACACCCCTACGTGTACCTAATACGTAACGTAACTTCTGTTCACAGAAAAGCATAGATGTGTGTAACAGTGCTGTTCGTATCACACAAATTGTTCGCCGCAGCTAAGCGGTCAAGGTGCACGACGGGGTTACCCAAAATGTCATCTAGGTGAGTGATGTTTTAGACAATTCATACGCCAAGTTTTATGGACCAAATTGTTGCACGGAACACCAGTCCCAATTTACAATCAGTGTCGTTTGCGGCGCAAAACTGTGCTCCGTTCCGCTTACGTCTGAGTGGTATGCTGCCTGGAGTACTGAACAAGCAAAAGGCAGTGCTTAGTATGTGGCGATATGTGCTTACCGGCTTTTAGAGAAACTATCAGACAATGAGCGTATTGCGTCTAAGCAACTACAACTTTTAATGATATGTTGAAGCAAATGATCGCTGCTGTTCCAGCATGTCTGCCTTATCCCATACGATCGATGTAAGGACTGAGTGCATTTGATGCTTGCAGTGTAACGGAAAACACGCTCTTGCATCATTTTGCTACGTTAAATTTTACGGTTGTTTTAACCTTCAAAACTTCTACTCGTTTTACTGACTGCACACCCGTCGACACTAAGCGAGTTGGTGAGTACCTTGATTGGGGAACATCCTTGTAGATACGCCAAATCCGCGACCCCGACTACTTCGTGTTGTCCTCTCAACCCCGGAGCAACGCAAAGCCTTAATGCGCTTTACATTCAAACTGAAGGGTAGTAGTGTCAGCGTGCAGCAAGACCTCCCACTGTCAGATCGACTGAAGTTAAAGGAAGCCATCAACAGCTTCAAGAGCAGGCGGGCGGCTGGTGAGCAAAGCCTTCGTCTTGTGGGTTTTCAGGTGGTCAGCTCCTGGTGGCATACGACCCAGGGCTAGTCGTGCCGAATTTCTTCTGGTGGTGCTTAGTAATGTGCGCAGCCTAAGGAACAAGGTACACGAGGTGGGTCTACTTGTAGACAAATCTCCGAAACGTGGATGTCCTCGGGTATTACAGCCAGTGAAGTATGTTTAGCTGGCTAAGCACTGCTTAGATGTGGTCGCTCCGTGGGCTGCCAAGGTGGAGCATCGCTCTTTATGTGGTTTAAAATTGATGTGTTGAGGACCTGTGTGTTCCAGCCGCCGGATCAAACTGTTGAAGCCATCTCGACTATGGTGTGCACTTCTTCTGCTCATTTTACAGTTGTAGTGGTATATCGAAGTCCTAGAAATATCTCCAGGGAGGTTATTGTATTTATTCGTACTCAGGCTGGCAATTGGGGTCTAAAACTGTGTGACTTCAACCTCCCTTAAGTCTGCTAGCCAGATCTAGCTTGCAGTTCGAGAATGCGCAGTTTCGGTTCGGATCTCCTTGAGCTAACAGTGCAACTGTCTTTGCATCAGTTCGTGGACCTCGCGGCTAGATATATGCGCAACCAACTTCCGTCTACCTTGGATCTCATTTTTGCGAAGTCACACGATTTCGTAAGTGATATTACCTACGACTGTCCTCTAGGAGCCAGTGACCATATCTGCATATCCTTTTGATGTGCTCCAACTAAGTGTCATCAAGCTACCACTGAGGCAGGTCAAAATATTTGGCGGGCAGAATTTAACTCAATGCGAGACAACGCTTCAATTCTGAGTTGTGCAACCACCGTGGCTGACACCGTTGAGACAACCTGGGAGAAAGTTAAGACATACCTCACCAATAATCTCAAGGCTTACGGTGTAGTCACCACTCGGCTTGACTGGCTTAAATCCTACCTAACCGGGCGTACGCAGTCCGTGAAGGTAACACAATTTGAGTCCATCCCTGTCACAGTTTCCAGCGGTGTTGTGCAAAGCAGCGTGCTTGGACCAACCCTGTTTTTGATTTATGTGAACGACATCTGTAGCAGCCCGCGCCGTGGTCGCCTATTCCTCTTTGCCGACGATATAATGGTAGTATATGTCTTCCCACCAAGCGCCAAATTATCCGCGCTACAAGAGATCCGTGAAGACCTGAAGACCTTAGAGTCGTGGTGTCAAAATTGGCACATGACATTCTCTGCTTATAAATCTAGTATTCTGACCCACAAATGCTCCATATCGGATGGTGCGTTTACGTTGCATGGTACGCCCATTCAACTAAGAACGTTAGCTACTGACCTAGGTATTCGCTATTCTATGACCCTCAACTTTTCAGAGAATGTGCATTATCAGGTAGTAAAAACACGCAGAATGGTCTTCCAAATAGCCCGCCAGATTAACTCGGCTGAAACCCGGTTGGAGCTTTACCGCAGTCATGTTCGTCCGCAGCTGGAATACTGCCCCTTCATCTTCAGTAATTTGCGGAAATCAGACCGCACATTGCTCGAAAAGGCTCAGCAGCGGTTTACCAAAATAGTAGCCCCACAAGGCCTAGCGCTTAGTTACCTACAGAAGTGTAACCATCTCAAACTCCAGCCTCTATGGCTGCGGCGCATTATCTTAAACCTGTGCTTCTTACATAACTTAATATACCAAGCGGTGCACAGTGGTATCCCCAGCCTGACACTGAGAAGAGGATCAGAATTCAACCTCCGAAACAAGCACTGCGCAGTTGCTCCGCTGCCAGCGAGGAAGAAACTACGTTCACGTTTCTTCCTTGTCGCTTATGTAAATATCTGGAACAAATTACCCTCACAGCTGCGAAAGATGCACAATCCACAGGCTTTCAAGCAGGAGGTGCGAAAGTTTATGTGCCTGGATAACATAAGGCACCTTTTCAACATCTGTGATTCTGATGACAACCTTTTTGAGACCGGCCCCGATGGGGCATAGATCACATTTTGGTCAGCTCTGGCGCAACTTGGTAATGCGCTCAACTAGGATTCAAGACAGGATCATCTTGGGCTCACAGGTCCTTCCCATACTTTGCGGTCCCTGTCACACCACGTGAGAGATCTTGGCCCGATCAGTTGCACGCATCTTACAGATAGTAGGACTGCTAATCCGACCACAAAAGGTATTCAACCTACCCCAGTAGTAGCTGAGCGCTTTACTGGCTCCCACTGACACTTAGTTAAATGGGAAGTCTTGAAATAGTAGACGCTACCGCAAAGGCAACCTGGAAACACTAATCGGTAGCTCACATCCTTTGAAAGCTCCTTCTCGACGTCCAGTTTCTTACTGCCTAACAGATCAGCACGTAAAGCAGCCTTGTACTATTGAATGGGAGCATCGTAAGCCTGTAGGCACTGACCAGGTAGGATATTGCATAGCATTGGGGTAGCAATCCGAACGGACAAACTTTACTTCACTTCTTCCTTCTCTTCTACACTTTGGTTCCTTCGTCTCCATCTTTACCCTTTAGTGTTTTTCAAATACCTAGTCCGCTTGGTCTCTTGCGAGTACTTATACTTGTGACCCATGAGTCACGTCTACTAAAAACATTTTAGCAACATTAAGCCCCATGTGAAATGCCAGGTTCTAGCGTTGTTGTCCACACATATGGTACACCCGTAAGTTACCATTTATCTGTCTAAAATAGTCGTATAAATTGCCTGCTTTATAGGTATTTCTACTAGCCTACGTAATCGGCATCTACTAGTTGCCCATAACCGATGCCCTCCCCTAGGTTTAAGTACTCGCTACTTTGCCCCGCTGATTATATAACAGGGCCACCTACCCACCTCGAAGGCAATATCACCATAACCTATATTCAGGCATTTACTCTCCACTTAAGCTTTCTTGGCCCGTACATTTAGTTTTAGCTGAGTTATACATATGCCTATCACTATCGGAAACGCTGGTAGACAGGCATTATGAAAAACCAGATCCTTTATTTCAATCCTTTATGCTTGCACAACAATTTTTCCGGACCCCCTTTCTCTGGCAAAAAGCTAACCATGCGGCAGTGAGGCCCCTGTCACCTGGAAAGCTAGACACCCAGATATTTTGACCACCACTTCTTCTTTCCTTGGCCGTTCTTACGTAATTTTAACCTTTACCTGGCTCCAAAGCCTACCACACGTAATGCGTAATGGTGGGTGAACAACTAGCTCCCACTTGTTTTCCGTTATCTTCTCTGCTTGCGTTATATTATTGTTCATTCGCGTTGCCTGACAATGTGGAAGCTTCCCACCAGGAAACCTCCAAGTCAATAGCTGTTGTGATCTCCCAGTTTTCTATTACCTTACACTGGTGAATATCACTTGCACTTGCATCGGACTCCCAACCAAAAGAGTTAGAGCTCAAAATAGAAACGCGATGCAGAAATGGTGTGCTTTAACACATGAGGCCCAACAATCCGTCCCAAATGAGAAAGCGCAACCTCTATAAGGTGAGGTGATCAAGCCTAACCAAAGCGGCATTCGTGGTATTTCCCACCTGAATGCATTTCGCTAATTTTGTGGACACCTTTTTCTCTATTATCAATAGAAGACATCTGTAGCTCATTAGCATTGATGGCACATCCAATAAGATATATAACATAACCTCAAAGTGCTGAAACTGATGATGTTTCTCCAGGGAACGATTGCGTTATTCTGGTCCAACACCACAGGCACTTGCATCTGACGCTCAGCTAAGACAAATAAAGCTCTAAACTAGCAACTTAATGCACAGTCGTGTGCTTTAGCACCTGTGGCCTACTAATCGGTCATGCTTGAGATGGCGCAACCCCCAAAAGAAGTGGTATTCGTGTCTAACCAAAGCGGAACCCAAGGTATTTCTCACCTGGACACATTTTGTGAATTTTCTCACATTAGTTTTTTTTATTATCACTGGAAGACCACCCTGGCTCATTAGGGCCAGTGATACAACCATAACGACGTACAAAATAGCCTCAAAGAGTCGAAGCTGGTAATGTTTCTGTAGGAAATGCTTGCATTATCCTAGTTCAGACGGGGCAAATGAGTTTTATGTTCCCTTGTCTTATCCATATGGACTCAGCTCATGCGGCTTTGGTATAATTTTCGCATCCACATCGGAGCATTAAAAACGTTGAATTCCGCATTCATAATGGATTCTGCGGCCCAATGTACTCTGAAAATCGCACTTGGTCGCATTCTGGCTGTGGGCTAGCTACACCATATATTGTGCTGTTCTACCTATATAATAATCCATACAGCCTACCTAGTATTTCCCCAAAACCTTTCCGTCTGTTTTCCCAACTTTTACTACGTTTACTGAGAAAGTATTCTTTTCGGCTCACTGCGTCATACTTCGCTACTGCAGCGAATTACACGTTATCTTAGGAATACCCAGTTACTACTCAATATTCGGAACTTATTACGCCTAGCCGAGTTGCATAAAGCTTCTAGGGTAAGAATTTTGCTGAAACATGCTAAATAGGTGGCCTTCCTCCGCCTGCCTCAGTTGCGGCATGTTACAATGTGTCTGGGCTCGTTTGAAAAGAGTCCTCACGCAACTTCGCTTGTATATGGTCAGATGGATACTGTGATAGTTTAATATCTGATCGGTGTGGGTCGCTTTCCGATAAACTTTTATTTTTAGTGACCCAGAAGTATGTCCTCTCATGAGCACGTCCAAGAATGGCAACTGATCATTGTTCTCTTCCTATTTGGTGAAAAGGATGCCGGAAAATATATTGTTGAGTAGTTGATATGTTTCTTGTTGTCTGGAGCGTTTGAGGATGACAAAAGTATCGTCTACGTAACGTACCCAAAGTTTGGGCTCCACTATTGGCAATGCCTTCTGCTCCAAGCTTTGCATCACCGCTTCCGCTACCAAACCGGAGATTTGCGATCCCACTGGTGTACCCGTTATCTGTTTGTACATTTGACCATTGAAAGTGAAATGCGTGGTGAGACAGAAGTCAAGCAACTGCATCATTAGTGTGACCTCAATTTGGTTGCTGGTATTTACCGCTCCTTGTTGTTCAAGCAGATTCCTTATTGTTTGCCATTCCAGCGTCGTGTCAATTGATGTAAACAAAGCTGTAACCTCAAAGGAGACCATTATTTCGTCTCTTTTTATTGTTATTCCCTTGAGTTTTTCAAGGAATTGTTCTTGTGACTGGATTGAGTGCCCTGAGCCTGCGATTAGGTGTTTCCACTGTTTCCAAAGTTCCTTAGAGAGCTTGTAATTTGAAGCCCCGGGTAATGACACAATGATGCGAAGCGGTACAAAATTTCTGTGTACTTAAGGTAAGCCGCAAAAACCGTGGCAGCACTGAATCCTCCGGTTCCATCTCGCTGTGTTGTAACCTCGTCAGCTGTCCCATTTGTTCCAGTATTTGAAGTTTTGTTGATCTTTATGTCCAAATGTATTGTAGGGTTTTACTTAGAGGCTGGTAGGAGTTCACAGCTCCGAGCAGTTTTTGTGCATACATCATGAAGTCAGATTTGTCCATTATTACAGTAAGACGTCCCCTGTCAGCCGGTAATATAACAATAGTTTTGTCTTTTCTGAGGTTTGTTAGCGCCTTTCGTTCGCTTACACTGAATATGTTGGTTTCCACTTTGTCACTCAGAGCGGAGATGATGCTGTGTCTAATTGCATGTTGGGCTTCAGTTGTGATGTTTGATGTGGTCAGAGTTGATTCAAGTGCAGCAAGGAAATCAATGAGATAGGAAGCTTTGTAAATGACTTGCAACCCTCGCACAATAACTGCTTTTCTGTATCTGATAGGGTTCGTTTGGATAGATTGCTAATCCATTCGTCCTCTTCGTTTGCTGGTTTTGTGAGATTCTGTCCAACTTTCTTTTTAGTTTCTGCTTTGTTTGGAATATGGTTTTATGGGTGTTAATGGCAATTGCTTTCTCAAGCTCTATGGCTAACTGTTCCCTGAGGTTGGACAAGCAAATAGCCTTTCGTTGATCAATTACCTGTTCTTACTTTTGCCATCGGTCGTGTGCATTCGTGATCAGCAAAACGGAGACAGAAGTCTTCGGGCTATTGCAAGGGATGAATCCTTCCAAAGGCTCTGGCCCTGAGCCAATTCATCCGAAGCTGATGCATGGATTGGCCAATGAGCTAATTGGTCATCTGACCAGCATGTATACAATGTCACTCGACAGATGTGCCTTACCTTCTGAATGGAGA